>CAWVRF010001527.1:0-505000 GCA_963932465.1 Maratus speciosus | reverse complement strand
TTTTTTTTTTTTACGTCTATGGAATTTGAAATAAAATAAACTGATTCTGGATGATCAAAATGCGAAAAAATGTTTTTATTTTTTTTCCCTGAAAAACTTAATATTGTCTTCACTATCGATTGCAATAAAATATAATTTCAATTTCAACGGAAAAGAAGATATGTAATAATCCTTTAGTTTTTCCCTGTTCTCCCGTTTTTTCAACAGAAAGGGAGTAAATTTGTTGCCATTATTGATCAAATGTCATTAAAATTAGAAAAAAATTAATATCTCGAAAATTAATTGAAATTTTAAAATTCTAATACCAGTTTTGAGATCTGTGGATCAATACGGATTTTTGGTATTAATTTCACAGCACAATATTTCATAATTTAAAAGAAATAGCTGTGAAACATAATCATTCGTTTAATCAGTCGTTTCATAAAATCTTTTCATAAATTTGTTCCATTAGGATTTTATATACAGGGGGTTTCTAAACTCATGGTACAAACTTTAAGGGTAGGTAGAGCACACTGTAACAATCATTTATTGTATAGGAATGCATGGGACCAAGTGACGCATTAAGGTAAAAACACCAGGGGGGAAATTAAGCCCATTTTTTAATTTTCAAAATTTCTCATTCATACCAGAAAATTTGTATGCTATCTTTTTGGAGACATTTCATAATTACTTAACAATAAAACTCTTCTTTGAAAATTTTTGGTATGAAATCGAAATTTTTGAATTAAAAAAAAGCGCAAAACTGGCAAACTTATCAAACGAAATACATGATTAAAAAAAGATAAAATGTTTATTTATAATGTAGTTTACAAGTAAATAATAATGCATACAATAATATTGCAATAAGTGTTCAAAACTGCGCCCATTAACTGTGATACATGCTTCGCAGCGTCGGTGGAACGATTGACATACACTTCTAAAAGTGTCAGGCATTTCCCGCACACGTGCAGCAGCTTCGAATATGCTAGATACTAGATTTCCGTGTGAGTCAACTGGAGTCTCATAAACAAGACTCTTCAGATGTCCCCATAAAAAGAATTAAAGGCTCGATAAATCGGGAGATCGCGCTGGCCAAGGAATTGGTCCACCACGCCCAACCCTTCGCGTCCCAAATGTGGCATTCAGGTAACTACGCACATCAGTGGCGAAGTGGGCGGGCGCTCCATCATGTTGAAACCTCATCCGGTTATGAATGGCGATCGGAACAGCTTGCAGCAGTTCTCGTAAAACCTGTTGCAAAAAAATAATGCAACAGCGACCGTCCAGCCTCTTTGGTAGTAGGTATGGGCCAATCAAATAATTATTAACAATATCCGCCCACAAATTCACAGAAAATCGTTGTTGATAAGCATGTGGCCGCGTTGCATGTGGATTATTGGTTGCCCAAAGATGGAAATTGTGCGCATTAAGTACACCCTCGCGTGTAAATACTGCTTCATCTGTAAATAGAATATGAGCAGTAAAGTCTGTCTGTAATACATGTTGCTGCAAAACCCACTGGCAAAAGTTCAATCGCAGAAGATAATCTTCCGGATTCAAATTTTGTACACGTTGAAAACGGAAGGAATGAAATCGATTTTCATTTAACACTCTCCAAACAGTCGGATGACCACACCTAAATTCTATGCACCAGCTCTTGTACTTGATTCGGTCCTTT
Source organism: Maratus speciosus (assembly GCA_963932465.1). Lineage (NCBI taxonomy): Eukaryota > Metazoa > Arthropoda > Arachnida > Araneae > Salticidae > Maratus > Maratus speciosus. The sequence continues at coordinate 503,343 of CAWVRF010001527.1, read as the reverse complement.
CACTCACAAAAATCAAAATAATTTCTTCCAGGTATACACTGCGTACAGCTCTTTCTCGCCCAGTTTCCTGTCTGGTGATGTGGAAAGAACCTGTTTCAGAAATCTGACGATGTAAGCGCTGACACATTCTATGATTAGGCATAGGAAACTGCTCCTGATACATTCGTAGGGCAGCTCTGGCGTTGCCATTTGCACGACCATACATGAAATGCATGTCGGCTTTTTCGGCATATGTAAAGTCTTCCATGACGAACGATTGCACAATTAAAAATGGCGATTTCTTCTACTTGAATGCATGATATTGAACGGCGATCAGTCACTTACTGTCCTCAACCGCCAGTGGAATCAACCAAAAACTCTATTTCTATTTTTAAAAATTTCTATTTCTATTTCTATTTCCAATTTAAAAAATTTCGATTTCATACCAAAAATTTTCAAAGAAGAATTTTATTATTAAGTAATTATGAAATGATAGCTTAAAAATTTTCTGGTATGAATGAGAAATTTTGAAAATTACAAAAGGGGCCTAACTGCCCCCCCCACCCCCACCCCCTGGTGTTTTTACCTTAATGCGTCACTTGGTCCCATACATTCCTATACAAAAAATATTGTTACTGTGTCCTCTACCTACCCTTAAAGTTTGTACCATAAGTTTAGAAACACCCTGTATATAGGGTAGATACAGGGTGTCCAGCGAATAAGAGCCTGATTTCAAAATTAAATATCTCAAAAACAAAGATCAATATAATTATGCGGTAAACGGTTTGTTTATTAGCTAAGCTGTAAAAATGTTATACAGAAGTTTAAAAAATTAGTTACAAAAACCGCTAACAGATGACGCTGTAATCGCAATGCCTATAAATTGTCTTTGAAGTCCAGAGTACTAGCATTTCATTTCTAGATGGCTTCGTATGGAAGAACAAAAATTGGGAAAGACCACTTCTTCGTTTGGGTGACGTGCAAAAGTGGAGACATCTGGTCACATAATTATTGCATCAGCTTCAATTTTAGAGAATTTCAATTAATAGAATTTTCAATAAAAAAAATTAGCAATCAATATATAAGAAGTTATCAAAATATTTTATTTGGATAATGTGCAGAAGTGGAGACATCTGGTCACAGAATTATTGCATCAGCTTCAATTTCAGAGAATTTCAATTAATTGAATTTTCAATGAAAAAATTAGCAATCAGTATGTAAGAAGTTATTAAAATATTTTATTTGGGTAATGTGCAGAAGCGGAGCCATGTGTTGACAGAATTGAGATTTGTTTCAAATTTTGTTAACAGCTACTTCGGTCCGGATACCACTATCTCTATGGTATGTCTTTTCTCTCCTAATTGGTAGATCGTGGAATCGAATCCAAGTAGAGGAAGATTTGAAAAAATGGAAATCTTTACTTTTTAATATTTATTTAAACTGTGAAAAAAGATTGAATAAAAAAATCCAAAGTTTCTGTTTTTAAAATTTAATTAAGCTAAAAGAAACCCCTTTTTAAAAAAATCATTGAGCATTTATAATAATGATTCATAAATCGTTTTCTTTTTATTGTAGAGTATAGTTTGAATGAAAAAATGCAAATTTTCTATTTTTAAAAACTTAATTAAGTGAAAAAAAAATTTTAATTTTAAAAACTCGTTTTAATTTTTTTTACCACTGAGCACAGAAATATGGTGCATCTTCTAGCGACAGGATCCAAAGTGTTGGAAAGGAATGCAGCATTTAAAATACTTTTGCTTCCACGTTGATAATATGACTTATCATCAATTCCTTTTAAAAAAGAAATAATTTAATGCACAATTTTTGTCTCTAAAATTATGTTTACAAAGAAAATAAATATGTGTATTGTGCTATGACCAAAGTATTATGCCGTGATTTAAAAATATAAATGAAAAGTGCAAAATTACTTTTTTCTTTATAATAATTCAGGTATAAACAATAATACCAAAATATTATGCGTGATTTAAAAATATAAAAAATAAATAAAAAGTACAAAATTATTTTTCTAAATATATGCATTTTGATTTAAATAATTATATGGCATTAAAAATTGAATTTAATAAAATATTTTAGTAAGTTCTTATATAATGATTTGTAAACTTTTTATTGAAAATTCTATTAATTCAAATTTTCTAAAATTAAAGCTAATGCAATAATTCTGTGACCAGCTGTCTCCACTTCTGCCCATCACACCAACGAAAAAGTGCTCTTTCACAATTTTCGTTCTTCCACAGGAAGCTGTCTAGGAATGAGACGCTAGTGTTCTGGGCTTCGAAGCTCAGTTTACAAGTATTGCGATTATAGCGCCACCTGTTAACGATTTTTGCAACTAAATTTTGAAACTTCTGGATAACATTTTTACAGCTTAGCTAATAAACAAACCGTTTACCGCATAATTCTATTGATCTTTGTTTTTGAGATATTTAATTTTGAAATCAGGGTCTTATTCGCTGGACACCCTGTATATATATATATAGTTGAGTCTAGACCAAGTTTAACCCCTTCTCAACGAGCGTCATTTACAGAATTTTTAATCTTTTGCCAGCGGTTTTTCAAAAAATAAACTTTTAACTAATTTAATTGGGGAAAATGCTCTCATTAAATAAGGCAAAGTTTACAATAAAAATTAACTGGTGGGAATAATCAAGGATTTCCAACAAGGATCCCCAATATCCCCAATATTCCCCGATAATCAAGGATTATTACCAGAGCACCTTATGCGACATGTATACGTGGTGCTCGTCCCCACGGGGTTAATGCGAGACAAATGGCCCTTTGTAGGTCCACCTGTCGCTCAGGGTTCGACTAGAGACTGTACATAAAATTTAAATGCAAAAAGAAAATAAAACGATTTAACCCCTTAAGCTTCGCTCCCGATAAGCGTAGGTTACTTTTTTTTCAGATTGCTTGATTAAGGGGACACAGTACCTGTAAAACTACTTTTTCAATTTTGAATAATACTGTAATATACTGTAATATCTGTAGTGACATTATATGTAATACTATAAAGCAAATATAATTTCATTTAAAAAAATCCTGTAGAACAGCCTATTTAACTAAAATTTAAATTAAAAAAAATAATTTTTTTTTTAAATCCCTATTATTTTTTTAAATATGAATATTTTTGCTTCAATTTTTTTTCCATAATCTTAAAAACATACCACATAAAATTGTGCATGGATTTAGCATTCAAGGTTATAGTTATTTTTTTTTAAGAATTTCAATTATTTTTCCTTGATTTTTTACTATACAAAAGAGAAAAACATTGATATTAAATGTAATATCCCATACATCTAAGAATCCATGCACAGTTTTATGTAGTATAATCTAAGGAATATGAAAAAAAATTTGAAGCAAAAATATTCATATTTAAAAAAGTATTAGGGATTTTAATTTTTTTTTAATTTAAATTTTAGTTAAATAGCCTGTTCTACAAGATTTTGTTTTTGAAATTATATGAAATTATATTTGCTTTATAGTACCTAATATCTGTAGTGACATTATATTTAAGTATATGACAGTACTGTTCAAAATCGAAAAAGCAGTTTAAAAGGTACTGTGTCCCCTTCAAAACATTTTTTCTTGTAGTAGAAATATTAAACTTATTTAGTGACATATAAAATGATGCGAGAATAAAACCAATTACATTATTTAAAAAAAAAAAAAAAAAAAAAAAAAAAAAAAAAAAAAAAGGAAAAAAAAGGAAAAAAAATGGTGGGAATCAAACAATTTGAATCTTACATTGCGCAGTGAAAGTCACTAGCGCAAGAATCGAGGGGTTAAATGAAAGTCAGAAAACAATATCAAATTATTAGGCTGAGCAAAAATTTCTGGGAAAATTTTAATCTAATAGTTATCAGAATTTGTATCGTATATAGGAGTACTAGTGGTATATCTATATATCGACTAATTGGTGCAGAAGTATCCGAGATTGGTCCGCCGAAAGCGCGCTTTGCTTCAGCAGGACAATGTCAAATCGTACGTGACCTAGAGGACCGAGGACAAGTTTGCACAGTTGCACGGCGTCGAAATTCTTCCACACTCCGCCTACAGTCCATACGTGGCTCCACCCGAATATGGTCTCTTTCCATCAATGCAACACTTTTTCAAAGGCCGTCGATTTGAATCCTTTAATGAAGTTGAAGAAGCATGTCAAGGATTTTCCGATTCCAAGGAGCCGCCATAGTACTTCCAGCAAATCCGGAATCTGGCAGAACGATGGCAGAAAGTTGTGGACTGTGATGGTCTATACTTTGAAGAATGGTCCTTGTTGCTTTCGTTGTTAATTTGCGCATAACAACGCAACTTTCACAAATTTCCCAGAACTTTTTGCTCAACCTAGTACTTTCCAAAATTCAGAATCCCACGACTTGCACTATTCTAAAACTAATTCTTTCCCCTAAAGAAATTTTGCCGCCATAACAGCAAACAATTAAAAGTTACCGTAGAAAGACAATCTTGAAATATTCTCTTTTTGTACTTTCCTTTAAATGTCTTTAGTATTTTTTTTCAATTTAACATTTTTTGAATGTTTTAAATTATTATCGAATGTTTTCTCCATACAGATATAAAAAGAATAATATAGGATTGCTAATGATTCAAAAAGAAATCATTTACTAATAACAAATTCCTCGTTTTCTGGCAGAAGAGGAACTTCGTTTTAAAAATTCTCAAAAAACAGAAAAAGTACGGAAAGATCTCAAAAAATCTTTATTGAAAAAATGAGAACATATACTGAAATGTTCTAAAAGATTAGATTTCAGATGCTTTTATGAGTGAATAAAAATAGCCTGCGCATTTTCAAAATGCAGAAAATACGCGAATTTTTAGTAAAATTTGAAATAGCGAAAAAAATCTAATTACCGTAATTTCCGGCGTATAATCCGCGGATCAAACAATTCCGTTTGGTACAAGAAATTATATTTAGTAATTAAAGTCAAATATTTACCACGATCTAAAATCTAATATTTTATTTTTAAAAAATTCTTGGTCAAAAAATGATTGTTTGATCTGTGGATTATACGCCGGAAATTACGGTAAAAAAAATAATAATAATCTGAGTCTGATGTGCATAGGACCTGTCTGAGTCTACCAGATACCAAATTTGCAGACCTCTACGTGCGATATATTTTCCCAGCCTTTACCAACAGACAGACTCACAAATTCACAAACAATGACTTTCTGTTATTAATATAGCATTAATACCCGTGCTGACATTATAATTAATTTTTGAATACAGAAAGTTAGCTTTTCGTGTTATTTTTCCTATTTTCATCAACTAAAGGCTTTTTCTTATTTATCGATAGAAATTCTACGACATATGACTTGCTGTGGAATTTTACTTCTACACACATTATATTCTTTTGGCAGATATATATGTAATAATAAAAAAATTCGCTCTTTCGTCTTAGTAAAACTATTCTAAATTCTTAATATTTACCCTTTTTTATTACCTATCTTTAATAATATCTTAATATCTCTTGTCTTTTATTTCATGCATTTAAACCTGCGTATTCTTTATTTATTATTCTAAAAACCTTATTCTATTCGTAACTTACTTCTTAAAACCACTAAAGTACTTTCATGTTATTCTAAGACAATTCTTTTTCTTTCATTTAATATTTTAAATATTTTTGTTTGATGATGTTCCACATCCCCTAATTCCTTGCAAGCTTCCCGCCAGCATTTTATTACATTATAAAACTAACGCAGAAAGTAAATAGTTAGGTCATCTTCGTCATGCGTAACACGCCTTCATCCCGGAGCTGATCCTAACGTTTGTCATTCTACTGTCCTGCCCCCTCCTTTCTCTGCTAGAGTTTGTTCTCCACTAGTAATGTATCCATCCTCGCTCTGTTTCTTTGAGTCTTTATACTGTTACATCGACTAGGAGCCAGTGATTTCTTAGGGTTTTCGCTTGTTTAATATCAAGACGTCACTTGGGGCGAATGACTTTTAATGTGTAGATTCTAATACCTTTTAACATCATAAGCTTATTACGAAACGGAGCAGAGATTTTTCGAGAGCTGATCGATCTTCTACTGGGAATGTTTACGATATGTGTCTGCCAAATAAACACCGTTTAAATTTACGATGCCTCTATCAATTATTCCGTGGGAAATTCTTCCAATGTTTTCTTGAATCTGCCTACTATTCACCACTACCACTGCGCTCCAGTTGTCTCCTGGTGACGGAGGGTTGACAAAGTATTTAGCATTGATTAAAGTACTACATTTACGTCGAGATATAACAGTTTCGCCGGGATGTCACAAAAGTCCACATTAATATGTCACATATATATTTTTAATTTTACTAGTATTAAAATATAACTGCCTCTTTTGCGCTCTCATGCTACCACTAGTTCCGAATCCCATTCTTCGAATTATTAAATTACAGTAGTTATTTGTGAAATTAAATTAGGAAAAAATTGATATTCGTAAAATACGTTAGTTGGCAGCCATGTAAAAAAAATTTCTAAATTTATTAACGTATCGAACTCCATGAAGTTCATTATTCACTTTATAAAACAAAACTTCTATGAAAAGTATTAAAATGCAGTGCTTTACTACAAATTGCAAAACAAAAGCTACGAATTAAGTTCTGTGTCTTTTTTAAATTATCTTTATAAAAATTGCACAAGCACGCTACATTCAAAAATATTGTCGGTACCATGTCAAACTATCCAATGTGAAAACAGTGGGTGACTTTTTTAAAATTCACATTTCATGATTGACACCGCTTTTTTTGAAATAGTAAAATTCGCCTTATTTAATGACATATTAATTAAGGCATCAAGGGGTAATTAACAAGGGGAATTTTACCATTTCACAAAAGTGGTGCCAATCAAAAAATTTGAATTTCAAAAAAGTAGGCCACGGTTTTCACATTGGATAGTTTGGCATGGTACCGACGATATCTAGGAAGTAATTGGGGTTCTTGTAGTTGTCTTAGATTTTTCTTAATACGCGAATTACATAGACGTTTTTAAAATATGAATGATTTAAATTTATTAATCAAAATTTCTATAACAAATGACGTACGTAAATGTTACATAAAATAAATTGTAAAATAACAATTTTACTTATTTTTCCCACTTTGTATACGGTGTTGCCACTGGGCTACTTTTTTAACTTCAGATTCCTTGATTGGAACCAATTTTCTGAAATGGTAAAATTCCCCATGCATTCGCCTTAATTTATATGTTATTAAATAAGGCGACTTTTACTATTTCAAAAAAAGTGGTGCCAAACAAGAAAACTGAATTTAAAAAAAGTAGCCCACTGGCAACACTGTTTGTATAAGTCACACAATCGTTGGCAATGCTAGATTTTCTTAATCCAACATTAAAAATACGATATGGAACACGTTGATTCTCGACGAAAGAAATAGTTATAACACTCTCCAGGCAAGCCCGTATTAATACGTTTACTAATTACTAGGTTCCACTCTAATATCAGAATTATTTAAAATATTATAATTTTATTGATTAAATAATTTTTTTTTTTACTCTCACGGATTACATTCCTATTCGTAATTAAGTTTTGTTTATATGAACTGTTGAAACATGTGCGTACAAATGCTGTGGATACCACTAATAGTGTAAAAGTTTCTTCGCTTTGACTAATAGCAAAACTTTTTGCGATAGATAAGCCGAAGTAAACTTTACGAAATTAGTAGTACATAGAGCCTCTGAATCCCTCTCTGATTGCACCAGTTGAAAGAGTCGTCTTTTTTAGCTTTTAAAACAAAATAATGAGAAAACAACATTATAATTTTGCCCTTTGTTAGACTGTCGAAGATTTAAAATGGACCTGCAGGGGCGTCACAGGTGACTATTTTTTTAATTCAATCTCGCGCCAGTTTTTAATAGCAAAAAAGTTTTGCATACACTTTAACAACTTCTGCAACAGAAATATACTACAACATTTATTTTCTTAAAATAATGGTGAGAATAGAATATAAAAATAGTCGCTGTGGCAGCCCTGGACCTCTTACTGTGAATTTTTAATAAAACTACAAAATTAATTACAACAAAGAATCCATCTTACATTAGTAAATCTACACTGTTAAAAATCTGCAGCATTTGCTGCATAGTAACTCCACCACTATTATAGAATATCTCTATTCTGACCAACGAGAATGCTCCATACTATAGTCAAGTAACCGTTTTCTATAAAAGCTGTGGAGTGACTATGCAGCAAATGCTGCAGATTTTTAACAATGTAACTTTTAAAACAAATATTGTTTTAACATAAAGTTACCAAAATACATTTTCCATACCCTTAACTGATAAAATTATTGAAAAATTCAATTTTATTCGCCTGCGTAATCAGTCACATATAATCATATTAAGTAATTATGGTGAAGTTATCAATCACTCTAATGCGGAATAAACAACTAGCAAAAATAATTTCACTCTGACACAATCATAATTATTTAAAAGTTGAATCTGAAACTAACGTAATTTTCGCAATCATAATTATTTCTCTATGGAATTTAACCCTTCACTGCACGATTTTTTCTATTTTTATGAAACAAATTATTTGAAATCTATATATCAGTCTAATAATGGGAAAAATAGTAAAAGAAATTTAATTTAAAATTTTCATCTAAAATTTTATACTTTATGGCGTGAACCCTATGTACACAATTAGGGTTTTAAAATATTGTATGCCTATATATATATACATTTTACAAGTAAATGAGCTTAAATTAATTAGTTTTATCTACTCAACACTCTGCAACTTTTTTTATATTAATATTTTTAGGTATTCTGTAAAAATAATGAAAGTAAAATTTACCTCAATAGCTTGATCGAATTTTATTTTTGTTTCCGAAGTACAAATTATAATTTTTTGTCAAATGCAGCTATCTGACATGGAAAAAATAAGTGTTACTCCATTCTTTGGACTTTCCTTGATCAGGAATAGAGATAATATTGGCCAAATTTATGGCACATAATAAAATTTACAGTGTTTTTAGGTATGTGCCAGAGGTGGCACGTGGTGCAGTGAAAGATTAAAACTAACATCATTTTCGCCGTCTCAAAATTTAAATATGCACATCTAATATTGATATTCATCTTATCCATTTCGCGTAATAGGTTATTAGTAAACGTACAGGACTAGCATAAATGATTCATCGAGTTTCAAGAAACTGCCTATTGAGAGTTATACGACCTACAAAGACGGGTGATATATGACAGGATACATACACTCACCAAGTTTAAAAGCACACCTTGTGGCTCGCGTGCAGGAACTCATCACTGCTGCTGTGACGGCCATTGACATAAACATGCTTTTGAAAGCATGGACGGAACTGGATTACCGTTGAGATGTGTGCCGATGACGAAATACGCACATGTTGAACATGTGTAGTATCGTTGCCACCGAAAGGCTTAAGGCCTAAGGACACGAGTTGTGACATCATCACTAATCGACCTACTTCTCACTAGTGTTGGAATTCACACTGGAAAATTGTGAATAGCAATTTTTTTTTATTTTATTTGTGGAATGCCTATCATCATATAAAAATATACTAACTATTTAAACTTACTGGTGAGAATTCAGAATCTCAAAATAAAAATTCGGTCAGATGCGGAATGTCACAGTGTTGCCGCATCTGGCTGATTTTTTATTGGGGGAATCCAAATTCTCACCAGTAAGTTTAAATAGTTATTATTCTTTTATAAGATGACAGATATTCCACAAATAAAATAAAATAAAACTGCTATTCAAAATTTTCCGGTGTGAATTCCAACAATAGCGAGAAGTCGGTCGATTAGTGATGACGTCACACTCGTGTCCTCTGGCCTTGAGTATTTCGATGGCAGAGACTTTACTCATATAGATAGACTGGAAACTATCTGCTTTCTCCTCCTTATTCAACTCCTGTCCTCAGGCCTTGAGTATTTCGGTGGTAACGGTAGTATGCATCAGAAACTTGGTGAGTGTATGTATCTTGTCATGTATCACCCGTCTTTGTACGTCGTATACTTGTAAATAGAGATCGACCGAAAATTCGGGTTCGTTTTCGTTTTCGGCCCTAAATCTGAGCTCCGCCAAAAATTCGTTTTCGGCGAAAATGCTGTTGGAAATTGGCAGGACCGGAACTCAACCGATAGTTTCAGTATACCTAAAATCTCATTTCTTCTTTCGGAAAATTTCAACATTACTCATTGATTTGCGCTCTATCGGCTCAAATGAGGCACTATTTATATCTATGAACTTCACTGTTTATAATTATCAGTCATGATTGATTCAAGGCGATAGTGTAACTTATAAAGCAAGTAACGCATATATGACTCAACTTTGAAGATGCTTTTCACGTGCCCATTAAAAGATGCTGGTTTTAAAGTTAATAGGAAAATTTTAGTTGATACCGTAGAAGTGTTTCAAATACTCTATGAGAAAGTTCTAGTATAATAGATGACCATTTACAAAATGAAAATCGAGTATGTATGTCTAAAACATTTTTTAAGTAGATGAAATTCATAGAATTAGAAAATCATTTTGGGTCGTTGATGAGTTAATTACATTTTATTTTATATGAAAATAAAAAGTTTTGGTCAGAGCACAGAAAGCCAACTTGGTCCACACGTATAAATAATTAATAATTATGTATGAATTAATTACTTATTTGTTTTTTCGTTTTTGTTTTCTTTTTCGGCCGAAAATAGGAAGATTACCAAAATTCGTTGTCGGTTTCGATCTTAAAAACATGTTTCAGTCGTGATAGGATTTTGAATCCCATTAAATAGGCGTGAGTACGAAAATATAAATTGGGATTTACCCTTTTTCAGGATACTTATCTATTCACAGTGCATCCTCTTTTTACGTATATCCAAATCTTGTCTGTTGACGATATCATTTACTTTTTCACCTTTTATTTGGAGATGTAATTAAATGATCCAATGTATGACTTTTTATGCCTCCCTTACGTAAAAAATTCTAGATTATTTGTATTATCAAATGAAGGTGCAGTGACATTTAAATGCTGTTTAATTAACACGTATTTAAGTTGTAATAAGAGAGCTTTTTTATATGCTCTTTCTCAATTAGCTACATTTTCAGAATGAATAAAATGTTTACATTATAAGATACATAATAATAACAAAGAGTTTGCTGTAGTTTATGAGTCTAATTCAGTCACTCAAAAGTCATTATCTTCATCACAGGATTTTCAAGGTTAAATACATTATTATATAAAGAGAATTATGGCTAAGTTGAAAAGTTATATTGTTTATATGTAACTGAAGAAATTAGTTTATTTTTAGCCCATTTATTCATCTTGATTATTTATGTCTATCAGGTCGATCCTTAATTGTAAATAAAACGGTCTTTTGAAACCCGATGAATCATTTAGACTGATCCTGTATTTCCAAATTTGAAGTCAAGTTTGTCATCAACAATTTTCCATTTGAACATTCACACTCTTGACTTCAGGTCAGGGCCTGATTACTAACTTAGCAAATATCTGCCAGTAAAAAAGAATCGAAATTTTTACCTTATTTATGGCTGTAAACATCCACGTGCACGGCGTTTAACACGTTCGCTGCCAATAACTCCGCCTTCTGTGTTAAATGATTGAGAATTTCACGCACTAGCGCGTGGCTGGAAGCGAATGTGTTAACACGTTTGCTGCCAATAACTCCGCCTTCTGTGTTAAATGATTGAGAATTTCACGCACCCACACAACACAGATTCGTCCAATTTTCGCCTAAAGTACGTAATTTGGATGAATGGACGTGTCCAGCTGAAGTCTAAAAGTCCTCCGGACTTCAACTAAATTTCGTCAAATTACGTCCAAATGTCACCCCCCTTTACGTAAGAAGTACGTCTTTTGGGCCATGAAATGAGCGTAAAATTAACATAAAATGAACAAAATTCGGATGAGCCAAAATTTGTCCATATTACGTCCAAAAAATACCTCCATCCGGACGAAATACACACGAATTTTGGCTGTAATATAGGCGTCCAAAATTTGTCCATATTACATCCGAAAATACCACCCATATTTGGACGAAATATAGACCCCTTTTAGCTTTAATCTGAATGTGTTTATTGATCCAAAATACGTAGTTTGGACCAAAATGAGACGAATCTGTTATCTCCCCTAGGCAAGGATGACGTTATATTAAAAAACTGAAATAACAAAAGTTTTTAATATAAATAATTTTGATAGAAATTTACTTAGAATTTTTTCCCCCAAAATCATATTAAATACTTAAATATTTTAAATTAATTCCTTACCAGGACTCATTCATATAAATCAGTAAAAGCATATATATTTTATACATATTGCTAATATACTTTTTTTTATGATACTTTTAATTTTCTAAGATCTTTAAAGAAAATATATTAATTCCTAAAGTATATGCTATAGCATGATTTGAAAAACAGAGGCTATACCAGACTTTAATCCGCTACATTCGGCCCAAACACAACTACGTTCTTTCACGAAAAAGAAGAAAATTTTTAGTAATACAGTTTTTAATTCATAATACAATGAAATGCTACTTCAGAATGCTTAAACATAAGCCGATCACTTTCATTTAGAGAAAAAATGCACAGGTGATGTTAATGAATTCGGTCCCTGTTCCAGGTGCTTGTTTTGTTTGGGCCGAATGAAAGCATTTAAATTTGAACAAAAAACGGTTTCACATAGTAAACAGTTTTTATGGTATATATATATATGCCATAAAAATAGTTTACTAATTTCAGAAAATTTATTTTAGTAAAAAGAAATGACACATTTTAATGTTTACAATCTTATTTTTCATTATCAGAAACTTTCTATGGATAATAAGGAAATGAAAAATGTAAGATACCTACCAGCATACTGGCTTTTATGTTTTGTGCATTTCTAGATTCTAGAAATCTATGCATTTCTGCTATTTTTACTCTTCACATTTTTATTTTATATACTATTTCTCCTGGAAAAATATATATATATATATATCTTGGTTTTCGTTTACATTTTCATTGGTGATGATAATGCTTCTAAAAAGGTCCTATATTTGCATAGCTGTCAACTGCTACAATTTTTAGCTAGCACTAATTTTTAATGGAAATCTTCGCTTTACTTAATAACATATATCTGTAATTAAATCAGATGAAGATTTTAAAATCAAATTAGTGATGGCTAGAACTCGTAGAATTTTGCCGTTGTATTTAGAAATTTTATTATATTATTCATTAGCATACAATATCGTCAACTGCAAAGTTTTACATTTTTTGAACAATGGATTTTTTCTTTTATTTTTTTTTCTTTAAATTAATCTGTGCTCTTAATTAAATATCATATATTCAATTAAATCCTTTAAATTCTTTGTAAATTCAACTACTCCACTTTTTTTTTCCACTTGAATTAAAATAGCTCTAACAGGGAATATAATTTTCCTTTTAAGGATGGTTACCCATAAGAATGGAATGTATCAAAGCAATTGAAAATTTTGAGTTTTTCAAATGCTGCTAATTCATGGAAGAAAATGTGATATTCCCTAACAACTTTTATGTATTGTGAATAAAATTTTACACACTGAAATTTGCATTTGTTGCTAGGTGTGCAAAAAATCATTTTACATTTTTAATAATAATAACAAACAATATTTTGAAATATCATTAAAGAAATTTAAAATGTAATACGAGCGCAAACTTTGGTTTTCATATGCAGACCTACTCCCTTATGTAAAAAAAAAAAAAAAAAAAAAAAAAAAAAAAAATATATATATATATATATATATATATATATATATATCCCTGGACTGCAAGATTAACCTTTTAAATTTCCATTACTCATGCATGGATTATTAAAAAAAAAAATAGTTCCATTTCATTTATTTTAGTAATTGACTTTTCACTGATTAATGTAAAAATACAAACTGTATATTCTGGTATGTAACAATAACTTTTGATAGAAGAAAAATTATCAAAATTTATAGGTGCACATTATGCATCAATTTTAAAAATAAATTATAAAAAATATGATCATAAGAAATAAGACTTTTGATTTAATCAACATGTGATTTATATTTAAAAAATGTTGCTATTAGAGTACATGAAAAATAATAGTATTGTACTTTAAAATAATTTACATCTTATTTTTCACTATGTATCTCATGAAAGTTTTTGCAAACAATCAAACAACAATCTGCAGAACATATGGCGATTATAATAAAAAAATACAAAAATTAAATCTAACAGTATACGTATGTGTTACATGCCAGAATACAATATCAGTAAAATGGTTTCATATACATTATAAATAGCTTTCAAAAAATATATTTTTAATTATATCAATCAGTTTAAGCTAACTTTGTTTACAAGACTCACTAAAAGGAAAATTCTTTTGAAAAGCCATTGGGAGAGGGGGGGGGGTGGTAAATTTAAAATATTATTGCATATTGTTATACACTATATATTATTGTAAAGCAAAGATACGAGTACTAGTACAAAATTTAGTATATCACCAAAACTTATTCATTTAAATACTGATTTTTATTTATGTTATCACCAAACTAAGTCTTAAAAAATTAATCTGTGCTCTTAATTAAATATCATATATTCAATTAAATATTGAATAATCATTTATAAATGAATTTACATTTTGTACAATTAAATATGTAAATTATCAAATGTATTTCAGATTAACCTGATTATTTGTAGTATATTATAAAATAACAAAAACAATACATTCAGTGTATTTAAGTAATGTTTTGAAATCAAAGTTTATTTAAACTTTGCTTAAGCATTAAAAATGAAATTTATCAAATATTTTCATGCATAAAATATGGTTAAAAATTATGTACAAACTTTTAGTTTAAAATTATTCAAAATCTTTAGTGAACTGAGTACATATATTATCATTGTTATAAAGGAATATACAATAAAGATGCAAGAAATACTTTCAAAAATGAAGTTTTATTTATTTATTTTCCAATCTGGCTCTTGTTGACAACAATATTTTCTTTTTACAATTCATATATAAAATATATTTTTCATTGAAAGGCAAAAAGGATGCTATATTTCATTACTATAAAGTAGGCAGGATGATCCTGAGGAAACTGTTTGGGGAAAACTCTGTTCTACGTTAATGCTTCTCAGACTTATTTTCATTATATTTAACAGACAGCAGCTTCAAAGCCTATAAATAAAAAGAATAATAATTCATTAAAATGAAAAGATGGATTGTATTTAATAGCACATATCAATAATTCATAACGTTAGATGCAAATTAAAAATAATTTAATTTTAGTTTAAATTTTTGCTTACAGGTAGCATCATCAGACATCTTGTATTATTTCATAATAAAATGAAGTTTTTTCATCCAGCTTTGAATGATATTAAAAAAAAAAAACATTTATGTATTTTTAAAAATTACTAGCCAGTGTTTAATTTATTTATCAAATTTTTATTATTATTTTTTAAACAAACAACTACTGATGCAATGTTTACAAAATACATAAAAGTCAAGTACTTTATAATGTTCAACTGTGTCCTTTATTTTGAGTATTTAAAGATCTATATTTATATAAGGTAAGGATAAAAAAAGAAAAATCAAATAAAATTTGGTGCTTTCTCGTTATAGCAGCCTCCCCAATTACAATTATGTCAAGGTAGCAGTTTCAAACTTGCTAAAGATCATCACCAAGCTTATATATTCATCATACAAACATCATGCACAATATGTATAAGCCAAATGCTCATATATGAGCCATATAAGTAAATATTTATATCATATATCAGTCATATATATCTTTAAACAAAAACATAATTTGCAGAACAAAAAAAAAAAAATTATTTTACACATTGTTTATGCTCGAGAAGGGATAGATACAGTAGATTCGCTCAAATCCGCGCAGCTTGAGACCAGAGGTTGTGCAGATTTCAGAATTTTGTGGATTTCTGGTTTGTTAACATTTTTTAGACAATAATTTGAATGTAATAATGCAATCGAATGTATAATGGATGTTTGAATTAAAGCAAAATATTAAAATAATTAAGTAAAGTAATAAACTAAAATGATAAAAAGTAATATAATTAAAAAAATGATTAAATTATTAAAGGTAAAGGTCAAATAAATAATTAATAATGTATAATTAAATATGCAATAAAAAATGAGATACATTTTCCTTGAATCATTCAATGACACTTTCCTCATAAAGGTAACCCTATTAATTCACATCAAAATCAAAAAGTAAGGAAATTTTATTTCAGGTTTGCCAGTGTTAATAACTATAAAAAAAAATTAATACATATATATATTTGGTTAAAAGGCTGACTAGCAGTGATATCAGCAATATCCTTCTTTTTTTTTTTCAGTAATAAATTTTTATTTCCTTCATGAAAAACAACGAGTTTAGTCTCATCATATTATCGAGAATTACATATTAAAATACATACGAAATTATATAAAACTAAAAAATCCTGTTACTTTGCCTCTACAGCTTAACTGAAATTTTCATTGTTTACATCTGCGATGATGTGCAGATTTTAGGCGGTTGCAGATTTGAGGGAGTCCTGTATTATAATTTTTCTTCAGTTGCTTCTACAGTTAATGTTAAAGTCTTGCAAAAAATATGTTTAAACCAAATGAATTTTTAAAAATAAAATTCGAACAATAGGATACTTAAACTACCCTAAAAACTTAAATTACAAAGATACATGGAAAATGCAAACCTTTAAAAAAGTCTCAGCTTTATTTCCATTTCATTTGAATGGAATGCAAGTTTTTAGATTAGTTTAAGTATCCTATTGTTCGAATTTTATTTTTATTTCTTTAAGTTCAATTGGTTTAAACATATTTGTGGCAAAACTTTAACATTTACTGTAGAAGCAGTAGAAGAAAAATTCTAATATCTATCCCTTCTTGGGACTATACAATGCATGAAATAAACTTTTTTTTTTTTTTTTTTTTTTTTTGTTCTGCAAATTATGATTTTTTTAATATATCAAGTTTTATAACTACTGCAATTCAGAGGAACTTATTACAAAATTAATAGAGGATGTTATAATTAGGGTTTGATATATAGGGTATTGCATCACAATTTGTGATGTAACTAAAATCCATAATAAAAACAAAAAATTCAAATTTACTTAAATTTAGTTATCCAATTTTCCACTGGTAGTGGTCTCTATAAATGCAAAAGTAAATTGTGTTGCATGTTTGCTGGTTATTTATGCTACTATGAACGGCAATTCTGCAGCATTGAAACATTTCACCTCTGAACTGGGAAGGCCGGTGAGTGAATCAATTTCTTTTCACCAGTCTCCGACAGAGGAGTTAATTATTGGTAATATTAAATAAAGTTGAAATCTTTTTGAACTGCTTAAAAAACAAAACAAAAAAAAACATAATAAATTTATCTTGTAATCAACACCATTACATTTTAAGTTGTCCTATCAGAGCCTAACACCATTTGTCAGTTTACAGGTGCATAAATGTCAGTTATTGAATACTTGCATTACTAATAATTTAAAACATGAAAAGAGAGACACATCTGTAGTATGATATTGATATCATATATAAAGTTTAATTAATTTGTTTTTATAATAAATATTTAAGTATTTTTAAAGCATATTTTTTTTTTTTTTTTTTTTTTTTTTTTTTTTTTTTCGTTGCAAGTAAAGTGTGAAACACTGGCTCATTTTGTGTCAGTTATTGGTTTTTCAAAATGGGGTTATGTCAGTTACTGAAGTTATTCACCATATTCATGAAAAACATTTATTTTTAATAATACAATATATAATTTTTCAAAATTTTGTCAACAGTAATTTTTAAATGTATTTCTACCATCCATTCAATAAAAAAAAAAAAAAAAAAGGTAGAATGGATTTAAAATTTTGTAATAGTGATTTGAAGAATAATTTTTAATGTGTCAGTTACTGGGGGTTTCACCCTAAATCAAGTAATAAAGAAATTTAAACAGATTATTAATAGAACATAAATTTGTTTTTAATTCTTTTTTCCATTTTAAAATTTTAAACTATGTATGTATATATAATCAAAAGTTATTTTCTTTGTTGGAAAAGAAACTTGGTATTAGGCTGCCGAATATTCAGTATTCGGTTATTTGGCCACATCACTATTTGTCCCATCCCTAATTACAAGTAATTTTGATTCATTACTGTTTATTGATTATTTTTTTATAAGGCAGGGGGGGGGGGTGTCGTTGGCACATTACAGTTACATAAAATATATTTTTGGAAGCCTTTGGCATGCGAATGTGAAAAGGTTTGCCATCCCTGCACTTTTATAATTGCATTACATTTAACTATTCACTCTCACAATTTTAAACAATTATTTTTAATATCAACATTTTTATTAGTTTGTGGGCTAAACCTTAAAATTCAGGCACGCTACACCTGCTGAAATCCCAACCCCCAGGCATGTAAAATTGTTTTATGTTTTTAAATTTACGTATCCAAGGACTACATAAAATATTGGCATTAAAATATTATATAAAAATGGAAATGCTTGCAATTTTTTTTTTTTATACTAACTTCCAATATATTTCAATTTAATCTTAAAAAATATACTGTTTATTCTCCAAATAGAAATTTTTATGAGTTATAAATATATGTTTTCCGAAACTGAGATTATACACTGTGCTGTAAGCGGGTAATGCTGCCCGCCACAAAATTGAATAATTTTAATTTAAATAGTTCTTTCTTTAAGTATCTCAATCAAAAAATTTAAACATAATATCACATTAGAATTTATAGTAGATAGATAGACACATTCACACACAGATGGTGTTATATAGTAACAGAATATAAGAAAAGAGATTACTGATATAAAAAAAAAAATATTTAAACTGAGTTGTAAATAATAAATAAAATAAAACAAAAGATTTTTTTTTCACTCATCATTACAGTTGAAGTACAAAGGTTTAATAAGAAACAATAACACAAACCAAAACATTTTATTTCAATTTCTAATCGTTGTTTCTAATATTTACTATGTGGAAAAAAAAGTTGCTACTGGCAAAGAAAAAGCAAATTCTGTTAACATAATTTGCACCTGGCTAACATAAAAGTACCACATCATTCATTTTTTATGCAAGCTGACAATTGTAAAATCAAATACCTATCAGACATATAAATTGAAAATTTATTTAATAACAGCATTTATGGACTTTAACTGAAAATTTACCTTATTCAAAGTTAAATCCTGTTTGAAAAGAGTTGAGTCCTGCTGAGTCACCTTTTATTCAATCAATAATGATATGTATCCACAAAACAGTTGTTTTTCCAAAGACAAGAAGCTTGTATCTACTGGGTGAAAAAGAAGGAAAAAAAATGAGTGGATCCAGTATAATCTTATTTTAAAGCAATTTTAAAATGCATGAATTTTGCAAATATTGTGATTACTTTAACTCATACACACACACATAAAAATTACATTCAATATCATTCATCAAATAACATTAGATTAATTTGTTTTCTTCTCTGATCGAGAATCAAGCATAGATCAATTGTCTTGTTCACAAAAGAAATTAGCACCTGATAAATGTGCTTTCCACAACCAATGTTTTATGTGCATTGTACTATAAAAGAACATAGCTACTCAGTAATGTAAAGATAGTGTTGACTCCAGGCCAATTTGGCAGGGGTCGGCAGCCCTTTATGCACCTAGTGGCTCATTTTAATTATTTTATATCTATTGATTATAAGAAATATTAATTTAATTATTTGGTTTCAGGGAAGTAACGTGAAATATATCAGATGCATGAAAAAAAATCAAGATACTCATCCATCAATTTATCGCATAAAAAAAAAATAACCTTGAGAGTTTTGCCAGTAAGTCAAAGGGAAAAATTCAGAAATTCACCAACTGTTCATGTAAAAGAAAATCGTGAAATTTGTGGATTAGTCGCAAGAAAGATCTGCAAACTTCTGCAAAAATTTAAAAAAAAACCCTGCGAATTTCACCAATTGGTCATAAGAAAATAAAAAAAACCCACAAAATTTGTCAACTGGTGAAATAACAGGTGAAAATTTCATTTACACTTGGTTTGAATGTGAAAAATATCAAAATTACCTTGCACGGTGATATTTTGAAAATAAATATCAATATACAAACTATCAAACATCTTGATATTTTGAAAATAAATGTAAAGAATTTGAAAATATCGAAAATATCAAAAATCTTGATATTTTAAAAAATCGGATATATATCAAGATATATCATGATATATATCAATGAACCCTGAATGCTTCATAACATAAAATTACATTATTAAACCATTACATTATTCATTATTACAAGAATGAATCACCAATCAACCAGGATTTATCGCGACATTATAAAGCATAATATGACATTAAAATAACATTAAGATGTTTTTAACTATAACATTTTGTGACACATATGGCCCAGTTATAGTCAAATGTGACAGATAATATCAGGGCCGAAACTAGGCCTTTTTTGCCTAGGTTCACCTAGAGCAAACATGGATTTTGGCGCCCCTCCCTCACCCCTCCTCCTCATGCACAATAAAAATTATCGACCGCAGGTAACCTATGCAAAAAAAAAATCATTTAATAATAATTAAAATGTTAGCCAGATGTATCTAAACAATGCTCCCATAGGATTAACATTAGCTTGAGCATTTAGAGCACTAGTCACACGTAGAAGATTGGAATGCTAATGTTAAACCTCTGGGAGTGTTCTTTTTAAAATTTCTCACTTGCATATTAATAGTTTTAAATGATTTTTTGCCTTGCTTAGAATAGCTGAGGATTCAATTCTAACCGGGCTAGTGTTTACTTTTTCAATTTTGGTTGTAGATTTTTTATATATATATATATATATAAAGTTACTTTCACAAATCTGAAAACAATGCTTCCATAGGTTTAACATCAGCTTGCAAGTTTCTTTGTATTTCATATATATGTATATATATACCATCAAAGCAGAATATGCTTATAAATGTAATGTACATCGCAAAACATTTCAAATCCTCATTTTCAAGAAAATTCACCATTCAGTCTTAGGAAAAATTGTGAAATTTGCACTCAATGGCTGAAAAAAAAAGAAAGAAAAAAAATATATCGCCAAATTCTTCATTTAAAAAGATTGTGAAATGACAACTGGTCATATGAAAAACTCGTGCAATTCGTCAGTTTATCATGGAGAACAAATCATGAAATTCTTCAGCCTGTTGTGGGAAAACACAAAATTCAACAAACAGTTGCGGGAAAAAATCCACGATTTTCGCCAATCAGTTACAGATAAAAACCTGGAAATTTGTCAGTGCACCAAGGAAGAAAACTACGAAAAAACCCCCACGATTTTCTCTAATCGATCTCAAGAAAAAGCCTCAAAATTTGCCTACGATACAAGAAAAAAAAATCATGAAATT
Organism: Maratus speciosus; assembly: GCA_963932465.1. NCBI lineage: Eukaryota > Metazoa > Arthropoda > Arachnida > Araneae > Salticidae > Maratus > Maratus speciosus. Next base: position 481,976 of record CAWVRF010001527.1, on the reverse strand, counting down.
TGCAAATCTGTCGCGGTTTAAAAAATTGTGAAATTCATCAGTAGATCGTCAGAAGAAACTGTGAAATTCATAGATCAGTAGCGGGAAAAATTCATGATTTTCTCTAAGTGGTCTCAAGAAAAAGCCACAAAAATTTGCCTATTGGTTCAAGAAAAATATTGCGAAATTTAAAAATTGGTCACAGGTATATAAAAAAAATAAAAAAAAATAAAAAAATAAAATCGTCAGCGGATTGTCAGGAAAAATAGGAAATTCATTGATCAGTCGTGTAACCCCCCCCCCCCCCTCGAGATTTGGCCGATGAGTCGCAAAAAAGCGACGAAGTTTTCCAATCGACTGAAAGAAAATATTGCGGGATTCACTGATCTGTCGTGGGTAGAATGCAAAATTAGTCAATCAGTTGCACAAAAAAAAACGAGATTTTTACCAATCGTTTGCACGAAAAAGCGAAAAAAATTGCTAATCAGTAGAAAGAAACTATTGTGAAATTCATCAGTGTCTCGTCAGAAAAGCTGCAAAATTCGTTGATCAGTAGCAGAGAAAATGTATGATTTTCTAAAATTGGTTGGAAGAAGCTGCTGCAAAATTTGCTTATCGGTACAAGGAAAATTTTTCAAAATTCCCCAATCTGTCGCGAAAACGGCCTGTGAAAATCATCAAAAATTGTAAATTCATCGACCAGTCATGGAAAAATTCACAATTTTTGCCAATAGGTCGCAAAAAACCCGACAAAGTTTGCTAATAAGTAGAAAGTAAATATCGCAAAAATTGCCCATTGGTCGCAACTAAAAAATTGCAAAATCCTTTAGTTGATCTTTTAAACAAATCGGAAATTCGTTGATTCAATCAGTCGCAAGAAAAAGAGAAAAAAATTGCAAATCGATAAAAAGAAAATATAATGAAATTCGAATGAGTCACGTGTAAAAAAAAAAATTGTCAGAAAAATCACAAAATTCTTTGATCAGTCATGAAAAAAAACAATGATTGTTTCCAATCTGTAGCAAGAAAAAGTTGAAACATTTGCCAATCAGTTGGTGGTAAAAAACATGAAATTCATGGATCAGTCATGTGAAAAAAAATACGATTTTTACCAAACGGTCAAAGAAAAATATCGCAAAATTCAACCACCAGTTGCAGTTAAAAATCTCAAAATTTGTCGGTGAATTGTAGAAAATATCTCGAAATTCTTCAACGACTTGTGGGAAAAAAAGTCGCAAAATTTGATGATTGGGTCCGAGAAAAAAACGTCAAATTCGCCAGTTGACAGAGGGAAAATTCTGAAATATTGCGAAAATCAGTTGATTGTCGGAAAAAACGGTGAAATTCATCATTTGACCACAGTAAAATCACAAAATTTGCCAATAGTTTCTTTCGGTTGAGTATGTCAGCGTTTTACAAAATGTATTTTGCATTCCTATAAAAGATGCCATTGCACTTCTTCATGTATTAAGAAAAAATCCCTGCGACTTTCTTTTTTTAAATTCCCACAGAACATTTTTGTTCAGACGAAGTTTGTAGCAGAACATTGCAAAGTATTCTGCTTTGGGGATATATACATTTCAGGGATCTGTCCAGACTTTTCTCTCAGGGTCCTGTTTTTGTGAAATTGTGAACAGTTTTTTTTACATTTGTGAAAAATCTAGTCCTAATTTTGTGAATTAAAAATGATCATTATATTCAGGTTCTTTTTTATATGTTTTTAAGAAGATATAGGCATGTAAAATACATATATTTTCTTTATATATGTAAAAGTGACAGGCCAGATTTCACTGTTAAATGATTAAATTTGTGAAAGTTTTAGTTTTCAGCTAAAAAATTTTGTAAAAGGCCTATTTTTAAGACAAGGAATTTTGTGAAGGGTCCTTTTTTAAGGTGAAAAGTTTTGTGAAGGGTCCTGTTTTGATTTGAAAAATTTTGTGAAGGGTCCTTTAAAGGACCCAGTTTCTTCCTAAACATGTCCCTGCATTTTTGTATGAAACGACAAACAAAATCTTCATTTGGTGCCCCCCCCCCCCCCCCCCCCTTCGCCTTTCGTTCTGGCACCCGGAGCACATACCAAGGTTGCCGGCTTTTTTTTGGTTTTAGCCACTTAAAAAAAGCCGGCTTTAATTTAAAAAAGCCGGCTTTTATTTTTCAAAAAGGTGGTCTATAGATAATTCATATAAAATTTGGATTAATTTATTTTTAATACATTTATAAATATTTTCTACTAAAAAAATATAAATTTCTATTAAATTTTGTCAAATAAATAAGTCCTTATAACTGCTAGAATGCAACTGTGAAGGCATTATGTCAGAAAAAAAATTATAAATATTCAGAAGAATATATTAAATTAGACTCCAAAGTATTGGTTTGGAATTCTTTATCATAGTTCTACACATACCACACAGTTTACAGATTATATGAAAGAATAAGAAAATATCACACATCAAAATAGAAATATTCTTACATACTGATATTTACTTTTAAAATTGATTAAAACTAAATAGCACATATGTATTTAATAACTGAAATTATCTTAATACTTGAGAACAAACACTCAGTAATAAGCAATTGATATTCTAACTTATAAAAATGATATAGTAAAAAGTTTTTCTGCTGTTATATAACTTATTCCAGATATGTCCATACGGACAGATTAAAATCGTAGAATGAACAATGTTGAAAGAGAAATTAGGAAGAATGTAACATTTGAGGAAATTTTAGTACATGTAAGTGTGCATAAAATAAAGAGAACAATTAAAAAAATGGAACAGTGTTAAGGTCAGTGTAAACCAGAGAAAACAATTGGTAAGGCATTTTATTCCAATATTACTGTCTTCATTATATTGAAAAATTGGGTTATATTGATTTCTACCTCAATTAAATGCCTTTAAAACTAATTAAAAAACACATAAAAATGTGTCATCTATAATTAAAATGCTTCACTGTATAAAAGCCAATTTTGGCCAAAAAAAGCCGGTTAAAACCAATAAAAGCCACCAGCGTGGCTTTTTGTAATTTTAGCCGGCTTTTTTGCAACCCTGGCACATACCCCCTCTGCTTCTCTGTACTCCCCTAGTTTCAGCCCTATATAATATAAATATGATATAAAATGTATAAATGGCATCCAAGAAGTAAATAATATGCATATAATGATACATATAAGGCACATATATACGAGCATTAGTAGTACTGTTTCTTTTATGCCATCATTTAACGGCACAGCACCCTGCTTATTCTAAAATTGGCAAAATGCATCCTGTCCTTTTTAAAAATTGTGAAATGAACCTTCAGTTGTATCTAGAACATACTAGTAAAAATTCCTCATACATTTTTCATGCACACAATAATATAACAATTCATGTTATTCAGCAAAATAATTCAGACTTTCTTTTAAAATTATTAGTATTAAGTAAATAAGTTCACATTACAATATGATAATGAATGAATAATATTTGAGTAATGATCTTTCATTAGAGCACTAGCAAATTTAAAATATAAAAAGTTTGGTGTCTTAGTAAGAACTCGATATTACATAAATTTAAATCAGTCAAAAAAAGAAGTTGCTATCAAATGGGAAGTTTTTAGAAATTGCGTACTTGCAACACATAATATATTAATTGTCAAAGAATTTTTTTTAAAAAATATGCCCCTAAATCAATGTAAAATTCGTTTCAACCCAATAAATGTTTTTTTTAGTTTTATAAAACTGCATTATGACCGAGAAAAATCGTGTAAACAAAGTATTCTTATTTACGTAATCAAACGCTGATCTCTCCAAAAAGTCCAGACTAAAGTCAAAACTATTGATAAATCAAATAAATAACAAAACACAAAATCGTGACAGAAATGTTTTATGTAAAGTATGCACACAAACACAATAAATCTAGAAAACAAAGTCAATTTACTTACCTGCATTCACACTCATTTTCACTATTTCCGCATGGCTTTGATTTCCGCGATGAGATAAACAAATCTTCCACACGTTGATTGATTGATGCGGAGCGTAACTCCACAAAGTGATATTCTGGTAAAAATAAACAATGCATTAAATTCTTTACTTGTTGAAAGCTGTATAAAAAATTAATAAAACAAACAAAAATAAATAATACAAGTTTCGGTCAATGAGGCCTAAGTCTGTATATGCCGCCATTTTAAGATGGCGGTTGATAGGTTAAGTTTTTGTCCAGATTATGTCCGTACATGACGAGGTCAGGTTTTTGTCCCGGAATTAACGAAAATTAGATTAGTACTGTTTCCATCCAGTTTAAGTTATTAAAACAGAAAATTGGACAAACAGGTGAAGGTTTAGTTTGGGAGTTGACGAAAATTGGATTAGTTGCGTTTTCATCCAATTTATGTTCTTAAACTGGTGTTCATATTTTGTAGTTATTTCGTAGTTACGTCTATGTCAAACATTCAACAAATTCTGAACGTATTTTAGCTGGCTGTATACGTCCATATTACATATATAGACGTATTTCGGAAATAGCAGATGAAAACTGAATATAATCTGGACGTATGTGTTGTGTGGGCACTAGCGCGTGGCTGGAAGCGAATGTGTTAACAACACGTTGAGTGCCACCATAAAGATTTGACAGTTTGGCCTCAATTTTTATCCAGAAGTTTAGTGTTCATACCAGAAATAAAGAATAGTATGTTACGCTTTATTTAACCCCTTCAGGGGCGGCGGTTCATTTTTGGACCAATTAATTTTAATTCCTAATTGAACATTGGCCCCAGAATATATAAATGAAAATTTTCTTTTCATTATGTACGTGAATAAAAGCTTGTACTTATTTTGAAATAAATTTGTTTGTAAATCCTGGTGTCAGTCACTCATTTAAGCATTTTACGAACAAAAGTAGCTTGCCCCTGAAAGGGTTAATAAAAGATATTTAGAGATAACATAATGTAAAATATCTTCTTTCAAAATTAACGGTATTAATTTTAATTTTCTGATCACTTTCGCTGCCGATCTCGCGCCAGCACGTGATGTCATCGTCCGCCAAAGTGTTAACCCTATCATGGGGAAGTAATTGTGTTTCTGTAATGTCGAATTCACACTAGAATCCTTGTTTATTGAATTTATTGCGAAATAAAGAAAAGCAATTTTACGACTTTTTTCACCAAAGTTAGAAGAGTAAAATTTAATAAATTTTTTCTGGTGCAAACCTTCAGAATCGCAAGTGGGATGTAATAAATCCCATCTCCCCTCAAGTGGTTAAATAAGACAAAAATTTCTATTAAAATTTACTTGTGAATGTTTTCACCGTTAACAGTCGAGCCCTACTTGAGGTTCTAATCTCGGAATGGTGAGTAAAAATTTCAGAAATGTATGTCTTCGGAGGCATTTGTGTTAAAATATTTAATTTTATCAAACAAAATAATCGCTTTCGTTTTAAATACAACGCCATTTTCACTCACTGAAGAATTCTGTTTCACGTTTCAAACTCATTTTGAGATGGATGAAAACTATTGAAAAGTAACATAATAGCTTATGATGGAAAATGTTTGTTTTTTAAAGCGTGCGTCATTTTCTGATCAAAATTTTAAAAGTTTTTTTTTTTATTGTAATGAAAAAATGGCATCACTAAGTATATACCCATCCTTTCTCTTTTCTCTGCAATAATTGGAGTAATCCAATTGCTATCATGTAGCAGAAATCTCATAAAATATTTTCAAATATAATTAAATCTACCCTATATATATAAAATCCTAATGAAACGAATTTATGAAACAGTAGTATGAAACGGAAGTATGAATCGACTGATTAAACAACTGATTATGCTTCACGGCGATTTCTCCTAAAATACGGAATATTTTGAAATGAAATTAACACCAAAAATCAATATTGATCCGCAGATTTCAAAACAGGTATTAGAATTTTTAAATTTGAATTAGTTTTCGAAATATTAATTTTTTTCTAATTTTATATACATTTTTATAATGATGGCAATTCAAATTTTAATCAAACAGATATATATTTTTTTTTTATTTCAGAAAAGGTTGACATGGTAACCCGGCGATTGTTGTTTATTTGATAATAAATGTTTATTTACTTTTATTTCTTGTTACAAATTATATAAACTATTTTGTTCTATGATTATTAATTATTTTTTGATATTTCCTTTAGAAAATAATAGAAAATAATTAAGAAATACAGTACTACTTAAGTTATTCCGTCGACCAATTTCGCCAAATTATATAAATCGCCAAAACACTGGCCAAATTATACAAATTGACATAATTTTTATTTTAAATAACGAAAGAACAAATAAATTAGTATAACATTAATAAATATACGAATAAAACGTCGAAATAAAAATCACTTGATGACGTAAACACGTGTAACTTGCTTAAAGTCAGGTGAATGTGACATTTACGATCAACCATTATTGGCATTTAATCTTATAGTTTGGCGATAAATTTTTGGTCATCCGGATATCTAAGGAATACCAAAAATGCATATGTAACTGGTATTTGAAAACGAGGTTTTCGCCAAATTTTCGTGAAAAAATAAAAATCACGCCAAACCTCTATATCTGTAACCGTGTATATCTGTAACCTGTATAACCGTATCAGGCCAAATATTATCACTCGAAAAAAAAATGCTAACTGGCGAGTTCAAAAAAAGCTATTGGCGAGATTTGCAACCTGCTAGAGTAACAGTACCTAGAATTCTTTGCGGCCATGGCAACTTTTATGTAGTTTTATTCGAAAAAAAAAATTGAATTTTTAATCAAAATGGAAAACTTGCGGTCCCATATTGGTGCGATTTTTTTCTGACGCCAATGTCATATACGGAACGGGCATATAACTAGTGCCAAAGTATCGTTATTTTGCTTCATATGGTAAGCCGGATGCTGCTGTTTTATGCTGTTGATGCGTTCCCCAAATTGGCGTCTTTAAAAAATCACTCCAATATGGGACGTATATGACATCTTTGCCAAACTTCCATATGAACGACGAAGGGATCAGACCGTATTTGTTTATGGCAGTTGATGACTTGAACTATTATAATATAGATGAAATAATGGCGATAGAATAATATTTGGCGACTTATCACCTGTGCCTGGCTAGCATTAAAGTACCAAAATGACACCTAGAGTATAAAAAGCGAAGTGGTCCGCCTGAAACTGTTGATGATAGTCACATGACTTAGGCTATTGTTATAGAGATTGTTTTAAAATGCCGGGAGACAAAGACTCTTATACTTAATTTATTTTATTTTAGCTTCTTTTCAAATGCTTAATTGATCCTTTTTAATCAAAAACGAAAACAACCATTGGATGTCTTAACAGCAACTTATTCGCCCTTAAATTTTTGCAATCAAAGGGAATTGAATGTAAACCCGTTTACAGGGAGATCTGCACATCTTTTTTCAGTATAATTCAATCTTCTCTAATATTTTTAAAACCCACCAGATTAGCGTCTTTTTAGATTCTGCGGTGTCTGAACGGGGGTTGGCGAGCGTAGCTTGCAAAGGGCAGAGCCCCCTAGTATAATATAAATGTAAATATGTGATTAAAAAAATAGCTACAGCAGGCTAATCTACGAATGGATTTAGGACCACTTTCATTAAAAAAGTATTATTAAAATTGGTTCAGAGGAGTAAATAAAAGAGCTTTGCATACAAGGTGTACTAATACAGGGTGTCAGAAATTTATCTTTAAACTTCAAAATAATAATTAAAAGTAAATAAACAATGATGTGTACTTACGGTTCTTTAGATTCCATAAAGAAAATGTCAAAGCTTTTTTTTATGAAATGTAAACTAGATGGCGCTAGGTCAATGATTTGCCTTGAGATCCTAAATCAGAAAGAGATCGGACATTGCCGCACCGGCAGATTTGAAGAATCCGCCATTTAAGTTACGCCGTCAGTATACCGTCATTATTACGTTCTGAAGAAAGTTTGGATTTTTAAAGATACAATGCTTTAAATATTGCGGCAAGACGTGCTAAACAGTTAATAGATTAGGTATTTCTGTTTAGATAGACTTTTTAATATTTAGAAAAGTTTATTTAATTTATAACATTGTTTAAAATGTCAGAGTACAATTATAATGCGTGCAGTTAACTTTAAACAGTTGTAAAATAACAACGGTCGAAATGAGTAACAGAAACAAAGAAATCTCGTTTCGATTGCTATTGTTTCACATTTAAAAAGTGACTTTATTTTAATTTTTTGCGTAGTGACTGTGCAAAAACATGTAAATAATTTCTAGTTTCGAAGTTTGGTACTTAGCGGTAACTGATATCCATTGATAAAGATGCATTTTTGTTTATATGTTGAAAACTTCCTTTGGAGAACGTAATCCACAATAAATTTGTATATAGTGCACTATTTAAAATATTAAAATGTTTATAAATTATAAACACTTAAAATTTTCCTTTTTTAATATTATTTTCTTTACAAAACTTCCCAATTTAAGTTCATAGAGATCCTAAACGTTTCGAATTTTCAATTTTCCGCATAAAAAACAACGTAGGCTCTGACATTCCAAAAATACATAAATTGCCTAAATAGCATAACTGCCAACTTTTACGCTTTCTTCCTACCACTAAAATTTTACAGAAAATATTAACTCATTTAATCGTCGAAATCTTATGATCAAAGAAGGCGAAAATGTCTATTAAATTTTTGTGGTAGCAAAAAAGCGTAAAGGTTGGCAGCTATGAAATAGTACCTAGTTTTACAGTATATAAAGTACCTTTAAAGATGTGAGACTTTTAAGTTCATAAATAAACATTACTAAGCATATGTAAGTCTTATTTTTTTTTCAGTTTTTCTCGAAATGTTCATTTTTTCCTTTTAACTTTATCTTTTAAATTAAACATATTCATAACACTCATATTGAAGTGTATATACGTTGCAAACTTAATTTAATATCAGCACTTAAGAGCTTTTTATTTTATAATAAATTTCTAGGTACTACTACTTTTCTTTGTTTTATTTTTAAATATTGACGTCTAGTATGTAGTATTAGAATGGGTTTTGTTACTAAACAATAAATGAATGTTTGGGAGAAGAAAAAGCTAAATAGAGGCACTACAGTTAATATAAACAACTTAAAAATATGAAAAAACAAATTATTTAAATAATAAAAAATCAGATAATTAAATAACTCTACTGCTTATATAGCGTGAAAAGGTATACCAAAATATATATAAATTCAACGAATTGCATTTTTGCGTTACTTCCTTACCGGTGTAAGCACTCACCAAAACATAGTGTCATTCCACGTAAAATGAGCAAAAATGTAAAAAAAGTCGTGGCGACATACTAACCAATTTTAATAAAATTCGATGCACAGGTTCAATTCATATTCAAGTAATGCTCTCCAAAATATCTTGACAAAAACTGCTAAAAAAGCAGTTGTGGACATTTAAAAAACTTGTGATATAGAATGGCATGTGCGCAATCGTCCAAAGTTGCAAGTTCGAAGTTCTGTATCTTCAAAACTATCTAACAGAAAAGATTTTTTTTTATAATTTTGTAACCTCTGAAAAATTATCTTCTTATTTACTGAGTGATAATAATCTAGTAACACCATGATTATTTATAAATTGGTGGTAAAATTTGAAAATTTGTGAATTTTGAGAAAATTAGAAATGTTATAAAAATCAAAGGTATTAAAAAACCTCTGTGAATTTAATACCTAATGTAGTACGACATATGGGGATCGAATTCCTCAAGATTGAAAGATGCCTTTTATTTCCTTCATCTTAAAAAAAATTAAGAAACTTTAGAAAATTACAAAATCATGATTTTTCCTCTTCTGTATGAGCAAAAAATAAATAAAGGACAGGTCCGACATTAACAATATTGCACAGACATAAAAATTAATAAGTCCATGATATGCTAAAACAAATTCAATATTGCCTTTTGATTCCTAACATAACAAAAATGGGTTCAGAAAAGTAATGTTTGCTACATTCCATTCGCTATTCCTCTTTGAATTCGCGCGCGTTTCTTAACCCCTTGAGGGGCGGCGGGATAAATTTTATCCCACCTACGATTAATGAAGATTTGCACCGTAAAAAAAATTATGAAATTTTACTTTTCTAACTTTGATGGAAAAAATTCGAAAAGTGTGCTTCCTTATTTTGAATTTTTTTCTTCTAAATTTCCGGTGGGAATTCAGCATTACAGAAATGTAATTGATTACCCTTCAAGGGGTTAAAATATTGCAGAATTTCATGGGAAAACAAATTTAGTGCTGCTATCTAGTTTTTTTATTTGGATTTAGAATTAATATATAGATTTTTGTTCAACTGAGTCATTTCTTTCTACTCTAATTTAAAATACTCTTGGGGCAAAAATAAACTTAAAGTAAGAATAACCGTTTCTATATTTAAAATATACATTTTTATCTAACATATCAAATAATTTAAAAGCTTAATAAAGCTTCCCTTCACTTAAAAAGAAGTGATAGAAATATTGCATTTTACCCTCAACATTTTTTGATATTTATTTTTTTTCTCATTAACCAATTACCCGCTGGTGTTGCGTTGACGCAACAATTAAATAAATTCCAATGCTTAAATTTTCTATCAAGCTACCACTATTATTTAATAAAAAATATTGCCTTATTTAATAACAGAAACTTTGTTCATTAAATAAAGCAAATAGTAACTTTCAAAATTTGTGGTGGCAAACGTTTTTCAGCAAAAAAGCTGAAAAACTCTATGTTATAGTTTCGGCGGTTAATGGGTTAAGGAATAAAAAGGCAAGAATGAAACTTTCCATATTTAAAATATATACTTTTAGCTATAAGGTCGAGCAATTTTAAACTTGTCAGAGCTGTCCTTCATGTGTAAAAGGGCAATAGAAATATTGCATTTTTCCCTCAAAAATTTTAAAAAATAATTTTTTTCTCAATACGGAATAAAAATACAATTACTAACTTACGCCAATCTGTATTCCTAATTATAAATAATTTTTAATATAGTCTTTCCATTCCTAAGGCTAATAATCAAAATTGAAATTTTAAGCATGTAGTCAAAACCTCGATTTTGCATTCAGTTTTAATGAAAATTTTAATGCTTAAATAAACAATCCTGAAATCTATTATTTTACATTTACTCATAAATAAATATGATCTACATATAGACTGATTTTCATTCAAATCTGTGACATGTCTGCCACAGCTGATTTGCTCATTTTGCATGGAATGACCCCATAGCAACCTCTTTAAAAAAATTCGCCTGTCTTTCGAATTTTTTTAAAAAATGCATTTTCTAAGGATTCTTATTCGTTAAACCAGAAATGCATCTATATTTGTGTATCAAATGGCTGTTTAAAGGCATATAAAACAATTTTAACATAATTTTAATACAATAAAAAGTGTTAGATGCTGATGAAAATACATGTATTTCTACTACGTTCCACCTGCTTTTTAACGTACATGACATCTATTTCGCCAATGTCCAATCTCTCTCTAATGTAGGGTCTCTAGTTTTACCGTGGGCATCTACAGGGTGGTTATAATTAAACTTCCCCTATAAACAGCATCCTACAGCGCAAACGGGTGAGCAGAATGCAGATATATTGCAATTTGATATATTGACTTTACACAATATGCGCTAACGGAATTTCAAAAAAAAAAAATTAGTTCCACAATGTCCACCAGAGGGCACCTTTTGCGGAAAAAACATTAAGTTTAACACAATAGACGACCAAAACGGAATACAAAAACAATATTAACAATCCAGAACAAGAATTATGTGTAATAAAATGTAAAACCGGCTGTTTTGGCCGCTAATTGTGTTAAATTTTATGTTTTGTCCTGAAAAAGCGCCATCTTGTGGACATTTTGGAACTAATTTTTTTTCTTCGAAATTCCGTGAGCGCATCTCGCGTATAGTCTATATACCAAATTTCATTGCATTCCGTTCACCCATTTGCGCTGTAAGATGCTGTTTATAGGGGAAGTTTAATTATATCCACCCTGTAGATCTCCATACATAAACCCCTTTGGATTTCTTTTTATGGGGGAATACGTGAAAAATATTGTTTACCATTCTCCAAATCCTGACTCTGATGAACTAAAGTGTCGACTTATAGCGGCCATCCAAAGTGTTGATTCTGCAGTATAGTCATTCAGGGTAACTTTGATCCGCATTTTCATATGCCACACCCTTATTTTAAGAATATTGTTGCAACTAGGGACATAAAAGAGAAGAAATAATCCTAAATTATTGTATGACTATAAAAAATTAAGGAATAATAATGATATAAGCAATGAAAATAAATTTTTATCCTGGTTCAAAGTTACCCAGCCATTTAGGGTAACTTTGCACCGTATGATAAATACTATCTAAAATAATTCATTATAAAAAAGTATTATAGTTAGGACAACTTTGAACCCCATAAAATGTTTTCAGATATGTAAAGACTCCTAATTTACATTTCCCAACATCACAAGATTTGTATAATTTATGAAAACAAATATTATGCATAAGAAAAGTGGAAGAGGACAACCATGAATATTTAGAAAAAAACTGTTTATTGTTCATATAAAACATAAAAATGCAGTGAAAAACAATTTTCAATGTTTTAACTCAACAATATATCCATAGTTACCGTAATACATACTAGTACTAGTATTATTCAAACATGAATAAAAATGTCGAATGCATGAAATGTCAAATTTGAGTAGCTCCCTCCCGAATAACGCCTTTAAAGGAATTTTATGTAATTTACATATACTTGTGAAATATTTACAAGTTATATCAAATGAACACTTTCGTCATTTCTATAAAATATACGTGCAAATATGGGAAATTTTTGACAGTAGCACCTATAATCAGTAAATTATTAACATAAGTATAACTTTGAGCCGGCTCAAAGTTACCCTGAAAATGTGCTAAAATGTTAGTGCCTTTTATTTTACATTTTATTAACTAATAATAAATAAATTTCATGCATATTTCAAAGGCAATGAGGGAAAGAGGTCTGGAAGAGAAATGGACCCTTGATCGGAAGAAATGGAAAAAGACTCTTGTGCATTCTTCGGATGGCGGCATCTGACTCCATAAACCGAGTTTATATATATATATATAATAAATAAATAATCACAAAATATCAACACATTTACAACATTTAGATAATAATATGTCCGACAAATGAGTATATTGTTAGTTACTATGAAAATTTAATTGGATTACAAGAACTTGAAAACAGCATTCAAAATTAACTTGAAAACAGTACTTCACAAAAATAGTTAGATAATGCAATTAATTGCGCATATTGTTATTAATTTATTTTCTAAAATAAAGAGTAGAAATCCCAGTTTAGAACCTTGCCAACAGAGCACAGTTCTGGAATTTATTTAGTCTTTTGGAGTCAAAAATATTGAAAATTAGGAGGTGGTGAAAAGTTACACCCCATGGTTCAAAGTTACCCTTAATGACTGTACTTCATAGATCGTAGTTAGATATTTCGTAGAGACTCGGTGTGTTGCGCGCAACTAATGGTGCACACATTGAAATCGTGAATAAAACATTGGAAATAAAACTTTGATATTTTTCTTTGTGGAACATAAAAAAAACTGTAAGCGCATATCATTGTTTTTTTTTATTTACAATTATTTTTTTAAAGTGCTAAGATATATTTTGGATACACTATATAAAGTGTATTTGAAATAATTATTTTCTGTATCAATTAACTGCTTTAAATTTCACTTTGACTGCACGAAAAAAAATCTCGTGAATAATATACTCACTGAAGCCAGTTTTTGCCTTTTTTTTTAATTTCTGAAATTTCACATTCACACCAGGAATTCTGTAGAGTTTTCTTTATTTAATGAAGTTTCGTGATTACCTTAAGTAAATATTCTACTTTTAGAATTTCTGATGTGAATTCGAAGTCTTTAAATTGAAAGTAGAAGCAAAATTGGCAAACCAGACTGAAATAGGACAAAGTAAAATATTTTTTTTCGTTGGCTTTTCGCCACCCAGACTTATAAAAGAGGGCAGCATTTCTGGAACGACTTATAAAACATATTGAACTGCTTAAATGTTTCGGGCATTTGTTCTTAGAAATAAAATTTCCATTGAATAATTTCCGATGGCAGTGATATTTTAATGAAATGTATAATTTCCATTGTGCTAATATGATAAGCACAAGATAAAATAACTTGTATTTTTAAAATACACGAATCATGAATTATCTATATTAACTAGGGGGGCTCAGACTCCTGCGAGCTACGCCCACCAACCCCCGTTCAGATCTCGAAGTCTCTAAAAACATAGTAATGTGCCCTGTTTAAAAAATACTATCAGCTTACGGAAGATAGAATGATATTATCACTATAATTGCAGCTATATTCTGCAATCGGTTGCCATACTTTTCCGTTTAAATGAGGCATTTTTCAGTTACCGACACCTCATCTATCACTGTCGTAACAACGGACGGCTGTTTTCGGGATTGATAAGCATGACCAATTACACATTTTAAAATAAGCTTGTATAAAATGGTTAGGTTAAAAGTGGCACTGTATAAAATAGTTAGGCTAAAAGGGTCACTATCTTTTAGACTTTTATAACGACGCTATGGATAATATTCTTCCTTTAGGCTCAACGTTAAAAACTCCGTCTCCTTATAAGAATAGATTTCAGAACCACGATATAGTGAAAAGCATTATGTTGTAAAATTTTTCGGTTATATTTTATACTTTGATCGTGTTTTAGGTATTTTCAGTAGCAGGTATAGCTGATTCATGAACAGTTTTCTCTATTTTAATATTCTATCATGCATACTTTTATGTTATTCTTACCATGCATATTGTTTATATTAATTAATAAGAATATCGGAAATTTCTAATATATATTTATTGAATAATAATTCGTACAAAATAAATCGAAAGTATTTTGCGCATAAATCTGTAATTATGCTGCATTGAATGATATATTGGGAACAGTTCCGTATCCTGTTCTGGTTTGCGCAATTGGCGAAGTTATCCAAAATGGCGCCAAAACGTAATGTAACGGAAAACTTTTGACTGTCCCTGTAAATGAACTAAACGTGCTATAAACTTCATTTGAAATAGGGTTCGTGCTATGGTAGAGGTTACTAACATACAAAAATTTCAGAACGATCCGAGTACATTTACGGGAGTTAGAGCGCGGACAGACGGACAGACGGACAGACAAACCGAAGTCATAAACACTTTTCAACTTTGTTGGAAAGTGTTAAAAAAAAGCAACCCCAAATTCTAAAGATCACAATAACTACATCGAAACATTTATGGCCAAAATAAACAGAAGAGGATATAAAACTCTTCCGGATGTAACTTGTAAACAAAGTTGCTTGTCGCAATACTTTTATACCATGTAACGTCGCAGTAAAATACTCTCGAATGAAAATTGTTTTAAATGTAACATTTTAATATATGTCAAAATTATCCTTATTAATGTATTTTTCACGTAATATTCTTTTTTTTCTTTTAAGATGCCCAGGCACATATATTAATCAATTTAAAAGAGGGTGAGAATATTATTGTTTGAGCTTTTAAAATATGACATAATATTCACCATTAAAAGTTTTTCACGCATGATAATTTAATTATTTTAAGAACTTTAAATATGACGATATTTATATTTGGCATTTTACATATGACGTAAATACTACTTTTAACAGCGTGTCACGTGAAATAATTTTATTAATTTAAAATTTTCGTACATTTTTAATATTTACGTGTAAATATTTTAACGTAATTTTCCCTATTTTCTGCTTTTAACAATTGATCTTGTAATTCTGATTTTAAAATGTTCATTCTGTTTTAAATAGCTTCCTTTTTTAATTTCATTTTGAAAATTACGACGTAAAAGAAATCTAATAAACCCTTTCATTTTCCATTTTCTGTCTTTTTTTTTGGGGGGGGGGGTAAAAATGGATTTATTTTTAATGTCTATGAAATGTATGTGAAAGTTAAAGATGACAGAATGTTTTTGGTTTACAAAATAAACTGTTTCTTGATGATCAAAAAGAGAAAAAAACATTTTATTTTATAAAATTTTTCCTGAAAAACATAATATAATCGCAATACTGTCTACCGATTGAAACTTTATACTACCGATTGAAATAACAGATTATTTCATTTATCAATTTGAAAATGGCGAAAAAAGAGAAATCTAATAATCCCTATCGTTATCCCTTTTCTTCCTTTTTCCACAAAAATTGAGTAATTTGGTAGCCATCATTAGATAAATTTCATGCAAATTAGAAAAAATCCATATCTCGAAAACTGATTCAAATTTTAAAATTCAAATGCCAGTTCTGAGATCTGAGGATCAATGCAGAATTGGTTTTAATTTCACCGTATAATATTCCATATTTTAGGAGAAATCTCCGTGAAACATAATCAGTCGTTTAATCAGTCGTTTCATAAAATCGTTTCATAAATTCGTTTCATTAGGATTTTATATATACTAGTTGCATAGCAACCCGTTGTGTTGCTTTCGAATTGCATGAGACAATCGATCTTCAATCAGACATACTTAAAAGGTAAAATACTGTCAAACCCAGTTAACCCCTTAATGGGACCGGGAAAGACCTATCTCCGCCATGACCTATCTGAAAGACCTATCTCCGTTCACCAATTTCATGTACCTTTTTCTCAGAAATGGTGGAAGATAGAGGTCTGTAATTTTTAGAGTAGTTAAAATAACATGACTTACGTATTTTAACAGATCATTTGCTTTGTAAGTGAAACTCAAAATTAATTATTAATTATTTATTGAAAGTCATTTTTAAATTAGCATTTTTGGTAAGATTTCACTGTCTAAAATAAATAACTCTCAACAAATCATTAAATCCATGTGTTTAACCCTAGAACTACCGGAAATGTTACTCAAGTTTTATAAAAACATTCTACACCAGAATTTTTACTTAAAACTATTTAATTTGTTTATTTAACTTATTATTGTCTGATTTATACATTTCGTTTGTTTTGAAGAAATTTCTGGTTTGAATAAATATTTTGAATGTACATGTCGGGTCCATTGGACCCTTCTGGTAGACAGAGGGTTAAGTATACAATATATCATTATATAAGAATTAAATAAAAAATCTGTGTTCTTAAGTTTAATAGATATTGAAAAAAAGTAACATAAATATTAAAAATCCAAGTTTTCAGAAAAAGTCAATTAAATATTTAAAAGCCCATTAACCCTTTCAGGGGCTGAAGAATTCTGTTCGTAAAAGGATGAAATAATTGACTGACACCAGAATATTCAAACGAATGACTTAGTAAATATAAACCCGCTATTTTTCACTTTCATTACAAAAGCAAAATTTTATTAAAATATTCTGGGTGCCATTTGTCAGTTTTCGAATTAAAATTAGGTGGCTAGACCATCTAGCCACCGCCCTTGAAAGGGTTAAGCTGTGAAGTACTCTTAGAAAAAATGATTAATTTCAGCACTTATTTTTTTTAAATCTATAAACATGTCAGACACATCGTTGGAAAGATAAAAGTTTAAACTATTTAATGATATAAAAAGTAAAAATCGATTTTTTAGTTGAATTTTGCTTTACCGGTCCCTTTAACAGGTAAATAAAATCATAAGAAGAAGGAAAATATTCCCCCTGGATACAAACATAAAATATGTAATATTAACCTTAAAAAGTTCACTGCTTTACATGAAAGGCGACTAAAATAACAAGAGAGATGTTACAAGTTAAAAATATGCATTTTATTTAACAATTTTTTAGTACTTTCAGCCTTTACTAAGCCTTTCATCAGATAATATTATAATAACTAATTGCTGTTTTATACAAATACGTCAGTCACTTCGTTTTGAAATTGAGAGCGCCAATAATTATTAGAGTTGAAAGTAGAATTATTAGGTTCTTGGATTTAACTTAATTAGAGAAATTATGTATTATTATTAATTGCATTTCCATTTGTTTCATTACATCAGTCTGTTCTCATACGTCACTTTCATTTTTATTATGTAGCTGGATAGTCGAAGTAGCAGTGTTTCAGATTAAATTTGTGTAGAAGAAATATTTAACTGCCGTGCCACAATAAACAACAATTATAATATTATAATTTGTAATTATATTGATATTAATATAAACAAGCAATAATTAGTTATTATAATATTCTCTGATGACAGGCTTTGTAAAGCCTGAAAGTACTAAGACGTTTTTAAGTAAAAATTATTTTTTTAACTTGTAACATCTGTTTTATTATTTTAGTCGCCCTTTAAATAAATTAATGACCTTTTTTTAGTTCATATACATATTTTATACCCTTAACAGTTTTTCTCGAACACCGTACATAAAAGAAGAGTTTGCTTGTTTTCGTTGCTAAATGCTTGTCGACACCACTAATTTTGAACTGCAGTATTAACTATATAATGGCAGACATATATTGATTACATAAGAAGAGCATTTTAGTATGATAAAAGTGGTGTGCTGTCCCTATTTTTAGTTTCAATTTATCCTAAAAAAAGTAACTAACACATTCACCACAGCTGTTTATGTTTTTTGTTTTTTTGTTTGTTTTTTTTGTGATCGGGGTTTTTTCGTTGTTAGTAGTAAGAAAACTGCTGCATACAAAAATATAAAAATCGGTGGTATTATAGAGGAAGGTTTCATAAACGCGCTGGTGCAGGCAGTTTTTAAATCGAATAATTATTTTAAGAGATATTAAATGTTAAATTTGGTCAAAATCCTTCCATTAAAAATGTTTTATAGGAGCAAAAACTATACATAAGTATTTAATCATTAGTAGATCATTTTATGCATAACAAGTTCCCGATGTGCAGACAGCATTTATTTTTTTATATTTGGCTCATTTTTTGAGGATTTATTTCTATTTTAAATTCCAATTTTCTGCATTTCCAGAGATATTTTTTACATCGTTTAGATAAAGATATTATTTTAAGTTGTTGCCAATTTTAAAAACATCGCAAAGGATAGTATTTTCTTCAAATTAAAAAATATATATATATTTACACGTGACTATTATAAACAGAGAAAAAAACATTCAAACTAAAATTAAATGATTAGGTATTAAAAGTGGGAAAATAATGAAAATTACGTCATACAAACTTTATTTACACATGAATTTTAAAAGAGAAAGAAAATTGTAAAATAATAAATTCATTAATATGCGTTAAAAGTCGTAAATGGAGGAAATTACGTCCTGTTTAAAATGGCCAAACAGTAATATTGCCAAACAGTTTAAATTTTAAAATATATTTGCGAGAGACATTTATTTCATAATTTGAGATAATCTTTTAAACTATTGTTGTGAATTCTAAGACAGCGCAAATAATATTTCCTTTCTAAAAACAAAAGTATTTTCACGTGAATGTTAAAATGAGAAAAAAAAACTTTGGTGAAAATTATGTCAGATTTAAAACAATTGATTTAAAATGTCTTAAATAAAAGAACTTTCTTATAGCGTTGTTAAAAAATACCGGGAGACAAAGATTCTGTTTACTTAATTAATTTTACATTAGCTTATTATAAAATTTTTCACTAATCTGATTTAATCAAATGCAAAAACAGCCTGTTAATAAGGGGATCGCCACTGTTTTTTCTTTATTACAATTCAATCTACCGGCTTTTTTAAAAGACGATGAAATTAATCTGCTTTTAGAGTTTGCGATGTCTCAACGGGAGTTGGCGAGCGTAGCTCGCAGGGGGCAGAGGCCCCTAGTATAGCGAAAAAAAAATAAATTCAAAGTATTAAAATGCGTTCTAAGGGGCTAGACTAAAGTCTCGTGTTAAACGGGATCGTGTATTAAACGGTATTTGCATAATGTTGCAAGAACTGAGCTTATGTTTACGTTGTATAATCGAAAATAGGAATTTTTATTTATATGCTTACGCGCAAAAATTATGTCTATTATGCATATTTAGATTAAAATGAAAACGTATCCAAGCTTAAGTAATGGTTTATTTTTATAAAACCGGATGGTATAATAACTGGAAATGAATATGTGTTTACAGGGTTCGTACGGGTACCGTTATTTTAAAGGCCCAATATCAGATTTTTTTTTTATAGAAAAATAAATCTAGCACAAGCGGACGAAATTTCGCCTTATTTGAGGAGAGATTTTGCATAAGAAAATACTGGTTATGAAGAATTTCTTAGTCATGAAATTCAATCACCCGTACGAACCCTGGTTTAATTTTGGCTTTATTGTGGATCACTTCGTTACAACCAAAAATAAAACAACCATTTTTTTTTCTTCTGTTAGACTATTTTTTAAACCCAAACTAAAAGAGAGAATTTGCTTCTTATAAGCGTCTTATATACCATGCCTAATTTTAAATTTTTATCTTTAGCACTTCCATTGAAATCGAAATTCAGAAATTTTTTAGAACGCTTTTCGCTTATTTCACACTTTCAAATTTCGAATTTTTTTTTTTTCAACAATACTATGAGAGCATTTACACCTTATAAGTAACTATCATACCAAATTTCAAGTTCCTATCATTAATAACTGAGTAGAAATCGTAATTTAGAAGTTTTTAGAATGCCTTACGCGCATTTTCACCACTTTTAAATTTTGTATTTATTTTAAACTCTTCTTAGAGAGTATTTACATCTTATATGTAACTACTATGCCAAATTTCAATTTTTTCCAGCACTTTCAGTATCACAAATTTCGCAATTTTAGAAATTGTTTTCTCCCGAACCCCACTGGGGTAATGGCAACGACAAAAAATATTGCCTACGTTGGAACAGACAATATCACTCCTAAATTTGCCACCATTACTTTTGAAATGGGTTCAGTAGCTCTTTTACAAAAAAAAGTTACTTGTTTATAATATTAATACAGTCTTGCAATTTGTGGATTATTTATTTTGCTGTTAGCCGCATTAGTATTATGTCTATCGGAAAGTTCTGCCCAATAATGTTATTTCACGCCTACTTTTTTAAATTCAGATTTCTTCATTGGCACCACTTTTTTGAAATGGCAAAATTCCCATTGTTTTTCACATTTCACATTGAGGTGACAACAATGGTAATTTCACCATTTCAAAAATGTGGTGCCAATGAAGAAATCTGAATTTTAAAAAAAAAATAGGCGTGAAAGTTATCGGACAGAACTTTCCAGTAGACCTAATGTTAACCCTTAATTGCATGAATTATTCTTTTAGAATTGTGTTTTTTATTTTTATATTAAGGATTATACACCAGAAATCTTAAGATAGATTTTTAATGTTTTTTAGTAGCATATTATTGTAATTTTTAGAGGATTAATATTTCTATATAAATATAGTGGTTGTAAGAACTTAATTTATGTATTAAAAATGAAATAAAAAGGTGATGGAAATTTACATCACTATGCAATTAAGGGTTAACACATCATCCGCATAGTCTGTGCAAAAGCTTTGACATTTTTACACATATAGTTACAAAATATTTCTGTTAGATCTATTGGCAAAACCCTGAAAGATGGACTGACCAGCCAAACCGTTAATTGGCATTTCATTTTACACTAAGTAGTAGTTTGTGGAGCTCTAAAATAAAAATTTATAATATGAGACACGCTTATTGATAAATTTTCAGTTAATGGCAACAACAATATTTATCGTCACAGTAAAAGACGTGTATTTTTTTAATATTATTGCCACCGAAAAATATGATAAGAAAAACGTTTATGTTTTTTAAAAAGAAGTGGCACTTCTCTGGATAAACTCTAGGCATCCTCCAAAGTTTCCAGTTATTCTGTTTTGTTATACAGAGCAGAGAGATAGAATTTAACACCTTGAAGGGTGGTGGGATATAATATAAACCATTTAATTTTAATTGTGAAATGCCACGTTGACACCAGAATTTTGTAATGAAAAATGCATATTTACTAAAAAAATGAGGAATAGCTTTTACCTATTTTGAAATAAATTTGTTTTTAAATTCTGGTGTTAGTCAATGATTTCTGCATTTTACGAACTGAAGTACATTGCCCCTGAAAGGTTTAACGCAAAAAAAACTTTTATTTTGTTGTTTTAGGTGTGTTACATAGTTTAACCTCTTAACTATTTCATCATTTTGACACAAGAAACTACAGATAGGGTAAAATACCATTTTTTCCACACTAAAATATCTCCCAATTAATAAAGCAAAAGTTACATTAAAAATTAGTGGTGATCAAAGTCTTTTAGTAACAACGTAACCAAATTCTTTTTGCACGAGAGCGGTGCTGATCAAAAACTGTTACAGGCTTAACCCTTAAATGCCGGTTGTTGCCTTTCGGTAACATACCCAATTTAGGCTTATAAATACTATTAGAATAATATTGAAGCGATAATGCCTAACGTTGCCAATAAAATACATTCTGAAAATATTATTAAATCGATTTTCAACATTTAGATGGCAACACTTTAAACAAAACACCTTGTGCTGTTTAAGTATAAAGATAGATTTATTTTTTCAATTGTTGATACATGACCTTTTTGTTTTGTTTGGAAGCTTGCGGAATACCCTATTTTGTATTGCAGTGAGCAAGTAAAGTGTATTTCTTATCATAGTTCACAAAATTCTTGTGTGTTTAATATTATAGAATTTTATCAAGGAAAATTATTTTTTCAATTAAACACCAGTATTGCCGATTAGTAACAAACAGATTTTTAGCCGTAAACCATACTTAAAACATATTTTTTAAAGTATTTTTCCCATTATTTATTTAATAAAAGAAAGTCGAAAAACAATTTTTAAATGATTTTTAAAAACTCCGGCATTTAAGGGTTAAGGCTTAAGAGTCCACATTAGTCACGAAAAGAAACGAAAACGGTAATGTTAAATCTATGGTAACGTTATTCGGATAGTTTCAATTTCAGAACCTGTTACAACTGGTTCCAAAAGTGAAAGTACATTTTTCTAATCTGGAACCAAAATTGAAAATGTAAAAGCTAGCCCGATTAAAAATAGTCCTTACTTATCCTATGCAAAAAAGAAAAATCATTCAAAAATATTAAAATCCAAGCGAGAAATTTGAGAATAACGCCTCCATAGAATTTATATTAGTCTTCTCTTTTCTTCGTGTGACGTATAGGCTCTTAAACTATCTGATTCCTCCGTACAGTATATTCTGTTTTTTTTTTTTTTTTTTTCAGATTGACGGCATATATTTGTAATAATAATATTAGCCATGTTTAATCCGTCATTACATAAGACTAATGTAACATTTTAAAAAGTAGTAGTAATCAATGATCCTGAATAATACAAAACTGCAAAATGTCACACATTGCGCCTTTGGTCGGTTGTAAACATCTACTAGTGCTTACACCCAGTATGAGCAGTTGGATGCGATTCTTTTTTTTTTTTTTCGGGATGCTAAAATGTTTTCCAAATAGCAAAAATATGATTCAAATAGCCTTAGTTATGAATAAATTTGATATTTGCTTACTTTCCCGAATGAATCCCATTTTTTTTTTCTTTTTTTTGTCATATGCATAAAGTAAATCTTTCTTTCATAGTTCTGAGCAGTGTTGCCACATCTGGCGGATTTTTTATTTAGATATATTGAATACACACCAGAAAATTTTGAATAGAAATTTTCCTTTATTTAATATATAGAATACTATATACCAAAAATAACTATTAAAACTTTCTGGTGAGAATTCGGAATTCCTAAATAAAAAATCAACCAGATGCGACATCACTAGTTCTGAGTTTTTGCATCTATAGTATAGATACATTAATGATTAGAATTTTTTTAAGAAAGCTATGTTGATATGTGATATTAAATTGTGGAAAATTAATATCGATAAAAGAAAATATTTGTTTCAGTTTTTAAGCTTTCATTAAATCATCGGCAAGCAAATATTGATATTTTCAGTATATCTTGTTTCTGTACGTGATATAACTTGATTAATTACTAGAACTCTAAAGGATGATAATACATGGCACGATAATCAATTTTTGCATAGCAAACCAGAGTTACCATTCTCAAATTCAATCAAAATTAACCCCTTCGGGACGGGAGCCTTTTACGAAATTTTTAATCTTTTGTCGCCGTTTTTGAAAAACAGAAATTTGTGTCTTCTTTAATCGAGAAAATGCGCTGATTGTATAAAGCAAATTTTACAGTAAAATTTTACTGGTGAGAAAAAACAAGGATTCTGAGCGCTTCATGCGGCACGTATACGTGTCGCTCGTCCCCAAGGGGCTAGAAAGTACTTCATGTGCAAACCGTATCCCGATTTTTGTTTATAACTGTAATACAGTAGAGCGCCGATTATCCGAACAAGTCGTGACCGATCCCAGTTCGGATAAATGGGCAGACAATTTAAGGGATGCTTCTGACTATACTAAAACCACAGCTGCCAACTCATCCGCTTTTCTGTACCACAAAAAAAATATAGAAATGTTTGCCTTATTTAATCGGCAGATTATGACGATTTAAAAAGGTAAAATTTACTATAAAATTTTTGTGGTACAAAAAAGCGTAAGATGTTGGCAGCTATGCTGAAACCTTAGCATGTTATCTGATCTTAGGGCTGGCAGCACCAGTTAGTGCTGGCACGTTTAATTTTTTTTATTGTTGTTGTTGTTTATATTTCTATCATTACATTTTTTTTTCTTTTATCATTTTCTGAACTCCATAGATAATAATTTAACCCTCCGTCTACCAGACGGGTCCATTGGACCCGACAGGTACATACAAAATATTCATTCAAACCAGAAATTTCTTTAAAATAAACTAAGTATATAAACCAGACAAAAATAAGGTAAATAAATAAGTTAAATAGTTTTAAATAAAAATTCTGGTGTAGAACGTTTTATTAAAACTTGAATAAAATTCCCAGTAGATCTAGGGTTAAGCAAAAAAGCTTTTGATTGTTGATTGCTTCAACGAAGACATTCTTTTCAA
Organism: Maratus speciosus; assembly: GCA_963932465.1. Taxonomy (NCBI): domain Eukaryota; kingdom Metazoa; phylum Arthropoda; class Arachnida; order Araneae; family Salticidae; genus Maratus; species Maratus speciosus. The sequence goes on along the minus strand of CAWVRF010001527.1, from coordinate 457,143 downwards.
TGTTGCCATATCTCTAATTCTTCTTAACACTAGAAAAACCGAGAATTTTACTCAAATTTTAGAAAAATATTTCACACCAGAATTTTTATTTTAAATTATTAACTTATCCATTTAACTAGTTTTTTTTTTTCCTTTGTATCTTTTAAACCAGTTTTATAAAAAAAATTTCTGGTTTGAAACGAGATATATTCATTTAATAGCAGTCAAAATCAAAGCGATATAAGTAAGCGTTCTATCTTAAATGGGAGAAGTAACCGCAAGATTAAAAGCGAGGTCACACCAATCAAGGTCATGCGCCACGTAACGGATGGAGTGTGAACTACAGGTAGATACCTAACTCTTTTCTTAATCAGACCACTAAAGTTGTAAAGTTTTTTTCACCTTGATGAATAACTGATGCACTTCTGATAAGGCGAAGAAAGCTTCGTGGCAAGCAAAACTCAATTCCATGCGTGACTGAAGATTTAGAAAATGCGCGCCACACTAAAAGCCCGCGTATGAGAATTATCACTCCGTGCACAAGGTGGCGCAACTGTGTTAATTTACCCCTGATTCCAGCATTAAGTTTGTTCGCTTACTTATAACGCTTTGGTCAAATGACTGCTCGTGGGTTTTCCAGTGTTAAATACGTTAGTTGAATAGGATCAAACGTTATTCTGCCGTTCATACCATTTCATAACTGTTTCCAAACATTCAAAAGCTTCGTTATGTGATGGATATGGGTTATCTTCAGAGCATTCGTTTTCATTTTCATCATTGAATCCCATCCACAATCTCATCATCATTTAAAATCTGATATTCAGGGTCATATAATTCACTATTTAACCTCTCGTTAATTTCCTTTTCTTCATAGCTTGGTATTATTTCCATCTCCTTTATTATTTCATATTCCTCATTTTCCTATCCACTATCAGTTTTTGTTTCTTTCTTTCTTTTAAATTTTATTCCAAGCCAATGGGTGATTGGGCATTCGTATTAAAAAGTTTTTGGGAGAAATAGGCTGCTTGGATAACTGGAAGTTCGGTTTAAAATATTTTGAAAGAAATAGGCTCTTCGGATAATTGGAATTTCGGCTAATTGGAATTCCGATAATTTGCACTCTACTTTACTAATAAAGATATTTTTGATAAAATTACAAAATTTCTTAAGTGTGAACAAATCGCAATTGCTAGAAATTGCCATCTACGTTCAAACAGTACTTGAACTACGCGCTTCAAAATGCAGCAAGTTGCTGAAAGTACATTCCATGGTAATAAGAAAATTAATCTGCAATCATGTCAAAATATTGGTTATTATTAGTGATGGACAGAATAAACGATTTTACTATTCAAATGAATCATTCGTGCATGCGTAGTAGCATAACTGCCATCCTTTGTTCTTTTTTATTATTATTATTAAATTTTTACCAAATTTTTTTCATTAATAAAGCAGTTTCTTCTTTTAATTAGAATCAATTTTAGAAGTTCATAAAAATATAAATATTCTTTTCCTCTACAAAATTTCTGAAGGTAATTGAATAAAAAAAAATCACGACGGCTCTTTCAGCTATTTTCTTTTTTACAAAATTTCATTTTTAATTGATTGAAAAATATATATAAAGGGTGGAAACTATGTTTTTTGCACATGACTGAAAGATTCATTCGACAGAAAAATCATTTTTTCTGCCTATCATTAGTTATCATCATATCATAGCTGTCAACCTTCAAATTTTGTTTTACCCATAAAACATACTTTGCACCCTAAAATTAATTAAGTAAAATTATTTTTAATCTCAGTAGTATCTTATTTGGCTAGCAACTATTTCATCAAACTTCTTTTAAAAAATTCCTGTTTAAAGTGTATTTTACTTTAATAAAAAGGAACTGGAAAGTTAGAAACTGTGTGATATTTTATCAAAAACAGGCTTGATCTGTTCCAGATTTTCTAGAAATGCTCTTCATAAATGAAAGGTAATCGGGTTCGGCATGTGGTGAGCCACCTGTGTCGTCCATTAATCCCTTGAGGGGTGTTGGGATTTGGGATATGTTATACATTAAAAAAAAAAAGGATTAAAATACGGAAATACTACTGGAAATCTAGACGCCACTACTATTTCCGTATTTTAACGGAACTTTATCCCGGTAAATTACAGAAAATTTTCCGTTTTTTTTGGAATTTAACGGAATTTTTTCTGTAATTTACCGGGAAAAAGTTCCGTTAAAATACGGAAATAGTACTGGCGTCTAGAAATCCAGTAGTATTTCCGTATTTTAGCCCGTTTTTTTTTTTTTTTTTTTTACAGTGTATCTAGTCTCAGGGAAGCACAGTAGCGCAGTAGTCAGAACGCCTGTTTGACAGGCAACAGGTCGCGAATTTTGCTTCGGGTGGGCAAGGTTCACTCAAACTTTCATCCCTACGGGTTAGATAAAATGAGTACCAAGCTTGCTTTTGATCTTAACACGGAGGGTCTCGCGTTGGGTTGACCACCTGGCCGGGGCACATGCTGCATAGCACCTTAAGGACCAGGGTCAAGTAAACAGAGTTGGGCACTGTAGGAACTGATCCTTCATGGTTCGTACAGCCACAGGTTTTAGTTTTTATATCTAGTCTTGACAGGTAACACGCGTAAATCGTGGCTCCAAATGCTCTGCACACTACTAATTTCTTATAGTTTATTTCGCCATCTTTAACCACAAATAATTCGGTTATTAGATAAAGCGAAAAATATTACTTTAAAATGCTGGTGTACAGAGCATACGACCTGCAAAAACGTATTATATCCCACCTAAGCAAAAGTGCATAGCCGGATAAGCATTGGGAACATGCTTTTAATCAAATTTCCTGATTTTTTCCCAGATGTAGATACATATTTGACAAAATATTTCCCCTATTATCACCCTATAAATATTATTATTTAATGAGATAAAAATGTTTTTCGATTTTTTAAAAAACTGATTTTCTCAAAAACTGCTGCACGGAATTTCATGCCCTTAATTGAGGATATATAGACACCAAAGATGCGCAACTGGTAATTTTTGTATAATTTTCTCCTTATAAAAACTGTGTGATATGGCGAAATAAATATTATAAAAAATAAAAATCATATCTTATGATTATCCGAAAATTACCATTTTCTTGTAAAAAATTCTCCATATGTGCCCGTATATTCTATATATATGCCGAAAGTTTGCGTTGGGTACTACATATAAATATTTACAAAAAGGTATATTAAAATTACAGAAATTTATTTTAAGGCGTTATTTGTGGCGGAGCTACTCAACTTTCACACACGAAGAATTTTTGGAATAAACAGTTACAGGGTTGATGTATTTTAAATTTTAATAAACACATGAGAAACATTCTCAACACTGCCGATATCAAAATGAACATGATGTTGAAAAACATGGCTTATATTCTTAATGGAATCTAAAATACATCAGTTGGTATATTGTGTGCTGACTTTGTTCAAAAATTCTTCGGGTTTGGAAGTTGAGCAGCTCCGTCCAAAATAACGCCTTAAAATGAATTTCAATAATTTTAATATACATTTTTGTAAATATTTATATGTAGTATCCAACGCAAACTTTCGGCATTTATATAGAATATACGGGACATATGAAGAATTTTTTACAAGGAAATGGTAATTTTCGGATAACCATAAGATATGATTTTTATTTTTTTTTTTAATTTTTATTTCGCTATTTCACACAGTTTTTATGAACAGAAAATTATACAAATATTACCAGTTATGCATCTTTGGTATCTATATATCCACAGTTAATGACATAAAATTCCGCGCAGCAGTTTTTGAGAAAATTCATTTTTTAAAAAATCTAAAAAACATTTTTATCTCATTAAATATCAATATTTATGGGGTAATAATGGGGGAAATATATTGTCACATATGTAGCCACATCTGTGAAAATAATCAGGAAATTTGATTGAAAGGCGTGTTTTCAATGCTTATCCGGCTATGCCCTTTACACGAGAAACTTTTAATTAAATTTTACTTTTATATAACGTCCTAAAATGGCAATTAATTTAGATACTCTATTTGAAATTATTCTTTTTGTGATCTTTTTACCATTTTAATTACTTTTTATGTGTACTTTTACTAATCTCTGCATCACCTGCTTCTCCTAATTACTCTTCTCTCAGTTCGAACTCCACCCTTCTCTCCTCCCATTTACTCCGTAGCATATATTACAAGCGTTTTCGGCGGCACAGTAGAACCTCTTTTATCCGAAACTCTTTTAACCCAAACTCTCGCATAACCGAAATCCATTTTTAAAGCTTATATTTTTTTAACTATCACATTCCTGTGCAAGCTGTCCTTTCCGAACCACGAGTACATATAAATATTTTCGATCCTTTCGTAGAACTCCTTTGAATTTAACTTGAGCTCTCGTAAGCTGCGGAGTGGAACGAAGAAAACGAACAAATTAGTGATTCTAAAGCTTTTGAATGTTTTGAAAAAGGTTTGGCATGGCTGGAGCAGCAGAAACACTGTGATACTGGTAAACTAATAATATTAAAAAACTCCGTGATAGAGCTTCAAAGCAAAGGCAATCGAAAGTGCGACAAACAAAACAGTTTTTCAAACCCTTGTGATGTATATAAAAAGGTACTTAATTTCAAATTCAAGTAATTTATTCTTGTTTCTATTTTGCTATTGCTTTATTTTTATTGAGCACTTGTTGCCATAAAAAGAAATATTGCTTATATTTCTCCTTAATCTTAAAATTGAAGCATTCTCGATTATCCGAAAATTTCGATTTTCCGAAAGAGGTTCGGTCCCAATTACTTCGGATAATCGAGGTTCTACTGTACTTCCAAAAAAATATGATAAAAACTATACATTTTAAAGTTTTTTTTTATATAAAATTAAAAAATTTGTCTTGTTATTGTAATGCTACCTAATTTCGCGCGTATCCGCCGTTCATCAGATAGTTCGATTTCGTAACACGATTTACTTTAAATAAAACGTGACTTTCTTTTGCTTAGCACTTATTTAACTTCTTATTTTCAATAAAATTTCCGGTTTGAATAAGACTTAACTAAGCCGCCGCTAATTTTTGGAAAATTACGGTATACTTAAACTTACTTTTTCTCATTTCTTTTTTTTTTTTTTATGAGCTCTTTTCTCTTGCATTTCTGTTGAAATTTTGTAAGTATGTCCTCCATTCCCAATGCTACCAGCTATGAATACGCCTTAACTGTTATCTCCTATCATCTTATGTGTCAGGGATGTGGGACAAAGGTCCCAGGCTCCTCAAGTAAAGTGTTTTCGAACTAGTAAAATTGCTTTTACTTATTTTGAAGTAAATTTGTTCGAAAATTCCAGTGCAAATTCAACATTTCTTGGCTCTAAAAGGGTTAAATTGTCCTATACAATTTTGTTTTGCCACCTAGATTTCTGACCATTTCTGCATATACAATATTTCCGGTAATTAAATTTTAAAATACTCCTAAAAACATTTCATAAAATTATTTCAAAACTGTTACAGGGCTGCCTGTGTAACCTCTTTTTATATTCTGAAATTCCGATTTCACACCGGAAATTCTGAAAGAGGAATTTTTACTTAATACTAGACCAGCCGGCAATTTTACTCAAGTTTTATAAGAAGTATTTCACACAAGAATTTTTATTCAAAACTATTTAAGTTATTTAACTAGACTTTATTTGTGCTACAAGCATTTAACATATCTTATGAAAAAAAATTCTGGTTTGAATCGACTATTATCAATTTGGCAAGGGGTCAAAATGACCCCTAACGGCGGTTGTAGTGTTAACCCTTAGCAATCGAGGGCTCCGCTGCGGAGACATAATCTTTCGTTGCAAAATTTGTTTTTGGCACCAGTAATAAAGGAAAATAAAATGTACCTTATTTAATCAGAGCGTGTCTGAAATTGTGTACTTGAACGAAACTTCTTTTGAAAATGTGGTGCCGATCCAATGAAATTTGTGTAAGAGACGCCGAGCGCAAAGGGTTAAAGTAATCACGGAGTGTTTGTCACTGAGATTAAATATACCAAAACCGATTATTTGACCTATACCAAATGAAAATATATCTATTAAAACCGGAATTCTTTTCAAAAAATACATAAAATATGAATCTTACAAATATGAACTAAATAGAAAAACCAAATAGATTAAAATAAAAAATCTGGTGTGAAATATTTAAAAAACACTTAAGTAAAATTCACGGTTTTCAAAATAAGGCAATACTCACTATTCGAAATTTCTCAGGTAAAGAAGGTCTAACTGGAAAACCGTGCAAAGCTTCATTATGACGTATATTTGAATCGTTTATATTTATCAGTAAATAAATTTATCCAGGTCCAGGATATCACTATATTTCACTAGAATTATTCGACAATAAAAATTTCTCTGGTTAAATAAAGTAAACAATTACTATTTAAACTGTGTGTTATCGAAATATTATAATAAAAAATATACCCTTAAAAGAAAAATCCGCGCACCGTAGAGTTATTTATATATTTGTATACTATGTCATATAGCTTTTTTTTTTTTTTTTTTTTTTTTTTTTTTTTTTTTACATGCAGGGAGTCCTTTTTTAACATAAAATATCGGATGTGGGTTTAGAGAGTGGAGTTATGAATAAAGCGGAGGAGAGGAGACATATAGTGTACTGTCTACCAGTTGCGAGTGAAGTAACTGAGGATGTTGTCACAAGATGGCGGCTGCTTAATTTAAATCGGATGTTCAGTTTCTGATTACCGCCAGGGCAAACATCCCACCAGTAAAATTCAATAGAAAATTTCGTCTTAATTAAACGTTGAATTCATGAAAAATTTTCTCAAAAATGGCGTAAAATTTTCTATTTGTTTTTACTGGTGTCGAGATGCCTTGTAAAACTGTCAGTTTGTTTCCCTGGTTGTCACAATATGGCGGAAACGCGGGGCCTAACTACCGCCAAAGTAAACTCCTACCAGTAAAAATGAAAATCTGTTTCTACCATTATTTGTCAAATAAAAGTTTATAATAATAACGTGTTTAATTAAGTTGAAAATTTCTATATAAATCTACTGGTAGGAGTTTCACCCGGCGGTAATTAACTACCTGCGATAGCGGTTACAGCGGAAGCTTCACTATTTTAAGGATATGTCAGTTCCTCTTTATTAATAGTACCATGGTTTAGAGTTGTACATAATAAGGAGTGTAAATTTATGAACTTTATAAGGAATTATCATAATAAAATTCTGATTGATATTATTAAACATTTTCGAAAATATGTCTAGTTCTACAAAATTTTCTTCCACAGTTATTAACACTTCCATTAATTTCAATTATACATGGAATTTGTAAATCAATTTCTTTTCTTTTTATAATGGTACATTTATATCAAAAATACCCAAAGAAAAATAGATAACAATTTTAAATCAATCAGTTTGCGAAGAAAATACCTTACGATTTCATTTTCAATAGATTTATTTTCATTTAATGGATTTATAAAAATGATAGACGAAAAATAAATTTACAGTGAAACTGGTTGGGCAGAAAATTGCGGTTAGGAGAAACTGATGACAAGTTGAATTTTGATTTTATGGCGACAAATGGCTATTTGTTGTTTATTTTTATTTGACGCATTTCAAGAATTTATTTTTGGTTTGTGTATCTCTCTATCTAATGTAAAAAATTGAGTTTAGAGAAACATTAAAAAAGGCTTAGATAGATATGAAATTTAATTATTAAGATAAAAGCAATCGCTGTTGATTTTGTTCATTTGAAAATGTTTTAATGATTATTTCATTTTTGTTAAAATAACGATTTTTGGCTAAATTTTACAATAAGTGGAAATGTGTATTTTCTAAAAAACTTACTTTCGTTAGAAAATCGATGAGAAGGAATTTTTTTTAAATAACCTGTTTTGTAACTAAGTTTATAATTTATTAGATTTAAAACATATGCTAATTAACACTTTATCTACTGACGGTACTTATAAGTACCATTATAATAACGTGTTATAAAATTTAGTTAATACATCGATTAGTTGTAATACAGTTTAGAATGAGTTATAGATACATTACTTTATCTAGTTCCAAAAGCATTATCGATAACACAAAACAAAAATATTTTTAAAAGGATGATATCTTTTGCCTTTGCATCTTTTCAACTTTCTTGACGTTGGGGGTGGGGGTGGGGGTAATTTTTCAATTCGGAAATATTTCTATATTTATATTGTAAGAACATTATATTTGTACATTTCCTAATTCTACAAAATACTAAGAAAAATATTTAAAATAAAACATTTGAGTGGGGTTATAAATCTTGCACAAAATGCCTATAAATTCAAATTTAATTATTCCTTCTAAAATTTATTAAATGATTATGTAAATCTTCTAATTTTGTTTAAACAAATCCCGAAAACTGCTTTAGAAGATAAAATTTTCAAGAATTTAAAATTCAGTTCATAAAGGGTTAAAAGGAAATCTGCCGAAAAATTAAATATTTTACTAGAGTAAATAGATAAATACTGCATAGCTGCAAACCTTTATTCTTTTAACCACTTAACTGTCACATTCTTTTTGACACCATAAACTAAAAACAGGGAGCCAACACCACTATTTAAATACAAAAATATTTCCCTTAAATAATCAAGAAACTTCTGCCCTTTAATGAACAGAAGATTTCAGGTAAAAATTAGTGGTGAGGAAAAGCTTTTAGTAACGAAGCAAACAATTTTTTTCCCCGAACAGCGTTCGGGCAAAACGGTTAGGTGGTTAAGTCAAATATACATTTTTTTAACCGTAAATTTTACATAAAAGGTAAAAGCAAATATATAGCACATAAATGAAAAATGACATTTTATTCTTTAAATTTTCTCGTTTAAAACTTGATCCTTTGACCTGAAAAGTAGGATAAAGGTTAGTAGAAACAACAGCGCTTTGTTCGAAAAACCAAAATATTTTTATTCGTATACTATTTGTTACAATATACTTATTCGTTTCAAAGAAAAGTTAACATATTAAATAAACACTTACACAAAAATTGTAAAATAAGCAAAACATACCAGTATGAATACTATGTAAAATTTCGTTTTTACAAAGATTTGTTGATGACATATGCTTCATTGAATTGTTTGTATCACTCATTTCATGCTGAATGTTGACGTTCTTCGAAAGAAAGGATTCTTATTCATTACTACAGTATGAATTTTGAATTTCTGAATAAAACTAGTCGTTGAGGGTCACCGTAATACTTACCCATCAGGAATATGCATAATCATAGCTGCCAACTTTGACGCTTTTTTGTTACCACTAAAATTTTATAGAAGTTTTTCTCTATTTAAATTGTACATTTGAACGATTAACTACGACAGAATTTTCTATAAAATTTTAGTGGTAGGGAATAAGCGTAAAAGTTTACAGCTATGCATAATATAAAATATGAAAATAAAACATATGTAAACTATTTATGAAATGCATTGCATTTCCAAAATAAAGTTTAAACGTATTTGTTGTCAGTTTGTTCGGCAGATAGAGTGTTTAAAATCGTGACTTGATGACGTCATAAACTTTAAATCGAGGCTAACGAAACAGACAGGCTATCGTGGGGCATTCCACGTATCTTTTTTTACAGACCGCTGGTGTCACGTGATGCTCGAATGAACCAATTGGGGTGTACAAAAAGAGTATCACGTCACTCTAGCAGTCTGTAAAAAAAAGACACTTGTGATGCAGCGCTGTTGCCTGTCCTTTTCGTTAGCCTCGCTTTAAAAGCTCTATTGCTGTATTGCATAAAAGAAACATCCTTATAACTCCTAAAACGATAATCATATTAACTAACAGTTTACTGCGTCAGATTAAGCGTCTCATTTCCAAATAAAATATATATTGGAATTGAAATTTGAATGAAATACATTGTCATGAAAAATCGAAGAGTATGGAAAATACGATTACAAATATCTTGACGGCTAATTTTCCGATCGATGTCATTCTTTATGCAAAATTTATGATTTTTTTGTTGTCTTTTATGTTCACTCCTTAAAAAAACAATTTCGAAAAATTTTATATACCTTTCATCAGAAAGAATGTTTCGAATATATAATAGAAAATTCCGTCTTATTTAGGCTCCTTATTCATGGAAATATATTCTTGCAAATATGGTAAAAATTTCAATTTTTTTTTCTTTATTTACTGGTGTCAATTTGCCAAGGTATTGTAACTGACGGGAGGCTGCCTAGGTTGAAACAATATGGCGGCAATGCAGGGCCCGACTACCATCAATGTAACATCCACCAGTAAAAATTAATACCTATTTCTGCCATTGTTTATGACTGAAATTTAGCATCAATAAGGTGGATAAATAAGGAGAAAATTTCTATTTAAATTTACTGGTGCGACTTTCAAGAATTTTCTGATACGTTTCCCTTTAATTGAATGCGAATTAATATTTTTTGAGAAATCCAAAAAATGTATTTTCTAGAATCTTCCATAAAAACAAAATATAACAGGTTTCGTGCGCATCAAGGGGTTAAGAGGATTTTCGGTGTTTCAGCACCAGACATTTCACAAAGTACTGGTTGCTATATTTAAAGATGGAATGTTTTGTCATTAAATAAGGTAAATATTACTTTACAAAAATTCAGGTAAGAGTGCTTGCAAGTCCTTGAAGTGTACAAATCCTGTATAAAATAGTCTCTATTAAAAATATAGTATTTCAATAACAGAAACAGATAACTGCAAAAGGGGATGTATTATACTTTTGATGTCAAATAATGTAACTCATTCCATTTTTTTTTTCAATATTAGTTATGTTTTCTTAAAAACTCAAAAGTGTCCGGTGTCAACTGCGGCATGATTTCCTACGTTTTTCAAAGAAATTAGTAATTTTATTTATTTATTTATTGAAAAAATACGTAAGCAAAGATGAAGATAAGAAAAATTTACTACCACAGCAGAAATAACAATAAATTTTTTGGAGCATTTTAATAACAGGATAATTTTGGATTTTCTAAGTGTTTGATCATTTTAGTTATCGTCTGCGTTTCAGTCGAACTTTCATAGTTCTCGAATATTAAAATGGCAACATTGTACCTCTAAAAGTGAAATAATCAAATATCACTGCTATTTACATATTGTGAATCATTTGAAAAAGGTATTGAGAGATTTCTGCTTTTATCGTGACAAATTGCATGATAGATAGCAAGGAACAAAAATATCAATTTACAATTTCAATAATTTTATATATTGTACAGAAGCGCAAAAAGGCGTTTCGCAATATTTCGAGACAGATTTTATTAATACCATTTCTATTGGTATCAAATGGCACCCTTTTAAAGTTTTGATTTATGTTTATTTTGTATGTGGTTTTTGAATGCAATAAGCATAAAAAAGTCTGCAAAGTATTAAAATGATTCGCAATTGTTTCAATCTCAAAATTACGTGAAAAACCATAAATAAAATTCTTTAAGTGCTATACATATATAAAGTTATCAACTTTTTGGTCATTTTGTAGCCCCTCCCCCATTACGATATCATTTCTCGACACCCCCCCCCCCCACACACACACACACCCCGTAATGAAATCGTTATCAATATCTAAAAATCAAATTTTCATTTTTCGAATTTTTTTCTTTTGTTTGGAATGATGTATAGATATGGATATACATTTATTATTTGCATACTTTATTCATTCAAATGAAAAGAAGTCAATAAAATATTACTATTATACATGAAATAATTTTATATCAAAGAAAATGTTAAAAAGAAATAGTTACTATTTAAAAAAAAATTAACAATAGTTTTTTGTTATATAATGTATTCAGCAGTAATAATGTCTTTGAACTTGCCCCCGTAGCGGTGGAGGTGATGTCGCAAACAGAAATTCTTATCAACTGAACAGGTGGATTCTTTAACATTTATTTACTAGTAAATTACAACAAGTGTCATTTCAAGAATACTTCGCAGTTGGTTTCTCGAACAGTAAATTATATATTACACACATATGACAGAAGAATAGGAATGCCAAACCTTGTGGTATTCCATATTTTAAATAATGTTATAATATTTTAATGATTTTAATAATAACTTTGTATTTCCATAAAAACAGATAACAGAATAAAAAAATGTAACAGACTATTTCGATGTAAAGGTCAAATTACAAATAAAAAGAGAAAATTTTGGTTGGATCAAAAATGATAACTATATCAAAAGACAATACCCCATCCCCCTAGAGATATCTTACAATATCATGTGCCAGACTCCCCCCTTCACCCCTAAAGTGATAAAGTTATATATGCACAGCCCCTTAATAGATATCATTTGACACCGATAGAAATGGTTTTTAGGATGTTCTGATTTTTAACAAAACAGAAAAATACGACAGAATAATTACATTGAGTATCAATGGATTGCATCGCAGTTATCAAGAACTATTATTTATTAGACACGTTCCAAATTTAACTTTTTTTTCTGATGCATAGTTTTGGCTACAGACAGCTCTTATTAGGTGACGTTTAACCCATGCGGTCTGGTGACTCTTACACAATTTTTATTCGGTTGGCACAACTTTTTTAACCCCTTGCGGCCCGCTGGTATGCCTTTGAAACCACTTAATTTTAATTCCCAAAACCCTCACTGGCACCAGCATTTTGGTAAAAAAAAAAAATTCGGTTTGTTAGTTGCGTGAAATGTAGCTTTTTTGGTATTTACAAAAAAGTTCGTTTTCAAATTCCGGTGTCAGTCATTAATTTCAACACTTATGCAATAGAAATGCTCTGCGCCGGAAAGGGTTAAAAGAAGTTACCTTCAATTACGCAATTTCGAAAATGCTCTATTATAAAAAGACAAATTTTATTTTCCGTTATTACTGGTGGCAAAAGCAAATTTTGCAAAGAAAAGTGATCTCGAGTCAGACTCGGGTTTGACCCGCAAGTTGCTAATTATGTACATGCCATATCAAAATAATTATTTACTTTGAATAAAAAAATATTACAACCTGAAGCTAAGACGATTCAAGTTTTACCTGGGTATTTAGAGATTTACCAGAAATGACAGTGTTATTAACCCTTTGATTACTGATTGGGACCATGAAACTATGAATTAAACTGTTAGGAATTGTCACATCCTCAAAGTGGTGAAAATTCGTCTGTAACCAGTTCCACAGAGGATGATTACCGCCGAGGCAAACTTCCACCAGTAAATTTGAATAGAAATTTACGCCTCGTTTAATTAAGTTCATAACGATTGTCTGTAATAATTAAAACAAAATATTATTCATTTTTACTGGTGGAAGTTTGCCGCAACAATAGCCAGGCCCTGCGCTTACGCCATATTGGGATAACAAGAAAACCTCCTGTCTGTGAGAGTTAAAGGAATTATAATACCGCCTGTGTCGTAAACTGAAATAAATTAATAACGAAAAAAAAATAAACATGAAATTTTATATATTTTTTAAACAGTACTAATATGTATTTCAAACAAATACAAAATTAAAAATTTTCATAAAACTTTTGTTATGAAAGCATTACTTATATATTACTTAAAAAAGAAAATATTTAATATTTAAAGTATTTTCATTTATAATGTGTTTTCTTTCATTTTAGTCTTCATTAATGATATGAATAAATGCATGGAATGCATCTGTGCCTAAAATTGCATTTTGCCGCATTATTCGCTAATATGATACTTTTCACCATTCTCGGAATTAAATGAAAATACTCCTTTGTTTTCTCATTCAATAAGACTGAAATAAGATTCAACAAGTTTCTTCATCGTTTGTTTTTCTATCAATATTGATGAGTTGCTTAGAATAAGTAATGAACTGGGATGATGAAATAGCTAATAAGTATTTTCTAAAGGTCAAAAGTCTGATTTCGAGGCTATTATCTTAACCTTGTACCTTCTCTTATTTAAAATAATACTAATAATATTTGAATCAAGAAGCCGAGTTATTATTATTTAAATTATTATTTAACACTAGAAGAGCCGGAAATATTACTCAAGTAAAAATAAAGAAAATTATGCCAGAATTTTTATTTAAATCTTTCGAAATTATCTGTTAAACCTATTTTTGTGTTCTTATCGCTTTCTAATCTTTTTTACTAAAAAAAACTTTTACGCCTTTTCTTTATATTATTATATAGGGAAAAAAAGTATCGCCTTGATTAGTGCCTTTGTTTGTATGAGTGGCATTTGCTGCCCTAACTTGGTGAGTGTTATTTCTGAACAAGTGCTAACTTTTATCTCATTCATAATTTTTATCTTTTTTATAGTAGTTCAAGCAAATACAGCTATAACTTAACTTAATTATTCTTTACTTAGTTTTATTAACTCAACATTAAATTTTTTATCTTTTAGAAATAACTTCTTAATTTTAGCTTTTAAATTTAAACTTTTTCCTTTAATTATCAAGTAGTTTTTATAAAATTACACTTTTTTCTTTTCCCAATGACTCATTATAAATAAGACATTAAAACAACAGACTGAGTGTTAACCCTTTCAGGGGCAAGCAATTGCGTTTCTGTAATGTTGAACTCACAACGGAATATTCGAAAATTTTTGTCTCAAAATAAAGAAATGCAGTTTTAGAACTTTTTTTCCACCAAAGTTAGAAAGGTAAATTTTAATCAAAAGTTTCCGGGGCAAATAATGATTAAGACTTTTATCCCACCGTCCCTCAAGGGGTTAAGCTGATCACAGTTAGGTAACACCCCAATGCTGCTCTACTGTGTAATACATATATTTAAATCTTTTTTAAACAAATTTCTGGTTCAAATCTAACTGTACATATTTCGTAGCCGTTCAATTGACTGTTCTTGGCACTTATAGTGTTAAGTTTATATTTAACTCATTAACCCTATCACGGGCGGAGTACTTTTGTTGTTAAAATATTTAAAGGATTGTTTGACACCAGAATTTACAAAAAAAAAAATTGTTTTAAAATAAGCAAAAGCCTTTTTCTTCACGTTTATTATAAAAAGAAAATTTCATTTAAAAATCCTGGTGTTAATGGGTCTTTTTGGAATTAAAATAAGGATCCTACCGCCCTTTAACCCCTTGAGGGACAAGCAATTGCGTTTGTGTATTGCTGAATTCCCACCGGAAATTTAGAAAAATTTTATTTCTAAATAAGAAAAAGCAATTTTACGACGTTTTTCAATCAAAGCTAGGAAAGTAAAATTTCATAATTTTTTTCTGGTGCAAATCTCCATTAATCGTAGGTGGCTTCCCACCTTGAATGTTGCTGAATTCACACCGGAAATTTAGAAAAAATTTATTTCTAAATAAGAAAAAGCAATTTTACGACGTTTTTCAATCAAAGTTAGAAAAGTAAAATTTCATAAAATTTTTCTGGTGCAAATCTCTATTAATCGTAGGTGGTATAAAATATATTCTACCGCTCCACAAGAGGTTAAGGAGTTAAGTCGGTGGGCAAGAAAATGTGCCATGTAAGGTGAACAAAACATTTAAATTTGAATGCCAGTATTTTAGCTTGAAGATTTTCACATTATCTAATCTCAAATTTTGAGCGATTAGATAACTGAAAATTACAATGCGGAAAAATCTATTTTCGAAGGATTAAAAGACGCGTTAAAGAGGTTCGTCGTTAAAGGGTTAAGGACAGGCATTTATTTTTATTCCATACATAGTAAAAGATAAATAAATAAAAACATATATTGCAAAATTCTCAAATAAAATCATCGTATTCCTAATTAGTGTAACGGGTGTTATTAAGAAACTTTTTCTGAATAAAAATATTTAATATATTTAGTATTTTCTGCTATAATGGGTTATTATCGTTCTTCATTAATTAGATAAATAAATGCGTACATAAATATAAATGTCTGTTCGAAATTGTGTTTTTCAGATGATCTTCACCAAAACGATGCCATTTTTAAAATTAAAAGAAAATGCTTCTTTATCTTGACATTCAGTAAGTGTAAAATCAGAATCAACATTGTATCTAACCGCACACTATTCACCTGACCAATGTCATGCGTAAAAAAAAAAAAAAAAAAAAAAAAAAAAAAAAAAAAAAAAAAAAAAAAGTTTTTTTTATGTGACAAGTTTTTATTGTGAAATAATAATCATCATTGTATTTTACCACATTTCAATTAATCTGAAGAATGTCATGCGTAAAATCAAAAGAAAATGCTTCTTTGTTTTGTTATTCATTAAGTAAGAAATAAAAATAATATCTGTATTTAACCACATACATATTCACCTGAACGATGTCATGCATAAAATTAAAAAAAACATTCTTCTTGTTGTGACAAGTTTATATTGTGAAATAATAATAATCATTATATTTTACCGTATACTAGTAATCTGAAGGATGTCATGCGTAAAATTAAAAGAAAAAGCTTCTTTGTTGTGACAAGTTTTTATTGTGAAATAATCATCATCATTGTATTTTACCTCATACTATTAATTTGAAGGATGTCATGCGTAAAATTAAAAGAAAATGCTTCGTTGTTTTATTATTCATTAAGTGTGAAATAAGAATAAACTCTGTATTTAACCACATACTATTCACCTGAGCGATGTCATACGTAAAATTAATAGAAAAAGCTTCATTGTTGTGACAAGTTTTATTGTGAAATAATAATCATAATTGTATTTTACCGTATACTATTAATCGGAAGGATGTCATGCGTAAAATTAAAAGAAAATGCTTCTTTGTTTTGTTATTCATTAAGTGTGAAATAAGAGTAAACTCTGTATTTAAACACATACATATATAAACACATGCATTAATAACTTGAGCGATGTCATACGTAAAATTCATAAAAAAGCTTCATTGTTGTGACAAGTTTTTATTGTGAAATAATAACCATAATTGTATTTCACCGTATACTATTAATCTGAAGGATGTCATGCGTAAAATAAAAAGAAAATATTTCTTTGTTTTGTTATTCATTAAGTGTGAAATAAGAATAAACTCTGTATTTAACCACATACTATTCACCTGAGCGATATCATACCTAAAATTATTAGAAAAAGCTTCATTGCTGTGACAAGTTTTTATTATGAAATAATAACCATCACTGTATTGTACCAAATACTATTAATCGGAACGATGTCATGCGTAAAATTAAAAGAAAATGCTGTTGAACTTTAATATTTCCAAACTTATTCCGAATGAGCTGATTTTCATTGAAAGAAGACTGAAGTGAGAATGACAGTGAAAAAATTAAGAAAATTGTTTCTGTGCACATACTAAGTTGATCTTAGTAAGACTGCAAGATGATATTTAGAACTAAGCAAAAATATGATACAGCATGGAAAAACCATAAATAGATAAACATTATGAGGGTAATTTAAGTACCGGACAGTAGTGACAAATAATAAACACATTCTGATCTTCCTATCTATTGTACAGTCGTGGAAATAAAAAAGTACCCCCCCCCCCCCACTAACTCCTCAACAAATTATCGTAGAAGAAAGTTACTGGCACCGAACGATTGGAAATAAAGTCTACTTTTAAATGATATATATAAAATTTGTTTAGAGGGCCATCTACATATTAAAACGAACCATAACTTTGTTTTTTTCAATAGCAGTACACAATTCTGACAGCATAAATGAACTCTACAATCTTCAATTAGTCTAAAAACAAATTTTCATGCAATTCGTACCATAAGTTTCCGAGAAATTAATTATTTTAAAACGAGTGTATTTTAAGGGCTGTATCCAAATTGAAGTTCCGTATTCAATTGTTAACCGAGAGAGCTCCCTTCTTGATCAAGGCACCTTAAGCAGTCAATTAAGCCTGTTAGATTATTACAGGATAGCATAAGAAATTTCAAAATATTTAGTCACTTCTATCATATACGGTCCTTTAAACCATCATTTTGCCTTTTTTAAAGCATAATTTGAAAACTACTTGGAAGAAAAATGTGAAATTTTGGATTTCGGTAAAGCAGGACTTAATAATCTGAATCCATCAAAAAAATTGTAGGTTGCAATTCATACTTTTTTCGAGTATTAATTCCATAATTCATAATTCATATCAGAAGATTATAAAAATTGCAAATTCAACGTATTTATGTATGGGTAAACTAGTATTATTGCTACAACACAAAAAATTAGACCATTAGTATCATAATTTCAGAAGTTATAAATAAAAATATGAAAATGTAATTTAACATTAGAAGCACTAAATTTTGAATGTTTATCACTCAAAAATTTATCATTCAAATGGTTTGAAATTTGGTATCTAGGCATAGTTTGAATCAAAGATTTGAAATATCTCGTTGAAATTGTGTATTATTATTGAAAAAAAAAGTAGTTTGGATTCGTTTTAGTATGTAGACGGCCCCCTAAGAAAATTTTATATACGTCATTTAAAAGTAGACTTTATTTCCAATCGATCGGTACCAGTAACTTTTGTCTACGATAATTTGTTGAGGAGTTAGTAGGGGGCGTTTACTTTTTTTCCACGACTGTACATCTTATAACTGCTTTTGAAGTCCAGTGAATAAAACCGTGTGACTTTCTTCGCAAGCAAGATAGCTGTTTCTACTAAATGTATCTGTCACATGAACAGTTTTTTACAATGGGGAGTAGTGGCATAAAAATTAGCGAACGAAATTTCTGTGGCACAGAATAAATATAAAACTATTTTTAATTTAAAATAAAAATTCTTTATTTTATGCTTTACAAGATACATTTTTATTTTAGATATTAAAATTTATAAAAATAGATTGTCATCACACTTAAAATTATTCCAGAACATGTGCGCATGAAGTGGAGGAATATGGACAGAAGTGACAATTTGAGTATTTAAAATATTACTGGAGTAAAATTTACAATTATTTTCCAGAACATACTTTTTCAAATTGTAGAAAAGATTTACAAAATACATTTTTTGCTAAAGCAAATTATATAAATGACGAAATATAGCATATAACCTAAGGGACGCAAATTACCCACTTTTTGGAAAATCGTCCATATATCGTTTATTTTATCATAAAAATTTACTCATTTTTCTTACAGTATTTTACATTGCGATAGTAATTGTTATTTTATTTCTAGTGCCTATAAGCTAATATTTGTAAAGTAATGATACCATGATAATGTCGTTACGAATACCCAACGATTTCAATTTTCCGATACGGTGTAGACAAATTTTATTAACCATTTGGTTGTTGTTTTCGGTCGAGGATGGGGCCAAATGATGCTCACATTTTATTTTTTTTAACGAAATTCAACGATGTTCTTTACTTTTAGAAGAATATTTATTTGAATAGGTAATAGAAAGGCATAAAATCGTTAAAAAGTGTTTGAATAGGTAATCGAAAGGTATAAAATCGTTAAAAATTGAAAAAGTTACAAAATGGGTAGGCGCAAATAATCAGATATGGAAAAGTCCAAAGTCAAAGAGCGTCGCCCAAATGAAAATCGTCTTGCAAAGCAAAAATCGAGGTCTTCAACTCATTATGTAGGCTATGAAAATCGAGGTCTTCAACTGATTATGTAGCCCGTGAAAATCGATTATAGAGTAAAAGACGAACGCGAAAAAGAAAATAATCTAATGTTTAATCGATTGATAGTAAAAGGCCATGTCTCGAGGGGCTCCAATCCACTAGCCACGGCGTTTTACAATCGGTCGATTCTAACCAGGAAAAATTGAGCTCAACGTAGGTAATTTGTCGCAATCTGTGGATGATTCGGTGGAACTGCTTTCGATTTGTAAACTGTTTTTCTTCTGGAAACGGGATTTGGAGAGTTTATCGATGAAGGTTTTGGTCGTCTGACCTTTGATCTTTGCGATCTGTTGTTGAAGAGGATGCGACGAAATTTAGTGGACGAAATAAATTCCAAATGGTCGTTGTGATCTATTAAATCACATTTTTTTCTCAAAAACATATCACTATTTTAAGAACTTCTTCGGTGAATTTAAAGACTTATATTCTGTTATTAAATAACACGAAAATTACTAGCCAAAAAGGAGGTTGATATTATAAATAAAAATATCCCTGAATCTGGCAACGTCCGATATTAACCTGCTCATGTGATCAACTGATAATCATTAATCTCCGTATCTTATCTAGTTAATGAAATTATACGACTTTTTTACATATTTCACGATGTAGCCGAAGCAAGAGAAAGGAAAAATAAATCTTAAACTATGTAACGATTTAACTTATTAATTTTAAAAGTCCTGTTTTTTTAACTTTATATATTTTCTGTAATATTTTCATTTTTTCTTTATTTTATCCCGTCTTTATTAAAGAAATAGGTTTTTCTGTGTAGTTAACAGTTTTAATCATTTCTTATGTTTTTAAAGGAAGTCATTCATTTTAAATTTACATTACATTATACAATGTTTCCGTTTCAGCATCATTAAGTATTGAAGACAGAGTCATTAAGCATGTCTGGAAAATCGTCGGTTAAATTATTAAAGAACGGATCATTTTTTAAGTATGTTATATAATCATTTACAATCTCTTAAAGGATGTAATCTGCTTTTCATAAAACGTATTAATTTAAATGCATTTCATTTAATATATGAGCATATATATATTTTACTACAAATTCTTAATACAAAATTTCGAATTATTTAATCCCAGAAATTTATTACAAAATCGACAATTAAATAAGACGATTAAATAAGCTTGGAATTTTAAATACAGTAAACTCTGTCTAAGGCGGAATCGGTCGGGACTGAGAAAATTTTCCGTGGTAGACAATATTCCGGCGTATGCAAAAGAGCTCCCCCCCCCCCCTCCGAGAAAAAAAGCTCAAATCGTATAAATTTTTTTACGTTCGTAACTTTTATTATCGTTCTTTAAAATGAAATTTTTATTGAAATCCGTCTTGTTATTAAATTTATAGTTTTTAATAATTTCGAAAAACATTATTTAAACACAATAATAAATATTACCAATACGAAATTACTTTAATTCTCAAATTTAATGAAAATCTTTAATTTAACCAATACAATTACATACCTCATATTTCACATAGTAATTTAATATAAATGTCTGTTCGAAATTGTGTTTTTCAGATGCTCTTCACCTAAACGATGCCATTTTTAAAATTAAAAGAAAATGCTTCTTTATTGTGACAAGTTTTTATTGTGAAATAATAATCATCATTGTATTTTACCACATTTCAATTAATCTGAAGAATGTCATGCGTAAAATCAAAAGAAAATGCTTGTTTATTTTGTTATTAATTAAGTAAGAAATAAAAATAATAGCTGTATTTAACCACATACATATTCACCTGAACGATGTCATGCATAAAATTAAAAAAATTCTTCTTGTTGTGACAAGTTTATATTGTGAAATAATAATAATAATTATATTTTACCGCATACTAGTAATCTGAAGGATGTCATGCGTAAAATTAAAAGAAAAAGCTTCTTTGTTGTGACAAGTTTTTATTGTGAAATAATCATCATCATTGTATTTTACCGCATACTATTAATTTGAAGGATGTCATGCGTAAAATTAAAAGAAAATTCTTCTTTGTTTTGTTATTCATTAAGTGAGAAATAAGAATAAACTCTGTATTTAACGGCATACTATTCACCATACCGATGTCATGCGTAAAATTAAAAGAAAAAGGCTTCTTTGTTGTGACAAGTTTTTATTGTGAATTAATAATCATCATTGTATTTTATCGCATACTATTAATCTGAAGGATGTCATGCGTAAAATTAAAAGAAAATGCTTCGTTGTTTTGTTATTCATTAAGTGTGAAATAAGAGTAAACTCTGTATTTAAACACATACATATATAAGCACATGCATTAATAACTTGAGCGATGTCATACGTAAAATTCATAAAAAAAGCTTCATTGTTGTGACAAGTTTTTATTGTGAAATAATAACCATAATTGTATTTCACCGTATACTATTAATCTGAAGGATGTCATGCGTAAAATTAAAACAAAATATTTCTTTGTTTTGTTATTCATTAAGTGTGAAATAAGAATAAACTCTGTATTTAACCACATACTATTCACCTGAGCGATGTCATACCTAAAATTATTAGAAAAAGCTTCATTGCTGTGACAAGTTTTTATTATGAAATAATAACCATCACTGTATTGTACCAAATGCTATTAATCGGAACGATGTCATGCGTAAAATTAAAAGAAAATGCTGTTGAACTTTAATATTTCCAAACTTATTCCGAATGAGCTGATTTTCATTGAAAGGAGACTGAAGTGAGAATGACATTAGTGAAAAAATTAAGAAAATTGTTTCTGTGCACATACTAAGTTGATTTTAGTAAGACTGCAAGATGATATTTAGAACTAAGCAAAAATATGATACAGCATGGAAAAACCATAAATAAATAAACATAATAAGGGTAATTTAAGTACCGGACAGTAGTGACAAATAATAAACACATTCTGATCTTCCTATCCATTGTACAGTCGTGGAAATAAAAAAGTAACCCCCCCCCCCACACACACACACACACTAACTCCTCAACAAATTATCGTAGAAGAAAGTTACTGGCACCGAACGATTGGAAATAAAGTCTACTTTTAAATGATATATATAAAATTTGTTTAGAGGGCCATCTACATATTAAAACGAACCATAACTTCGTTTTTTTCAATAGCAGTACACAATTCTGACAGCGTAAATGAACTCTACAATCTTCAATTAGTCTAAAAACTAATTTTCATGCAATTCGTACCATAAGTTTCCGAGAAATTAATTATTTTAAAAAGAGCATATTTTAAGGGCTTTATCCAAATTGAAGTTACGTACTCAATTGTTAACCGAGAGAGCTCCCTTCTTGATCAAGGCACCTTAAGCAGTCAATTAAGCCTGTTAGATTATTACAGGATAGCATAAGAAATTTCAAAATATTTAGTCACTTCTATCATATACGGCCCCTTAAACCATCATTTTGCCTTTTTTAAAGCATAATTTGAAAACTACTTGGAAGATAAATGTGAAATTTTGGATTTCGGTAAAGCAGGACTTAATAAATCTGAATCCATCAAAAAAAATGTAGGTTGCAATTCATACTTTTTTCGAGTATTAATTCCATAATTCATAATTCATATTAGAAGATTATAAAAATTGCAAATTCAACGTATTTATCTAAGGGTACACTAGTATTATTGCTACACAAAAAATTAGAACATTAGTATTATAATTTCAGAAGTTATAAATAAAAATATGAAAATATAATTTAACATTAGAAGCACTAAATTTTGAATGTTTATAATTCAAAAACTTATCATTCAAATGACTTGAAATTTTGTGTCTAGGTATAGTTTGAACCAAAGATTTGAAATATCTCGTTAAAATTGTGTATTAGTATTGAAAAAAAAGTAGTTTGGATTCGTTTTAGTATGTAGACGGCCCCCTAAGAAAATTTTATATGCGTCATTTAAAAGTAGACTTTATTTCCAATCGATCGGTACCAGTAACTTTTGTCTACGATAATTTGTTGAGGAGTTAGTAGGGGGCGTTTACTTTTTTTTCCACGACTGTACATCTTATAACTGCTTTTGAAGTCCAGTGAATAAAACCGTGTGACTTTCTTCGCAATCAAGATAGCTGTTTCTACTAAATGTATCTGTCACATGAGCAGTTTTTTACAAAGGGGAGTAATGGCATAAAAATTAGCGAACAAAATTTCTGTGGCACAGAATAAATATAAAACTATTTTTAATTTAAAATAAAAATTCTTTATTTTATGCTTTACAAGATACATTTTTATTTTAGATATTAAAATTTCTAAAAGTCATCACACTTAAAATTATTCCAGAACATGTGCGCATGAAGTGGAGGAATATGGACAGAAGTGACAATTTGAGTATTTAAAATATTACTGGAGTAAAATTTACAATTATTTTCCAGAACATACTTTTTCAAATTGTAGAAAAGATTTACAAAATACATTTTTTGCTAAAGAAAATTATATAAATGACAAAATAAAGCATATAACCTAAGGGACGCAAATTACCCACTTATTGGAAAATCGTCCTATATATCGTTTATTTTATCATAAAAATTTACTCATTTTTCTTACAGTATTTTACATTGCGATTTGCGATAGTAGTTGTTATTTTATTTCTAGTGCCCGTAAGCTAATATTTGTAAAGTAATGATACAATGATAATGTCGTTACGAATACCCAACGATTTCAATTTTCCGATACAGTGTAGACAAATTTTGTTAACCATTTGGTTGTTGTTTTCGGTCGAGGATGGGGCCAAATAATGATCGCATTTTATTTTTTTAAACGAAATTCAACGATGTTCTTTACTTTTAGAAGAATATTTATTTGAATAGGTAATAGAAAGGCATAAAATCGTTAAAAAGTGTTTGAATAGGTAATCGAAAGGTATAAAATCGTTAAAAATTGAAAAAGTTACAAAATGGGTAGGCGCAAATAATCAGATATGGAAAAGTCCAAAGCCAAAGAGCGACGCCCAAATGAAAATCGTCTTGCAAAACAAAAATCGAGGTCTTCAACTCATTATGTAGGCTATGAAAATCGAGGTCTTTAACTGATTATGTAGCCCGTGAAAATCGAGGTCTTCAGCTGATTATGTAACCCATGAAAATCGATTATAAAATAAAAGACGAACGCGAAAAAGAAAACAATCTAATGTTTAATCGATTGATAGTAAAAGGTCATGTCTCGAGGGACTCCAATCCACTAGCCACGGCGTTTTACAATCGGTCGATTCTAACCAGGAAAAATTGAGCTCAACGTAGGTAATTTGTCGCAATCTGTGGATGATTCGGTGGAACTGCTTTCGATTTGTAAACGGTTTTCCTTCTGGAAACGAGATTTGGAGAGCTTATCGATGAAGGTTTTGGTCGTCTGACGTTTGATCTTTGCGATCTGTTGTTGAAGAGGATGCGACGAAATTTAGTGGACGAAATAAATTCCAAACGGTCGTTGTAATCAATTAAATCACATTTTTTTCTCAAAAACATATCACTATTTTAAGAACTTCTACGGTGAATTTAAAGACTTATATTCTGTTATTAAATAACACGAAAATTACTAGCCAAAAAGGAGGTTGATATCATAAATAAAAATATCCCAGAATCTGGCAACGTCCGATATTAACCTGCACATGTGATCAACTGATAATCATTATTCTCCGTATCTTATCTAGTTAATGAAATTATACGACTTTTTTTACATATTTCACGATGTAGCCGAGGCAAGAGAAAGGAAAAATAAATCTTAAACTATGTAACGATTTAACTTATTAATTTTAAAAGTCCTGTTTTTTTAACTTTATATATTTTCTGTAATATTTTCATTTTTTCTTTATTTTATCCCGTCTTTATTAAAGAAATAGGTTTTTCTGTGTAGTTAACAGTTTTAATCATTTCTTATGTTTTTAAAGGAAGTCATTCATTTTAAATTTACATTACATTATACAATGTTTCCGTTTCAGCATCATTAAGTATTGAAGACAGAGTCATTAAGCATGTCTGGAAAATCGTCGGTTAAATTATTAAAGAACGGATCATTTTTTAAGTATGTTATATAATCATTTACAATCTCTTAAAGGATGTAATCTGCTTTTCATAAAACGTATTAATTTAAATGCATTTCATTTAATATATGAGCATATATATATTTTACTACAAATTCTTAATACAAAATTTCGAATTATTTAATCCCAGAAATTTATTACAAAATCGACAATTAAATAAGACGATTAAATAAGCTTGGAATTTTAAATACAGTAAACTCTGTCTAAGGCGGAATCGGTCGGGACTGAGAAAATTTTCCGTGGTAGACAATATTCCGGCGTATGCAAAAGAGCTCCCCCCCCCCCCCTCCGAGAAAAAAAGCACAAATCGTATAAATTTTTTTACGTTCGTAACTTTTATTATCGTTCTTTAAAATGAAATTTTTATTGAAATCCGTCTTGTTATTAAATTTATAGTTTTTAATAATTTCGAAAAACATTATTTAAACACAATAATAAATATTACCAATACGAAATTACTTTAATTCTCAAATTTAATGAAAATCTTTAATTTAACCAATACAATTACATACCTCATATTTCACATAGTAATTTAATATAAATGTCTGTTCGAAATTGTGTTTTTCAGATGCTCTTCACCTAAACGATGCCATTTTTAAAATTAAAAGAAAATGCTTCTTTATTGTGACAAGTTTTTATTGTGAAATAATAATCATCATTGTATTTTACCACATTTCAATTAATCTGAAGAATGTCATGCGTAAAATCAAAAGAAAATGCTTGTTTATTTTGTTATTAATTAAGTAAGAAATAAAAATAATAGCTGTATTTAACCACATACATATTCACCTGAACGATGTCATGCATAAAATTAAAAAAATTCTTCTTGTTGTGACAAGTTTATATTGTGAAATAATAATAATAATTATATTTTACCGCATACTAGTAATCTGAAGGATGTCATGCGTAAAATTAAAAGAAAAAGCTTCTTTGTTGTGACAAGTTTTTATTGTGAAATAATCATCATCATTGTATTTTACCGCATACTATTAATTTGAAGGATGTCATGCGTAAAATTAAAAGAAAATTCTTCTTTGTTTTGTTATTCATTAAGTGAGAAATAAGAATAAACTCTGTATTTAACGGCATACTATTCACCATACCGATGTCATGCGTAAAATTAAAAGAAAAAGGCTTCTTTGTTGTGACAAGTTTTTATTGTGAATTAATAATCATCATTGTATTTTATCCCATACTATTAATCTGAAGGATGTCATGCGTAAAATTAAAAGAAAATGCTTCGTTGTTTTGTTATTCATTAAGTGTGAAATAAGAGTAAACTCTGTATTTAAACACATACATATATAAACACATGCATTAATAACTTGAGCGATGTCATACGTAAAATTCATAAAAAAGCTTCATTGTTGTGACAAGTTTTTATTGTGAAATAATAAGCATAATTGTATTTCACCGTATACTATTAATCTGAAGGATGTCATGCGTAAAATTAAAAGAAAATGCTTCTTTGTTTTTTTATTCATTAAGTGTGAAATAAGAGTAAACTCTGTATTTAAACACATACATATATAAACACATGCATTAATAACTTGAGCGATGTCATACGTAAAATTCATAAAAAAGCTTCATTGTTGTGACAAGTTTTTATTGTGAAATAATAAGCATAATTGTATTTCACCGTATACTATTAATCTGAAGGATGTCATGCGTAAAATTAAAAGAAAATGCTTCTTTGTTTTGTTATTCATTAAGTGTGAAATAAGAGTAAACTCTGTATTTAAACACATACATATATAAACACATGCATTAATAACTTGAGCGATGTCATACGTAAAATTCATAAAAAAGCTTCATTGTTGTGACAAGTTTTTATTGTGAAATAATAAGCATAATTGTATTTCACCGTATACTATTAATCTGAAGGATGTCATGCGTAAAATTAAAAGAAAATGCTTCGTTGTTTTGTTATTCATTAAGTGTGAAATAAGAATAAACACTGTATTTAACCACATACTATTCACCTGAGCGATGTCATACGTAAAATTAATAGAAAAAGCTTCATTGTTGTGACAAGTTTTATTGTGAAATAATAATCATAAGTGTATTTTACCGTATACTATTAATCGGAAGGATGTCATGCGTAAAATTAAAAGAAAATGCTTCTTTGTTTTGTTATTCATTAAGTGTGAAATAAGAGTAAACTCTGTATTTAAACACATACATATATAAGCACATGCATTAATAACTTGAGCGATGTCATACGTAAAATTCATAAAAAAAGCTTCATTGTTGTGACAAGTTTTTATTGTGAAATAATAACCATAATTGTATTTCACCGTATACTATTAATCTGAAGGATGTCATGCGTAAAATTAAAACAAAATATTTCTTTGTTTTGTTATTCATTAAGTGTGAAATAAGAATAAACTCTGTATTTAACCACATACTATTCACCTGAGCGATGTCATACCTAAAATTATTAGAAAAAGCTTCATTGCTGTGACAAGTTTTTATTATGAAATAATAACCATCACTGTATTGTACCAAATGCTATTAATCGGAACGATGTCATGCGTAAAATTAAAAGAAAATGCTGTTGAACTTTAATATTTCCAAACTTATTCCGAATGAGCTGATTTTCATTGAAAGGAGACTGAAGTGAGAATGACATTAGTGAAAAAATTAAGAAAATTGTTTCTGTGCACATACTAAGTTGATTTTAGTAAGACTGCAAGATGATATTTAGAACTAAGCAAAAATATGATACAGCATGGAAAAACCATAAATAAATAAACATAATAAGGGTAATTTAAGTACCGGACAGTAGTGACAAATAATAAACACATTCTGATCTTCCTATCCATTGTACAGTCGTGGAAATAAAAAAGTAACCCCCCCCCCACACACACACACACTAACTCCTCAACAAATTATCGTAGAAGAAAGTTACTGGCACCGAACGATTGGAAATAAAGTCTACTTTTAAATGATATATATAAAATTTGTTTAGAGGGCCATCTACATATTAAAACGAACCATAACTTCGTTTTTTTCAATAGCAGTACACAATTCTGACAGCGTAAATGAACTCTACAATCTTCAATTAGTCTAAAAACTAATTTTCATGCAATTCGTACCATAAGTTTCCGAGAAATTAATTATTTTAAAAAGAGCATATTTTAAGGGCTTTATCCAAATTGAAGTTACGTACTCAATTGTTAACCGAGAGAGCTCCCTTCTTGATCAAGGCACCTTAAGCAGTCAATTAAGCCTGTTAGATTATTACAGGATAGCATAAGAAATTTCAAAATATTTAGTCACTTCTATCATATACGGCCCCTTAAACCATCATTTTGCCTTTTTTAAAGCATAATTTGAAAACTACTTGGAAGATAAATGTGAAATTTTGGATTTCGGTAAAGCAGGACTTAATAAATCTGAATCCATCAAAAAAAATGTAGGTTGCAATTCATACTTTTTTCGAGTATTAATTCCATAATTCATAATTCATATTAGAAGATTATAAAAATTGCAAATTCAACGTATTTATCTAAGGGTACACTAGTATTATTGCTACACAAAAAATTAGAACATTAGTATTATAATTTCAGAAGTTATAAATAAAAATATGAAAATATAATTTAACATTAGAAGCACTAAATTTTGAATGTTTATAATTCAAAAACTTATCATTCAAATGACTTGAAATTTTGTGTCTAGGTATAGTTTGAACCAAAGATTTGAAATGTCTCGTTAAAATTGTGTATTAGTATTGAAAAAAAAGTAGTTTGGATTCGTTTTAGTATGTAGACGGCCCCCTAAGAAAATTTTATATGCATCATTTAAAAGCAGACTTTATTTCCAATCGATCGGTACCAGTAACTTTTGTCTACGATAATTTGTTGAGGAGTTAGTAGGGGGCGTTTACTTTTTTTTCCACGACTGTACATCTTATAACTGCTTTTGAAGTCCAGTGAATAAAACCGTGTGACTTTCTTCGCAATCAAGATAGCTGTTTCTACTAAATGTATCTGTCACATGAGCAGTTTTTTACAAAGGGGAGTAATGGCATAAAAATTAGCGAACAAAATTTCTGTGGCACAGAATAAATATAAAACTATTTTTAATTTAAAATAAAAATTCTTTATTTTATGCTTTACAAGATACATTTTTATTTTAGATATTAAAATTTCTAAAAGTCATCACACTTAAAATTATTCCAGAACATGTGCGCATGAAGTGGAGGAATATGGACAGAAGTGACAATTTGAGTATTTAAAATATTACTGGAGTAAAATTTACAATTATTTTCCAGAACATACTTTTTCAAATTGTAGAAAAGATTTACAAAATACATTTTTTGCTAAAGAAAATTATATAAATGACAAAATAAAGCATATAACCTAAGGGACGCAAATTACCCACTTATTGGAAAATCGTCCTATATATCGTTTATTTTATCATAAAAATTTACTCATTTTTCTTACAGTATTTTACATTGCGATTTGCGATAGTGGTTGTTATTTTATTTCTAGTGCCCGTAAGCTAATATTTGTAAAGTAATGATACAATGATAATGTCGTTACGAATACCCAACGATTTCAATTTTCCGATACAGTGTAGACAAATTTTGTTAACCATTTGGTTGTTGTTTTCGGTCGAGGATGGGGCCAAATAATGATCGCATTTTATTTTTTTAAACGAAATTCAACGATGTTCTTTACTTTTAGAAGAATATTTATTTGAATAGGTAATAGAAAGGCATAAAATCGTTAAAAAGTGTTTGAATAGGTAATCGAAAGGTATAAAATCGTTAAAAATTGAAAAAGTTACAAAATGGGTAGGCGCAAATAATCAGATATGGAAAAGTCCAAAGCCAAAGAGCGACGCCCAAATGAAAATCGTCTTGCAAAACAAAAATCGAGGTCTTCAACTCATTATGTAGGCTATGAAAATCGAGGTCTTTAACTGATTATGTAGCCCGTGAAAATCGAGGTCTTCAGCTGATTATGTAACCCATGAAAATCGATTATAAAATAAAAGACGAACGCGAAAAAGAAAATAATCTAATGTTTAATCGATTGATAGTAAAAGGCCATGTCTCGAGGGGCTCCAATCCACTAGCCACGGCGTTTTACAATCGGTCGATTCTAACCAGGAAAAATTGAGCTCAACGTAGGTAATTTGTCGCAATCTGTGGATGATTCGGTGGAACTGCTTTCGATTTGTAAACTGTTTTTCTTCTGGAAACGGGATTTGGAGAGTTTATCGATGAAGGTTTTGGTCGTCTGACCTTTGATCTTTGCGATCTGTTGTTGAAGAGGATGCGACGAAATTTAGTGGACGAAATAAATTCCAAATGGTCGTTGTGATCTATTAAATCACATTTTTTTCTCAAAAACATATCACTATTTTAAGAACTTCTTCGGTGAATTTAAAGACTTATATTCTGTTATTAAATAACACGAAAATTACTAGCCAAAAAGGAGGTTGATATCATAAATAAAAATATCCCTGAATCTGGCAACGTCCGATATTAACCTGCTCATGTGATCAACTGATAATCATTAATCTCCGTATCTTATCTAGTTAATGAAATTATACGACTTTTTTACATATTTCACGATGTAGCCGAAGCAAGAGAAAGGAAAAATAAATCTTAAACTATGTAACGATTTAACTTATTAATTTTAAAAGTCCTGTTTTTTTAACTTTATATATTTTCTGTAATATTTTCATTTTTTCTTTATTTTATCCCGTCTTTATTAAAGAAATAGGTTTTTCTGTGTAGTTAACAGTTTTAATCATTTCTTATGTTTTTAAAGGAAGTCATTCATTTTAAATTTACATTACATTATACAATGTTTCCGTTTCAGCATCATTAAGTATTGAAGACAGAGTCATTAAGCATGTCTGGAAAATCGTCGGTTAAATTATTAAAGAACGGATCATTTTTTAAGTATGTTATATAATCATTTACAATCTCTTAAAGGATGTAATCTGCTTTTCATAAAACGTATTAATTTAAATGCATTTCATTTAATATATGAGCATATATATATTTTACTACAAATTCTTAATACAAAATTTCGAATTATTTAATCCCAGAAATTTATTACAAAATCGACAATTAAATAAGACGATTAAATAAGCTTGGAATTTTAAATACAGTAAACTCTGTCTAAGGCGGAATCGGTCGGGACTGAGAAAATTTTCCGTGGTAGACAATATTCCGGCGTATGCAAAAGAGCTCCCCCCCCCCCCCCTCCGAGAAAAAAAGCACAAATCGTATAAATTTTTTTACGTTCGTAACTTTTATTATCGTTCTTTAAAATGAAATTTTTATTGAAATCCGTCTTGTTATTAAATTTATAGTTTTTAATAATTTCGAAAAACATTATTTAAACACAATAATAAATATTACCAATACGAAATTACTTTAATTCTCAAATTTAATGAAAATCTTTAATTTAACCAATACAATTACATACCTCATATTTCACATAGTAATTTAATATAAATGTCTGTTCGAAATTGTGTTTTTCAGATGCTCTTCACCTAAACGATGCCATTTTTAAAATTAAAAGAAAATGCTTCTTTATTGTGACAAGTTTTTATTGTGAAATAATAATCATCATTGTATTTTACCACATTTCAATTAATCTGAAGAATGTCATGCGTAAAATCAAAAGAAAATGCTTGTTTATTTTGTTATTAATTAAGTAAGAAATAAAAATAATAGCTGTATTTAACCACATACATATTCACCTGAACGATGTCATGCATAAAATTAAAAAAATTCTTCTTGTTGTGACAAGTTTATATTGTGAAATAATAATAATAATTATATTTTACCGCATACTAGTAATCTGAAGGATGTCATGCGTAAAATTAAAAGAAAAAGCTTCTTTGTTGTGACAAGTTTTTATTGTGAAATAATCATCATCATTGTATTTTACCGCATACTATTAATTTGAAGGATGTCATGCGTAAAATTAAAAGAAAATTCTTCTTTGTTTTGTTATTCATTAAGTGAGAAATAAGAATAAACTCTGTATTTAACGGCATACTATTCACCATACCGATGTCATGCGTAAAATTAAAAGAAAAAGGCTTCTTTGTTGTGACAAGTTTTTATTGTGAATTAATAATCATCATTGTATTTTATCGCATACTATTAATCTGAAGGATGTCATGCGTAAAATTAAAAGAAAATGCTTCGTTGTTTTGTTATTCATTAAGTGTGAAATAAGAGTAAACTCTGTATTTAAACACATACATATATAAGCACATGCATTAATAACTTGAGCGATGTCATACGTAAAATTCATAAAAAAAGCTTCATTGTTGTGACAAGTTTTTATTGTGAAATAATAACCATAATTGTATTTCACCGTATACTATTAATCTGAAGGATGTCATGCGTAAAATTAAAACAAAATATTTCTTTGTTTTGTTATTCATTAAGTGTGAAATAAGAATAAACTCTGTATTTAACCACATACTATTCACCTGAGCGATGTCATACCTAAAATTATTAGAAAAAGCTTCATTGCTGTGACAAGTTTTTATTATGAAATAATAACCATCACTGTATTGTACCAAATGCTATTAATCGGAACGATGTCATGCGTAAAATTAAAAGAAAATGCTGTTGAACTTTAATATTTCCAAACTTATTCCGAATGAGCTGATTTTCATTGAAAGGAGACTGAAGTGAGAATGACATTAGTGAAAAAATTAAGAAAATTGTTTCTGTGCACATACTAAGTTGATTTTAGTAAGACTGCAAGATGATATTTAGAACTAAGCAAAAATATGATACAGCATGGAAAAACCATAAATAAATAAACATAATAAGGGTAATTTAAGTACCGGACAGTAGTGACAAATAATAAACACATTCTGATCTTCCTATCCATTGTACAGTCGTGGAAATAAAAAAGTAACCCCCCCCCCACACACACACACACACTAACTCCTCAACAAATTATCGTAGAAGAAAGTTACTGGCACCGAACGATTGGAAATAAAGTCTACTTTTAAATGATATATATAAAATTTGTTTAGAGGGCCATCTACATATTAAAACGAACCATAACTTCGTTTTTTTCAATAGCAGTACACAATTCTGACAGCGTAAATGAACTCTACAATCTTCAATTAGTCTAAAAACTAATTTTCATGCAATTCGTACCATAAGTTTCCGAGAAATTAATTATTTTAAAAAGAGCATATTTTAAGGGCTTTATCCAAATTGAAGTTACGTACTCAATTGTTAACCGAGAGAGCTCCCTTCTTGATCAAGGCACCTTAAGCAGTCAATTAAGCCTGTTAGATTATTACAGGATAGCATAAGAAATTTCAAAATATTTAGTCACTTCTATCATATACGGCCCCTTAAACCATCATTTTGCCTTTTTTAAAGCATAATTTGAAAACTACTTGGAAGATAAATGTGAAATTTTGGATTTCGGTAAAGCAGGACTTAATAAATCTGAATCCATCAAAAAAAATGTAGGTTGCAATTCATACTTTTTTCGAGTATTAATTCCATAATTCATAATTCATATTAGAAGATTATAAAAATTGCAAATTCAACGTATTTATCTAAGGGTACACTAGTATTATTGCTACACAAAAAATTAGAACATTAGTATTATAATTTCAGAAGTTATAAATAAAAATATGAAAATATAATTTAACATTAGAAGCACTAAATTTTGAATGTTTATAATTCAAAAACTTATCATTCAAATGACTTGAAATTTTGTGTCTAGGTATAGTTTGAACCAAAGATTTGAAATATCTCGTTAAAATTGTGTATTAGTATTGAAAAAAAAGTAGTTTGGATTCGTTTTAGTATGTAGACGGCCCCCTAAGAAAATTTTATATGCGTCATTTAAAAGTAGACTTTATTTCCAATCGATCGGTACCAGTAACTTTTGTCTACGATAATTTGTTGAGGAGTTAGTAGGGGGCGTTTACTTTTTTTTCCACGACTGTACATCTTATAACTGCTTTTGAAGTCCAGTGAATAAAACCGTGTGACTTTCTTCGCAATCAAGATAGCTGTTTCTACTAAATGTATCTGTCACATGAGCAGTTTTTTACAAAGGGGAGTAATGGCATAAAAATTAGCGAACAAAATTTCTGTGGCACAGAATAAATATAAAACTATTTTTAATTTAAAATAAAAATTCTTTATTTTATGCTTTACAAGATACATTTTTATTTTAGATATTAAAATTTCTAAAAGTCATCACACTTAAAATTATTCCAGAACATGTGCGCATGAAGTGGAGGAATATGGACAGAAGTGACAATTTGAGTATTTAAAATATTACTGGAGTAAAATTTACAATTATTTTCCAGAACATACTTTTTCAAATTGTAGAAAAGATTTACAAAATACATTTTTTGCTAAAGAAAATTATATAAATGACAAAATAAAGCATATAACCTAAGGGACGCAAATTACCCACTTATTGGAAAATCGTCCTATATATCGTTTATTTTATCATAAAAATTTACTCATTTTTCTTACAGTATTTTACATTGCGATTTGCGATAGTAGTTGTTATTTTATTTCTAGTGCCCGTAAGCTAATATTTGTAAAGTAATGATACAATGATAATGTCGTTACGAATACCCAACGATTTCAATTTTCCGATACAGTGTAGACAAATTTTGTTAACCATTTGGTTGTTGTTTTCGGTCGAGGATGGGGCCAAATAATGATCGCATTTTATTTTTTTAAACGAAATTCAACGATGTTCTTTACTTTTAGAAGAATATTTATTTGAATAGGTAATAGAAAGGCATAAAATCGTTAAAAAGTGTTTGAATAGGTAATCGAAAGGTATAAAATCGTTAAAAATTGAAAAAGTTACAAAATGGGTAGGCGCAAATAATCAGATATGGAAAAGTCCAAAGCCAAAGAGCGACGCCCAAATGAAAATCGTCTTGCAAAACAAAAATCGAGGTCTTCAACTCATTATGTAGGCTATGAAAATCGAGGTCTTTAACTGATTATGTAGCCCGTGAAAATCGAGGTCTTCAGCTGATTATGTAACCCATGAAAATCGATTATAAAATAAAAGACGAACGCGAAAAAGAAAATAATCTAATGTTTAATCGATTGATAGTAAAAGGCCATGTCTCGAGGGGCTCCAATCCACTAGCCACGGCGTTTTACAATCGGTCGATTCTAACCAGGAAAAATTGAGCTCAACGTAGGTAATTTGTCGCAATCTGTGGATGATTCGGTGGAACTGCTTTCGATTTGTAAACTGTTTTTCTTCTGGAAACGGGATTTGGAGAGTTTATCGATGAAGGTTTTGGTCGTCTGACCTTTGATCTTTGCGATCTGTTGTTGAAGAGGATGCGACGAAATTTAGTGGACGAAATAAATTCCAAATGGTCGTTGTGATCTATTAAATCACATTTTTTTCTCAAAAACATATCACTATTTTAAGAACTTCTTCGGTGAATTTAAAGACTTATATTCTGTTATTAAATAACACGAAAATTACTAGCCAAAAAGGAGGTTGATATTATAAATAAAAATATCCCTGAATCTGGCAACGTCCGATATTAACCTGCTCATGTGATCAACTGATAATCATTAATCTCCGTATCTTATCTAGTTAATGAAATTATACGACTTTTTTACATATTTCACGATGTAGCCGAAGCAAGAGAAAGGAAAAATAAATCTTAAACTATGTAACGATTTAACTTATTAATTTTAAAAGTCCTGTTTTTTTAACTTTATATATTTTCTGTAATATTTTCATTTTTTCTTTATTTTATCCCGTCTTTATTAAAGAAATAGGTTTTTCTGTGTAGTTAACAGTTTTAATCATTTCTTATGTTTTTAAAGGAAGTCATTCATTTTAAATTTACATTACATTATACAATGTTTCCGTTTCAGCATCATTAAGTATTGAAGACAGAGTCATTAAGCATGTCTGGAAAATCGTCGGTTAAATTATTAAAGAACGGATCATTTTTTAAGTATGTTATATAATCATTTACAATCTCTTAAAGGATGTAATCTGCTTTTCATAAAACGTATTAATTTAAATGCATTTCATTTAATATATGAGCATATATATATTTTACTACAAATTCTTAATACAAAATTTCGAATTATTTAATCCCAGAAATTTATTACAAAATCGACAATTAAATAAGACGATTAAATAAGCTTGGAATTTTAAATACAGTAAACTCTGTCTAAGGCGGAATCGGTCGGGACTGAGAAAATTTTCCGTGGTAGACAATATTCCGGCGTATGCAAAAGAGCTCCCCCCCCCCCCTCCGAGAAAAAAAGCACAAATCGTATAAATTTTTTTACGTTCGTAACTTTTATTATCGTTCTTTAAAATGAAATTTTTATTGAAATCCGTCTTGTTATTAAATTTATAGTTTTTAATAATTTCGAAAAACATTATTTAAACACAATAATAAATATTACCAATACGAAATTACTTTAATTCTCAAATTTAATGAAAATCTTTAATTTAACCAATACAATTACATACCTCATATTTCACATAGTAATTTAATATAAATGTCTGTTCGAAATTGTGTTTTTCAGATGCTCTTCACCTAAACGATGCCATTTTTAAAATTAAAAGAAAATGCTTCTTTATTGTGACAAGTTTTTATTGTGAAATAATAATCATCATTGTATTTTACCACATTTCAATTAATCTGAAGAATGTCATGCGTAAAATCAAAAGAAAATGCTTGTTTATTTTGTTATTAATTAAGTAAGAAATAAAAATAATAGCTGTATTTAACCACATACATATTCACCTGAACGATGTCATGCATAAAATTAAAAAAATTCTTCTTGTTGTGACAAGTTTATATTGTGAAATAATAATAATAATTATATTTTACCGCATACTAGTAATCTGAAGGATGTCATGCGTAAAATTAAAAGAAAAAGCTTCTTTGTTGTGACAAGTTTTTATTGTGAAATAATCATCATCATTGTATTTTACCGCATACTATTAATTTGAAGGATGTCATGCGTAAAATTAAAAGAAAATTCTTCTTTGTTTTGTTATTCATTAAGTGAGAAATAAGAATAAACTCTGTATTTAACGGCATACTATTCACCATACCGATGTCATGCGTAAAATTAAAAGAAAAAGGCTTCTTTGTTGTGACAAGTTTTTATTGTGAATTAATAATCATCATTGTATTTTATCGCATACTATTAATCTGAAGGATGTCATGCGTAAAATTAAAAGAAAATGCTTCGTTGTTTTGTTATTCATTAAGTGTGAAATAAGAGTAAACTCTGTATTTAAACACATACATATATAAACACATGCATTAATAACTTGAGCGATGTCATACGTAAAATTCATAAAAAAGCTTCATTGTTGTGACAAGTTTTTATTGTGAAATAATAAGCATAATTGTATTTCACCGTATACTATTAATCTGAAGGATGTCATGCGTAAAATTAAAAGAAAATGCTTCTTTGTTTTTTTATTCATTAAGTGTGAAATAAGAGTAAACTCTGTATTTAAACACATACATATATAAACACATGCATTAATAACTTGAGCGATGTCATACGTAAAATTCATAAAAAAGCTTCATTGTTGTGACAAGTTTTTATTGTGAAATAATAAGCATAATTGTATTTCACCGTATACTATTAATCTGAAGGATGTCATGCGTAAAATTAAAAGAAAATGCTTCTTTGTTTTGTTATTCATTAAGTGTGAAATAAGAGTAAACTCTGTATTTAAACACATACATATATAAACACATGCATTAATAACTTGAGCGATGTCATACGTAAAATTCATAAAAAAGCTTCATTGTTGTGACAAGTTTTTATTGTGAAATAATAAGCATAATTGTATTTCACCGTATACTATTAATCTGAAGGATGTCATGCGTAAAATTAAAAGAAAATGCTTCGTTGTTTTGTTATTCATTAAGTGTGAAATAAGAATAAACACTGTATTTAACCACATACTATTCACCTGAGCGATGTCATACGTAAAATTAATAGAAAAAGCTTCATTGTTGTGACAAGTTTTATTGTGAAATAATAATCATAAGTGTATTTTACCGTATACTATTAATCGGAAGGATGTCATGCGTAAAATTAAAAGAAAATGCTTCTTTGTTTTGTTATTCATTAAGTGTGAAATAAGAGTAAACTCTGTATTTAAACACATACATATATAAGCACATGCATTAATAACTTGAGCGATGTCATACGTAAAATTCATAAAAAAAGCTTCATTGTTGTGACAAGTTTTTATTGTGAAATAATAACCATAATTGTATTTCACCGTATACTATTAATCTGAAGGATGTCATGCGTAAAATTAAAACAAAATATTTCTTTGTTTTGTTATTCATTAAGTGTGAAATAAGAATAAACTCTGTATTTAACCACATACTATTCACCTGAGCGATGTCATACCTAAAATTATTAGAAAAAGCTTCATTGCTGTGACAAGTTTTTATTATGAAATAATAACCATCACTGTATTGTACCAAATGCTATTAATCGGAACGATGTCATGCGTAAAATTAAAAGAAAATGCTGTTGAACTTTAATATTTCCAAACTTATTCCGAATGAGCTGATTTTCATTGAAAGG
Organism: Maratus speciosus; assembly: GCA_963932465.1. NCBI lineage: Eukaryota > Metazoa > Arthropoda > Arachnida > Araneae > Salticidae > Maratus > Maratus speciosus. The sequence goes on along the minus strand of CAWVRF010001527.1, from coordinate 418,082 downwards.
AGACTGAAGTGAGAATGACATTAGTGAAAAAATTAAGAAAATTGTTTCTGTGCACATACTAAGTTGATTTTAGTAAGACTGCAAGATGATATTTAGAACTAAGCAAAAATATGATACAGCATGGAAAAACCATAAATAAATAAACATAATAAGGGTAATTTAAGTACCGGACAGTAGTGACAAATAATAAACACATTCTGATCTTCCTATCCATTGTACAGTCGTGGAAATAAAAAAGTAACCCCCCCCCCCACACACACACACACTAACTCCTCAACAAATTATCGTAGAAGAAAGTTACTGGCACCGAACGATTGGAAATAAAGTCTACTTTTAAATGATATATATAAAATTTGTTTAGAGGGCCATCTACATATTAAAACGAACCATAACTTCGTTTTTTTCAATAGCAGTACACAATTCTGACAGCGTAAATGAACTCTACAATCTTCAATTAGTCTAAAAACTAATTTTCATGCAATTCGTACCATAAGTTTCCGAGAAATTAATTATTTTAAAAAGAGCATATTTTAAGGGCTTTATCCAAATTGAAGTTACGTACTCAATTGTTAACCGAGAGAGCTCCCTTCTTGATCAAGGCACCTTAAGCAGTCAATTAAGCCTGTTAGATTATTACAGGATAGCATAAGAAATTTCAAAATATTTAGTCACTTCTATCATATACGGCCCCTTAAACCATCATTTTGCCTTTTTTAAAGCATAATTTGAAAACTACTTGGAAGATAAATGTGAAATTTTGGATTTCGGTAAAGCAGGACTTAATAAATCTGAATCCATCAAAAAAAATGTAGGTTGCAATTCATACTTTTTTCGAGTATTAATTCCATAATTCATAATTCATATTAGAAGATTATAAAAATTGCAAATTCAACGTATTTATCTAAGGGTACACTAGTATTATTGCTACACAAAAAATTAGAACATTAGTATTATAATTTCAGAAGTTATAAATAAAAATATGAAAATATAATTTAACATTAGAAGCACTAAATTTTGAATGTTTATAATTCAAAAACTTATCATTCAAATGACTTGAAATTTTGTGTCTAGGTATAGTTTGAACCAAAGATTTGAAATATCTCGTTAAAATTGTGTATTAGTATTGAAAAAAAAGTAGTTTGGATTCGTTTTAGTATGTAGACGGCCCCCTAAGAAAATTTTATATGCTTCATTTAAGAGCAGACTTTATTTCCAATCGATCGGTACCAGTAACTTTTGTCTACGATAATTTGTTGAGGAGTTAGTAGGGGGCGTTTACTTTTTTTTCCACGACTGTACATCTTATAACTGCTTTTGAAGTCCAGTGAATAAAACCGTGTGACTTTCTTCGCAATCAAGATAGCTGTTTCTACTAAATGTATCTGTCACATGAGCAGTTTTTTACAAAGGGTAGTAATGGCATAAAAATTAGCGAACAAAATTTCTGTGGCACAGAATAAATATAAAACTATTTTTAATTTAAAATAAAAATTCTTTATTTTATGCTTTACAAGATACATTTTTATTTTAGATATTAAAATTTCTAAAAGTCATCACACTTAAAATTATTCCAGAACATGTGCGCATGAAGTGGAGGAATATGGACAGAAGTGACAATTTGAGTATTTAAAATATTACTGGAGTAAAATTTACAATTATTTTCCAGAACATACTTTTTCAAATTGTAGAAAAGATTTACAAAATACATTTTTTGCTAAAGAAAATTATATAAATGACAAAATAAAGCATATAACCTAAGGGACGCAAATTACCCACTTATTGGAAAATCGTCCTATATATCGTTTATTTTATCATAAAAATTTACTCATTTTTCTTACAGTATTTTACATTGCGATTTGCGATAGTAGTTGTTATTTTATTTCTAGTGCCCGTAAGCTAATATTTGTAAAGTAATGATACAATGATAATGTCGTTACGAATACCCAACGATTTCAATTTTCCGATACAGTGTAGACAAATTTTGTTAACCATTTGGTTGTTGTTTTCGGTCGAGGATGGGGCCAAATAATGATCGCATTTTATTTTTTTAAACGAAATTCAACGATGTTCTTTACTTTTAGAAGAATATTTATTTGAATAGGTAATAGAAAGGCATAAAATCGTTAAAAAGTGTTTGAATAGGTAATCGAAAGGTATAAAATCGTTAAAAATTGAAAAAGTTACAAAATGGGTAGGCGCAAATAATCAGATATGGAAAAGTCCAAAGCCAAAGAGCGACGCCCAAATGAAAATCGTCTTGCAAAACAAAAATCGAGGTCTTCAACTCATTATGTAGGCTATGAAAATCGAGGTCTTTAACTGATTATGTAGCCCGTGAAAATCGAGGTCTTCAGCTGATTATGTAACCCATGAAAATCGATTATAAAATAAAAGACGAACGCGAAAAAGAAAATAATCTAATGTTTAATCGATTGATAGTAAAAGGCCATGTCTCGAGGGGCTCCAATCCACTAGCCACGGCGTTTTACAATCGGTCGATTCTAACCAGGAAAAATTGAGCTCAACGTAGGTAATTTGTCGCAATCTGTGGATGATTCGGTGGAACTGCTTTCGATTTGTAAACTGTTTTTCTTCTGGAAACGGGATTTGGAGAGTTTATCGATGAAGGTTTTGGTCGTCTGACCTTTGATCTTTGCGATCTGTTGTTGAAGAGGATGCGACGAAATTTAGTGGACGAAATAAATTCCAAATGGTCGTTGTGATCTATTAAATCACATTTTTTTCTCAAAAACATATCACTATTTTAAGAACTTCTTCGGTGAATTTAAAGACTTATATTCTGTTATTAAATAACACGAAAATTACTAGCCAAAAAGGAGGTTGATATTATAAATAAAAATATCCCTGAATCTGGCAACGTCCGATATTAACCTGCTCATGTGATCAACTGATAATCATTAATCTCCGTATCTTATCTAGTTAATGAAATTATACGACTTTTTTACATATTTCACGATGTAGCCGAAGCAAGAGAAAGGAAAAATAAATCTTAAACTATGTAACGATTTAACTTATTAATTTTAAAAGTCCTGTTTTTTTAACTTTATATATTTTCTGTAATATTTTCATTTTTTCTTTATTTTATCCCGTCTTTATTAAAGAAATAGGTTTTTCTGTGTAGTTAACAGTTTTAATCATTTCTTATGTTTTTAAAGGAAGTCATTCATTTTAAATTTACATTACATTATACAATGTTTCCGTTTCAGCATCATTAAGTATTGAAGACAGAGTCATTAAGCATGTCTGGAAAATCGTCGGTTAAATTATTAAAGAACGGATCATTTTTTAAGTATGTTATATAATCATTTACAATCTCTTAAAGGATGTAATCTGCTTTTCATAAAACGTATTAATTTAAATGCATTTCATTTAATATATGAGCATATATATATTTTACTACAAATTCTTAATACAAAATTTCGAATTATTTAATCCCAGAAATTTATTACAAAATCGACAATTAAATAAGACGATTAAATAAGCTTGGAATTTTAAATACAGTAAACTCTGTCTAAGGCGGAATCGGTCGGGACTGAGAAAATTTTCCGTGGTAGACAATATTCCGGCGTATGCAAAAGAGCTCCCCCCCCCCCCTCCGAGAAAAAAAGCACAAATCGTATAAATTTTTTTACGTTCGTAACTTTTATTATCGTTCTTTAAAATGAAATTTTTATTGAAATCCGTCTTGTTATTAAATTTATAGTTTTTAATAATTTCGAAAAACATTATTTAAACACAATAATAAATATTACCAATACGAAATTACTTTAATTCTCAAATTTAATGAAAATCTTTAATTTAACCAATACAATTACATACCTCATATTTCACATAGTAATTTAATATAAATGTCTGTTCGAAATTGTGTTTTTCAGATGCTCTTCACCTAAACGATGCCATTTTTAAAATTAAAAGAAAATGCTTCTTTATTGTGACAAGTTTTTATTGTGAAATAATAATCATCATTGTATTTTACCACATTTCAATTAATCTGAAGAATGTCATGCGTAAAATCAAAAGAAAATGCTTGTTTATTTTGTTATTAATTAAGTAAGAAATAAAAATAATAGCTGTATTTAACCACATACATATTCACCTGAACGATGTCATGCATAAAATTAAAAAAATTCTTCTTGTTGTGACAAGTTTATATTGTGAAATAATAATAATAATTATATTTTACCGCATACTAGTAATCTGAAGGATGTCATGCGTAAAATTAAAAGAAAAAGCTTCTTTGTTGTGACAAGTTTTTATTGTGAAATAATCATCATCATTGTATTTTACCGCATACTATTAATTTGAAGGATGTCATGCGTAAAATTAAAAGAAAATTCTTCTTTGTTTTGTTATTCATTAAGTGAGAAATAAGAATAAACTCTGTATTTAACGGCATACTATTCACCATACCGATGTCATGCGTAAAATTAAAAGAAAAAGGCTTCTTTGTTGTGACAAGTTTTTATTGTGAATTAATAATCATCATTGTATTTTATCGCATACTATTAATCTGAAGGATGTCATGCGTAAAATTAAAAGAAAATGCTTCGTTGTTTTGTTATTCATTAAGTGTGAAATAAGAGTAAACTCTGTATTTAAACACATACATATATAAACACATGCATTAATAACTTGAGCGATGTCATACGTAAAATTCATAAAAAAGCTTCATTGTTGTGACAAGTTTTTATTGTGAAATAATAAGCATAATTGTATTTCACCGTATACTATTAATCTGAAGGATGTCATGCGTAAAATTAAAAGAAAATGCTTCTTTGTTTTTTTATTCATTAAGTGTGAAATAAGAGTAAACTCTGTATTTAAACACATACATATATAAACACATGCATTAATAACTTGAGCGATGTCATACGTAAAATTCATAAAAAAGCTTCATTGTTGTGACAAGTTTTTATTGTGAAATAATAAGCATAATTGTATTTCACCGTATACTATTAATCTGAAGGATGTCATGCGTAAAATTAAAAGAAAATGCTTCTTTGTTTTGTTATTCATTAAGTGTGAAATAAGAGTAAACTCTGTATTTAAACACATACATATATAAACACATGCATTAATAACTTGAGCGATGTCATACGTAAAATTCATAAAAAAGCTTCATTGTTGTGACAAGTTTTTATTGTGAAATAATAAGCATAATTGTATTTCACCGTATACTATTAATCTGAAGGATGTCATGCGTAAAATTAAAAGAAAATGCTTCGTTGTTTTGTTATTCATTAAGTGTGAAATAAGAATAAACACTGTATTTAACCACATACTATTCACCTGAGCGATGTCATACGTAAAATTAATAGAAAAAGCTTCATTGTTGTGACAAGTTTTATTGTGAAATAATAATCATAAGTGTATTTTACCGTATACTATTAATCGGAAGGATGTCATGCGTAAAATTAAAAGAAAATGCTTCTTTGTTTTGTTATTCATTAAGTGTGAAATAAGAGTAAACTCTGTATTTAAACACATACATATATAAGCACATGCATTAATAACTTGAGCGATGTCATACGTAAAATTCATAAAAAAAGCTTCATTGTTGTGACAAGTTTTTATTGTGAAATAATAACCATAATTGTATTTCACCGTATACTATTAATCTGAAGGATGTCATGCGTAAAATTAAAACAAAATATTTCTTTGTTTTGTTATTCATTAAGTGTGAAATAAGAATAAACTCTGTATTTAACCACATACTATTCACCTGAGCGATGTCATACCTAAAATTATTAGAAAAAGCTTCATTGCTGTGACAAGTTTTTATTATGAAATAATAACCATCACTGTATTGTACCAAATGCTATTAATCGGAACGATGTCATGCGTAAAATTAAAAGAAAATGCTGTTGAACTTTAATATTTCCAAACTTATTCCGAATGAGCTGATTTTCATTGAAAGGAGACTGAAGTGAGAATGACATTAGTGAAAAAATTAAGAAAATTGTTTCTGTGCACATACTAAGTTGATTTTAGTAAGACTGCAAGATGATATTTAGAACTAAGCAAAAATATGATACAGCATGGAAAAACCATAAATAAATAAACATAATAAGGGTAATTTAAGTACCGGACAGTAGTGACAAATAATAAACACATTCTGATCTTCCTATCCATTGTACAGTCGTGGAAATAAAAAAGTAACCCCCCCCCCACACACACACACACACTAACTCCTCAACAAATTATCGTAGAAGAAAGTTACTGGCACCGAACGATTGGAAATAAAGTCTACTTTTAAATGATATATATAAAATTTGTTTAGAGGGCCATCTACATATTAAAACGAACCATAACTTCGTTTTTTTCAATAGCAGTACACAATTCTGACAGCGTAAATGAACTCTACAATCTTCAATTAGTCTAAAAACTAATTTTCATGCAATTCGTACCATAAGTTTCCGAGAAATTAATTATTTTAAAAAGAGCATATTTTAAGGGCTTTATCCAAATTGAAGTTACGTACTCAATTGTTAACCGAGAGAGCTCCCTTCTTGATCAAGGCACCTTAAGCAGTCAATTAAGCCTGTTAGATTATTACAGGATAGAATAAGAAATTTCAAAATATTTAGTCACTTCTATCATATACGGCCCCTTAAACCATCATTTTGCCTTTTTTAAAGCATAATTTGAAAACTACTTGGAAGATAAATGTGAAATTTTGGATTTCGGTAAAGCAGGACTTAATAAATCTGAATCCATCAAAAAAAATGTAGGTTGCAATTCATACTTTTTTCGAGTATTAATTCCATAATTCATAATTCATATTAGAAGATTATAAAAATTGCAAATTCAACGTATTTATCTAAGGGTACACTAGTATTATTGCTACACAAAAAATTAGAACATTAGTATTATAATTTCAGAAGTTATAAATAAAAATATGAAAATATAATTTAACATTAGAAGCACTAAATTTTGAATGTTTATAATTCAAAAACTTATCATTCAAATGACTTGAAATTTTGTGTCTAGGTATAGTTTGAACCAAAGATTTGAAATATCTCGTTAAAATTGTGTATTAGTATTGAAAAAAAAGTAGTTTGGATTCGTTTTAGTATGTAGACGGCCCCCTAAGAAAATTTTATATGCTTCATTTAAGAGCAGACTTTATTTCCAATCGATCGGTACCAGTAACTTTTGTCTACGATAATTTGTTGAGGAGTTAGTAGGGGGCGTTTACTTTTTTTTCCACGACTGTACATCTTATAACTGCTTTTGAAGTCCAGTGAATAAAACCGTGTGACTTTCTTCGCAATCAAGATAGCTGTTTCTACTAAATGTATCTGTCACATGAGCAGTTTTTTACAAAGGGGAGTAATGGCATAAAAATTAGCGAACAAAATTTCTGTGGCACAGAATAAATATAAAACTATTTTTAATTTAAAATAAAAATTCTTTATTTTATGCTTTACAAGATACATTTTTATTTTAGATATTAAAATTTCTAAAAGTCATCACACTTAAAATTATTCCAGAACATGTGCGCATGAAGTGGAGGAATATGGACAGAAGTGACAATTTGAGTATTTAAAATATTACTGGAGTAAAATTTACAATTATTTTCCAGAACATACTTTTTCAAATTGTAGAAAAGATTTACAAAATACATTTTTTGCTAAAGAAAATTATATAAATGACAAAATAAAGCATATAACCTAAGGGACGCAAATTACCCACTTATTGGAAAATCGTCCTATATATCGTTTATTTTATCATAAAAATTTACTCATTTTTCTTACAGTATTTTACATTGCGATTTGCGATAGTAGTTGTTATTTTATTTCTAGTGCCCGTAAGCTAATATTTGTAAAGTAATGATACAATGATAATGTCGTTACGAATACCCAACGATTTCAATTTTCCGATACAGTGTAGACAAATTTTGTTAACCATTTGGTTGTTGTTTTCGGTCGAGGATGGGGCCAAATAATGATCGCATTTTATTTTTTTAAACGAAATTCAACGATGTTCTTTACTTTTAGAAGAATATTTATTTGAATAGGTAATAGAAAGGCATAAAATCGTTAAAAAGTGTTTGAATAGGTAATCGAAAGGTATAAAATCGTTAAAAATTGAAAAAGTTACAAAATGGGTAGGCGCAAATAATCAGATATGGAAAAGTCCAAAGCCAAAGAGCGACGCCCAAATGAAAATCGTCTTGCAAAACAAAAATCGAGGTCTTCAACTCATTATGTAGGCTATGAAAATCGAGGTCTTTAACTGATTATGTAGCCCGTGAAAATCGAGGTCTTCAGCTGATTATGTAACCCATGAAAATCGATTATAAAATAAAAGACGAACGCGAAAAAGAAAATAATCTAATGTTTAATCGATTGATAGTAAAAGGCCATGTCTCGAGGGGCTCCAATCCACTAGCCACGGCGTTTTACAATCGGTCGATTCTAACCAGGAAAAATTGAGCTCAACGTAGGTAATTTGTCGCAATCTGTGGATGATTCGGTGGAACTGCTTTCGATTTGTAAACTGTTTTTCTTCTGGAAACGGGATTTGGAGAGTTTATCGATGAAGGTTTTGGTCGTCTGACCTTTGATCTTTGCGATCTGTTGTTGAAGAGGATGCGACGAAATTTAGTGGACGAAATAAATTCCAAATGGTCGTTGTGATCTATTAAATCACATTTTTTTCTCAAAAACATATCACTATTTTAAGAACTTCTTCGGTGAATTTAAAGACTTATATTCTGTTATTAAATAACACGAAAATTACTAGCCAAAAAGGAGGTTGATATTATAAATAAAAATATCCCTGAATCTGGCAACGTCCGATATTAACCTGCTCATGTGATCAACTGATAATCATTAATCTCCGTATCTTATCTAGTTAATGAAATTATACGACTTTTTTACATATTTCACGATGTAGCCGAAGCAAGAGAAAGGAAAAATAAATCTTAAACTATGTAACGATTTAACTTATTAATTTTAAAAGTCCTGTTTTTTTAACTTTATATATTTTCTGTAATATTTTCATTTTTTCTTTATTTTATCCCGTCTTTATTAAAGAAATAGGTTTTTCTGTGTAGTTAACAGTTTTAATCATTTCTTATGTTTTTAAAGGAAGTCATTCATTTTAAATTTACATTACATTATACAATGTTTCCGTTTCAGCATCATTAAGTATTGAAGACAGAGTCATTAAGCATGTCTGGAAAATCGTCGGTTAAATTATTAAAGAACGGATCATTTTTTAAGTATGTTATATAATCATTTACAATCTCTTAAAGGATGTAATCTGCTTTTCATAAAACGTATTAATTTAAATGCATTTCATTTAATATATGAGCATATATATATTTTACTACAAATTCTTAATACAAAATTTCGAATTATTTAATCCCAGAAATTTATTACAAAATCGACAATTAAATAAGACGATTAAATAAGCTTGGAATTTTAAATACAGTAAACTCTGTCTAAGGCGGAATCGGTCGGGACTGAGAAAATTTTCCGTGGTAGACAATATTCCGGCGTATGCAAAAGAGCTCCCCCCCCCCCCCCTCCGAGAAAAAAAGCACAAATCGTATAAATTTTTTTACGTTCGTAACTTTTATTATCGTTCTTTAAAATGAAATTTTTATTGAAATCCGTCTTGTTATTAAATTTATAGTTTTTAATAATTTCGAAAAACATTATTTAAACACAATAATAAATATTACCAATACGAAATTACTTTAATTCTCAAATTTAATGAAAATCTTTAATTTAACCAATACAATTACATACCTCATATTTCACATAGTAATTTAAAGAATCAAAAAATAATCTTTTATCGATCCTTGTTTTTTCTTTAGGTAAGTCTGTTATTATCGGTATTTTTTTTTTCTTTGACCAATAAAAATATTTTCGAGTCACCTAATTCTTCTCAAGCAGTTCTGATGTGTTTAAAATCACCACTGTCTTCAACGTTTTCAGAATCATGAAGATCAGAATTCTTCATTTGCATACTATACTACAAGCATACAAATCACAAGCATAATATATACTTTACTTTAGACAATACATATTTTCATAAATGTGTACTCTACTAGTAATAATAAGAATAACTTTTAAATACAAATTTTTATAGGTGTGAGAATTCTACGATATCTCACATTGAAACTCTCAATTTACAAGGCAAAAGCCAGCATAGGGAAGCTAATGTATTTTCACCTAGCCTCCAAATTTCTTCAGAGTCCTAGAAACTGTCGCTAGAGATGAAACAAATACCTCAATTTCCATCAATCTTCGCAGATGACACTAGGGTGAAAGGAACTCTTTTATCTAGCGAGAGAAATATTCTTTTGATGTTCACGAGGGCCTCGTTCCCGTGGGAAAGTAGAAAGTGAAACCAGAGATGAAACCGGACGAGAAAGTTCCTGACGGCAGCCTATAGAGAAAGGGCTGGCCTATGAGATCATGGCCCACGGATGGTGAGTGGCTAATGGGAGTGGCTTTGGTCCTAGACGGAAAAACGAAACTGATAAAAGAGGATGCGAGAGCATTCTCGGGAGCTTAATTTTCCCTTCTGTTGAAGTTGAGACTTCAAGGTGTTTCTGGTCGTGGAGAGTGGAAATCTCTCACGGGTCGACGGCGTCGGGGCATACTCCGAAGCACAGAAAAGCGAAAGCCAGGTGTGGCTGTTAAGATATCTCCATCACGGAGTTGAAGATCGGAAGTTCCTAAACCTCGGTTAAACACCTACAAAAGTGCGACATTCCTGTCGAGCATCGCGAGCTCTATCTTCGAAAATAGTGGACATTGGATAAGTAAGAGACTGACTACACTGAAAGCGATCTATTATTCGAGGACTGGACTTGATTCTATAAATATACTATTGTCAGCTGAACTCGAACCCTTATATGAAAAATGTTGTAATTATGAATTATTTAATCAAGAAATTCTTATTTAATTGTTTGTGAAACAATAAAATATTTTTTCGATATTGATAAGACTAGGCCGTTGAAGTTGCCCGCTACCACACCACCTTACGACATCGGCTCCGTTACATAGGGAAAAAGTGGCATAAGCAAGAATTCCTTAAAATTTAAATAGTTCCTATTTTTTTAATTAACTTTTTTAAAGTATTACGGAATTTAATTATTATTGAGTTCGACATTGAGTATTTGACTTATATAATCAGTTTTAAAGTTTCGTAAACGAAATGCCTTTCATTTTTAAAATATCCTTTATTTCCGCCTTATGCAAAATTTTGGTTTCGGCGGGACCTCAAAACAGTTTCCGTTTCCGCGTTAGGCAGATTCCGGCTTATGCAGTAAGAATTAATGTAATTTTCTATGGGTTCGCCGGGACTTGAAAAAATTTCCGCGGTAGACAGATTTCCGGCTTACACAGAGTCCGCCTTAGACAGAATTTACTGTAGAAATTTTCTAATCAGAAGTAGTGGTGACAGAATACTTGGAAATTAAAAGGTATATAAGTACGTATCTTGCATATGAGCCGGTTAAAATCATAGTGATGCAAGTCACTTAAACGCAAATTAATTCATTAAAAGCAGTTTTAATTTAATGAAATAGACCGCCTGAAACCTCGTAAAAAAAAGAAAAATCTCCGAAAAATAACCATGAACAAAGTTTGTGGAATTTACACCATTTTTGGAATCGTAATAAAATATTTAATTTTTCTGAATATTTCATTTTAACCCTTTATGTACTGAATTATGAATTCATGAAAATTTTATCTTCAAAAGCATTATTCGTGAATTGTTTAAACAATATTAGAAGATTTACATAATCATTTAATAAATTTTAGAAGGATTTTAGAAGGATTAAATAATTTAAAGGGATTAATTAAATTTGAATTTATCGGGATTTTGTGCAATATTTATAACCCCGCTCAAATATTTTATTTTAAATATTTTTATTAGTATTTTGTAGAATTACGAAATTTTCAAATAGAATGTTATTACAATAGAAATTATAGAAATTTAGAAATATTTCCGAATTGAAAAATTTCCCCTTCCACTCCCCAACGCCAAGAAAGCTGAAAAGATGCAGGGACAAAAGAATTAATCTTTTTAAAAATGTTTTATGTAACCAATAATGCTTCTGGAAGAAAATAAAGTAATGTATCTATAACTCATTCTAAACTGTATTACAACTAATCGATGTATTAAATGAATTTTATAACAAGTTATTGTAATGGTACTTATAAGTACCGTCAGTAGATAAAGCGTTAACCTTTATCGGTCTTATGTTACCTCCCACATGGCATCGGTACTGTGCCTTATCAGTCGTATCATATGTGTGAGGTAACAGGAGTAACGTTTTCATAACCAGCATCTCTTATACAAATTTTATTGGGTTGGCATGATTTTTCTTAAGCATAATTTTTACTCGTATTTTCCCAATGTAGATTTTGGACTTCGTAGTTTTGGAGCAACTTTACATCCAGTTAAGTGATGATTCGTATTGCACAGCATTAGGGAGCCGTAAAAAAGGAAAATGCTTACATGTAGTTGAAAAAAAGACCTCATGAGAAAAAAATGTAAATATATTTTTTAATGAATAAAATGTAAGAAGATGATACGAAAGTATATTAAAGTGCTAAAAAGTTTAACAATATAAGAGAAAAGAAGAAAATAAATTTAAAAAGATAAAAAAATTCATTAATTCCAAAAAGACTCTTTTCAGGGACCATACATTTTGAATTTGAAAGTTAATAAATGGTAAAATAGCACTATAGCACGTGTTTTTTAATGTATGTCTAGTTCTGAAATTAACCCCTTCGGGACGGGAGCCTTTTGCGAAAATTTTAATCTTTTGTCACCGTTTTTTTAAAACAGAAATTTGTGTCTTCTTGAATCGAGAAAATGCGCTGATTAAATAAAGCAGATTTTACAGTAAAATTTTACTGGTGAGAAAAAACAAGGATTCTGAGCGCTTCATGCGGCACGTATACGTGCCGCTCGTCCCCAAGGGGTTAAGTGAAAATTTCACTTTGTTAATTTGTAAAAAATAAAAGTTCAAATTGTCGCGTTTAAGTTGTGTTTCCAACATTTTCTTAAAGTTTAGAAATAAATAAACCATGATTAGAGGTCAAGGTTATTTTCTTTTATATTTAAAATTAAATTTCATTTTTCATGTAAACATGGAGGTGACAACCTTTAATAATAATGAATATAAGTTTTATTGTCGATTTACTAGATTGAAAAACATTTATGGTTGCGATATTAGTTTGTTTTATTGTTTAAGCGGTATAATTTGTTATTTCAATGAAATACAGATAACATAGCTGCCAACTTGTATGGATTTTTGCTACCACTAAAATTTAATAGAAAATTTTGCCTAATTCAATCGACGAATTACGATGAATGTTGATAATTAAATAAGGCTGAAATTTCTGTTAAATTTTAGTGGTAGCAAAAATCCGTACAAGTTGGCAGCTATGAGATAATCAAATAACTCATGAAAACAAAAACTGGATTACAATACAGGTAAATAAAACATACTCTTGAGTAACATGTTAACAAAAAAGAAATTTTTTATTAAATAATGTTGCAGTTTTTGAGGGATTAAATCAAAGATATATTGTAACAGATTGTTCACTTTCGGCTCTTCAACCATTCAAATCAACTCTTCATACCCCATGATTGCTTCCGGCCCTTTATTGAACACATTTTTGTTCTTGGATCCCGAATATTTTGCATAATATTAACTTCTATGTAATCTTCAACTGTGGTCACTTTTGCTAAATACAGCTTAACAGGAAACTAACTGGAATCTTGTGCATATTGCGGTACTTCATTATTATTTTTTTTTCAGAAAGAGCAAGTCCAAAGGATTTCTGTAACTTTAAAGACTTCCCATTTTTTTCTAATTTTTTCTCAATCTGAGTATTTCAATGCTGAACCGAACTAAAGACATTTTCTGACTTTAGAAGAAACATTTTCGACTTTCAATATTTTTTGTACCATCTCTTTTGTACTGTTTAATTTTTTTCTTTTACTTATAATGCGTTAATATATATTTTTTTATATTTATATTTTTCTCTCTTATATTTCAACTATTTTAACTTTAATTTTTAAGCTCTTTTTCAAGCAATTTTATTCTTCTGTATGCCTTTGTTTTGTTTCTCTTAACAATTTTTCGATCGCTTTTTTCTCGACTAGTACTTGCTCTACCTATCACACCTACAGCATTCGCAATAGGATTGTTTATACTTTCAGGATCATCAACGTTTTCTGGAGTAGTAGAATTTAAAAGAACTTGCTGTATTTTTTCTTTATTTGCTTTCTTCTCTCGACTTTTTCTTGTCCTTTGTACCCAATTCCTTCTTTCCCATTACAATAAGAGGCTTTAAAATAAAATTTAATTAAATCTAAAATGTAATAAAAGAACTGGACAATTACACCGTAAAAAGTTATACATACACTTGATAAAATATCATTAGTTTACTACACGGTGTACAAAACTGTTGCAAAGGGAAAAATAAACTTATACAAACATTAAAATAAAGTTAAAAAATCTACGTTTCGCTCATCCTTCTATTACCTTCTTCAGGAACGTTGTCGTATATCTTCCAAAATTAGAGCAAAACCGTCTTGAGTTCAAAAGATTCGTTGCATATTCAGTCAAAAGTCACTTTATCCAATTCCAAACCAGAAAACATGCAATGGCACCATCTATGAGACAAAAAGTAGACTACAATTTCGAAGGATTTTTAATATGGCTCCATCTATGAGGTGAAAAAGGTATAAAAGAATATCAAATGAACAATTTTGGCCTGTAGTGGTCCCATCTATTGTAAGGCAATGCAAATAAATGCAGAACTTAAAATGCAAGAGGCAAACTTTGTTAACCTGTTAACAGTGACATTTGTTTTCTTACAAAAAAAATTAAAAATGGGGCTGGACACCACTTTTTCCATACTAAAATATTTACCTTACTTAATCGAAAAATATCTGACAATCAATAAAGATAAATTTACAGTTACAAATTAGTGGTATCAAAATGCTTTTAATAACGAAGCAAGCAAAGTGTTCTTGTCCGAATCCAGTTCGGCCCACACTGTTAAGGGGTTAAAATAAAAAATAGTACTGCATACTTGACATTGGGAAATGTAAGATGAATAGAATAAATTACAAAAATTATTTTAATATGTGCAACCAAAGTTTAGGGATATTAACTGATATGTTATCATTACAAACTTCTTCATTTCTAAACATAATTTCTATATAACTTTAGCATTATCAAAATCTATATAATTATGGGTGTTGTTGAAATAAAATTTAGCCAGTTCTGTGGTCTGACACTATTGTAAAATGTCTATTTTATGTTCTTTCAACCTCTCCAGAAATTTTCTTTTCGTTGTACCAGAGTAAAATTTTTTAGCACCGCTATCCAAAATGATAGGAATTTCATAAACACCGGCACGCTCATGGCCAGGTGTAAGATCTAAATTGCAATTTAACAAATTAGTAAGGTAAGGAGGGGGAATAGCAATAAGTTGAACGTTAAATACGCGAACCATTTTCCTTAACTTTTCAAAAATGACTGGCACATACTGGCACGTTATGGGCCTGTATATTTTATTGAAAAAGCATTCGTATATTTACTAAAAATGTTATTGCCTCCCTCTAGCTATGTCGTTAATTTTACTGCTGAATTTTTGGATAAGATTAAAACTTGTACACTAAATAATAACACAATTTTAGCCAGCTTGGATATTTTATCATTGTACTCCTCTCTTGACATGCAAGAAATTGTTTGAATATTATATCTATTGTCAATAATCAGAAGCACTTTAGCATTAATATGAAAACTTCCCTTATAGCTGGGTTGAATCTTATTATACAGAGCAACATACTTGTCTTCAATAATGAATTTTATAGGCAATCCAGAGGGGCTCCGATGGGTTCTCCAGTTTCTGGTTTGATTGCAGAATTTAAATGGAGACCTTTGGAGAAACTTATCTTTGATACTTTTGACAAAAAAAAGCATTTTGGGTACGCTACGTGGATGACATTTTGATTTTATGGGAGAAATTGAGACATTTGGAGAAACTTATCTTTGATACTTTTGACAAAAAACCAGCATTTTGGGTACGCTACGTGGATGACATTTTGATTTTATGGGACCATGGCCGCTTTGATCTTGAAAATTTTCTCAGTAATGTTAATAGTCTGGATCACAACATAAAATTCACCTTAGAAATCGAGCGAAATTCTTCTTTGCCATTCCTGGACGTACATTTACAGCACAATGGCCGGTTGTTGAATTATGCAGTTTATAGAAAACCTATGAAAGAAAATACTGTTATCCCTTTCAATGCTAATTTATCCTTCAATTATCGTATTGCAGCATTTAAATCATTTATACAAAGGGCCTTTTTAATATGTTCTGGCACGCAATTAAATCAAAGACTTAATTTTATTAAGCAAATTGCCATAGATCATGGTTTTCCCATTAAATACATTTATAATATTATTCACAAGCAACATTGTCTCCCCACTCATAGCTTACCTAATAACCAGTAGAGACCTTATTGTCGATTCAGATATGTGCCAGTCATTTTTGAAAAGTTAAGGAAAATGGTTCGCGGATTTAGCGTTCAACTTGTTGCTATCCCCCCTCCTTACCTTACTAATTTGTTAAATTGCAATTTAGATCCTACACCTGGCCGGTGTTTATGAAATTCCTATAATTTTGGATAGCGGTGCTAAAAAAATTTTACATTGGTACAACGAGAAGAAAATTTCTGGAGAGGTTGAAAGAACATAAAAGAGACATTTTACAATATCGTCAGACCACAGCACTGGCTAAATTTTACTTCCACAACCCCTATAGTTACATAGATTTTGATAATGCTAAAATTATAATTCCATGTAATACTGCAATAGATGGCTTTCAAAAAGAATCAATAGAAATTATGTTTAGAAATGAAGAAGTTTGTAATGATAACATGTCAGTTAATATCCCTAAAAATGGGTTGAACATATTAAAATAATTTTTGTAATTTATTCTATTCATCTTACATTTCTCTATGTCAAGTATGCACTACTATTTTTGATTTTAACCCCTTAACAGTGAGGCCCGAACTGGATTCGGGGAAGAACACTTTGCTTGCTTCGTTATTAAAAGCATTTTGATACCACTAATTTGTAACTGTAAATTTATCTTTATTGATTGTCAGATATTTTTCGATTAAGTAAGGTAAATATTTTAGTATGGAAAAAGTGGTGTCAAACCTCATTTTTAATTTTTTTTGTAAGAAAACAAATGTCACTGTTAAGGGGTTAACAAAGTTTGCCTCTTGCATTTGACTTTGCAACAGTTTTGTACACCGTGTAGTAAACTAATGATATTTTATCAAGTGTATATATATCTAAAATTTAACTTGTATTGCAAAAAATACTGAAAGGCATTAAAAAATGAAACTTATGCAAAATGAAATATTTTAGAATTGAAAATTTTCAGTTTCAAAAAATATTTTTATTAATATAAAATTATCACTAAAATAAAAATATAGGCTCAATAATTGGAAAGCCTAATTAGATTTAAGCATCCTTAAAATATTGTTTACATCAATAAATGTCACATCCATGGGTCAATAACACCTCTATGATACAACAATGGCATGGAGGTGACATCCGTAGAGGTGACATACATGGGATTAGGCCTAATATTTTCTAAACTTTGCACAACATGAACGTAATGCTACTTGGATACAAAATTAAATAAAACAATTTAACGCTACTTATCAACAGAATTCTGCTATTTTTAAAACTGACAAAATTAAATAGGCCATGGAGTTGACTCCCAATTAAAGTACACTATGGTAATTAAAAGTTTTTTAATTAAAACGATGAAATAACAACTTACCATGCTTCAGAAATATTCCATCCAATAAATAACTGCCTGTAGTTAATTAGTATTCCAAGTTGTAGATTATGCTGCAATCTATGTAGTAGATTTTTATATAAATATAACTGATATGTCTTGAAAGTAGCTCTAATTCTGGGAACTGAAGTGTCTTGGTCTGCAATTTTTTTAACTAGCTAATATCCAAATAATATTAACATAAAACAGTCGGAATAAGTGGAAGAACAAAGGGCTGCGGACGAGGAGAGGCTGCTCGACGCGGAGATTGGCCCCCAGCCACCGTCCGAGACTAATAATAGGCTAGAGGCAGCAGGAGTCGTTCTGTACCTTCATCGCCGCTGACCGCCCTTTCTGGTTATTTCGGTGTCTTTAAATTGTGCAAATTCCCTTTTAAATTTTTCCGGTTTTAATTTTTGATTTTTTAAACCTGTTTTTCGCTACAGTGTCTTTTACTCGGGACGTGGCTGGGGACGTATGAACCTTGCTTCCGCAAAAGAGTCGGAACAAGTGGAAGAACAAAGGGCTGCGGACGAAGAGAGGCAGCTCGCCGCGGCGGTAGTATAAGAGATAACATTATTAGTCTTCTTATTGTAAATATTCTTATGGCTAAATATCCAAATATAGTAGTACGTGCAATATTGTGTCACTAATCAACAGATATTTGATACAACGCCTGATCTTTTTGCTTGTTTTTTGGGAACAGCGGATTTCGAGCTTATTCTATCGACGATTATTTTCAGAATTTTCAGGCTATGATTTTGAAACTTTCACAAAAGTTGCTCTATATACTTAGCTAATATGCACATTATGCTCTATATACTTAGCTATGATGCACATTATATTTTGATTGCATTCACGCATGCACAGTTAAAAAAATTTTAGTAAACCTGCTCATTTGTCATCCAATTTTTATTATCTTTTAATTCTGATTGCAAAGTATTGTGTTCAATATTATTTGTCGTATTTTCTGAGAAGAGCTTTTTTTCATATTAAGAAATCTGCAAATTATAAGCAAAACAATTTGGCGAAATTTGGGGCTGTTTTTATAAAAACCTTAATTTCTCTACGAGTATACATGCTATCCTCATAAAAATGAACACAGTATATTACAATAAGCCACTTATTAATAATCTTGTGTTTGAACGCTTTTGCTACATTAATTTTTACAGGGTTATCCAAAAGATATTCGTTCTTTTTCAATTTGTTGACGATCCCTATGAGGTTTCGGAGAAAAAAAATCTTCGCGGAAATATATGACCTATACTATACTGTTTACACACCTGCAGTTCCAGGTTAATTCCTCTTGTATTTTTCTAGATATTTAACAAAACGTCTAAAATCGAAAGTGACCGGTCACCTTTGGCCATATAGTGTAGAAATAAGGTATACAAAATACTTTTATAGCTACTATTACTGTGTAAAAATAATTGCAAAAATACATAAACAAGTAAAATAAAGTGAAAATAAAACTTAGAATTTTAATATTCTTCATTATTTTTTACAGGGTTATCCAAAAGATATTCCTTCATTTTCAATTTATTGTCGATCCCCTATGGGGCTTCGGGGAAAACATTTTCGCGGAAGTATATGACCTATGAGTCATTAATTTTAAATATTTAGGGTCAAAAACTTAAACCAAAGTTGAAAGTTATGTTTATTTTTCCAAATTTCTGTGACTTTACGAAAAAGGCTCTACACAAAAAGGCAAATAAATTTTTCAATTTCTTTTTGTTTTAAATAAAAATTAACCCTTCGGGTTTTCTATTTATGAAATAAAAATCATGTCTTTCGCATGGCTTATGCAAAAATTTTGACTTATTTTGGGATGCTGTACCTATCAAGAGACAGAAATCTTTAACTTTTCTTACGGTACCTAAATAATTGCTGCACATTTTAAATTTAAATTTATTAATCAATTTGATTTATTTTCTAAAATGAAACCTTAAAATCAGACTGATTTGTTTATTTTTATAACAGTAGAAAATTTGTATAATATTGGTACTTATCACACATTATCTGAAATTGTGTTGTTCTCAATCTTATCGCATATGTTTGTCACATAAATGTACATCTATCATTGGATTCAGTGGTATAGTATTTCTATATATACTTTCACAATGGTAGTATCTAAAGAATATGAACAATTTTTAATGTAGGGGGGGGGGTGGGGGGGGTGGATATTGAAATCATTGATTTTTTTCTCATTTTACTCAGAAAAAGCAAAATCAAAAACTTTACTTTGTAAATAAAATAAAAGAAGCACTTATATTAAATAAATTCATCAAGTCATAAGAACCACAGTAATTATTTAGGTACCACAGTTTAAATTAGACATATTAGAGATTTTTTTTTCTTGAATGGTGCAATTTCCTAAAACAGGGCAAAATTTTACATAAGCTAGGAGAAAGACTTCATTTTTATTAAAATTGAAATAATCATTAATTAAATCTAATACATTAATTAAAATTGCTTATAACTATTTTAAAAATTTAGATCGTTGTATTTTTTTTATGTAACAAATAAAGAATTTGTTAAATTATATGCGAATTTTTAAAGCTAAAAAATCAGATTAAATTTATATTTAAAAGATTGAAATTCAAAAATATAATTGAGCTAAATATAAATATAGAAATAAATGACGTACTTTGCAGTATCACTTAGACTTATTTTTCAACATTCTTTCTTTGTGCAATTTAAAATTTATATTTATTATGCATAAGCAACTTTGAGAACCTTCTAATATATATTTCAAGTTTTCCATCTTACTGCAACTCCAAACTTATTAACCTAACAAGATATTGGTATATTAGGAAGATCTTTGTGATTTAGAATCTAAAATGTCTTTGCATTTCAAAATCGGTGGCTATCCTCCCTCCTTCATCCTCCTCCAGAAAAAAATGTTAAATATCTTAAGGGGAAATTCTCTTCATTTTGGTAAAGGTTTATGAAAATTTGTAATTTTTATATTGCCAGAGCACCCATCACTAAAGTCAAAGGCTTTCTTTACATCAGGGAATATCTATTTTACAATTGCTATCACTTCCTTCTGTGTTAAACATACAAGAGTGACATCATGTTGCATATCATAAGATAAAATGTGTACATTGCTTGCTGATAATCTAATATTGTGAGATTGAGTGTACATAACAGTTGGATCAAGAGTGCAGCTTCTTTGGTCCAATGGTAACTTTAAACCTTACTTTGAATAAAAAAAGTAAAATTTTTGCTGAAATCCAACAAAACTATAGCTTTTTGAGGGCCAAAGTTTGGTTTAGTATCTTTTAAGATATTAAATTTCGTTATAAAAGAGTGGAATAACATTTTCCAAATATTTTACTTAGCTTGTCACAAATTTATTTAAAGGAACAGTGCTTCTAATACTGGATTGAATACCTAGAATTATAATCCTCAAATTTGTTGGAAATTCCTGTTTAAAAAGAGAATACAACTCATGTAGATATACATAATATCAATCGCTTTTGTGCATAATACATTCTTAGCAATGCTAACTACATTTTCTTAACAGCCATGATTCTTCAATATTCATTACAATTATAAAACTTTTCAATTAGTTCAATCGTTTCTCAGAAGTTGCCATGACGGTCATGCAGCATAATTAGTTACTTCAAATTCATCTATCATTTTCTTTTGCAGCACAAGGAAAAACAGATCACCCTTCTATTATGAGAAACAGCAGACTAATAATAATTTGATTAACAGATTCGAAAACACCTGCCTTTACTAAAAAAATTTATCCTGCCTTTGTCAGAATTTGTTTATACAAGGTAGATGTAGAAATATATTTCATCCTGTAGAAATGAACTAGGCTTTGTTAAATATAAGGTATTTAAACTATAAAAAACATATTTAAAATGATTAAAATTATCCAAGATAATAAGATAGAAAGTTAAAAAAAAGAAGTTAAATACAAATAAAGTACTTTAATTCAAACACACATACACACACAGAAAAAAAGTATTGAAAATAAGATTGGTAAAAAGTCATTATTGCATTTTCTTATTCTATACCACAAAAGATATTTTGTTTACAGTTATATAGTAAAAAGAAAATTAAGGATTGTTTAAATTAAAAAAAAATATTTGTAATAAAAGAAAATATATGAATGAATAAATAATTAAAACATTAGGATTATGCACAAAATTTAATGGAGGGAGGATAGACTGCAGTCACAGACTTTTCCCCCCATTTTACTCAGAAGAAAAAAAAGCAAAGCAAAAACTTTACTTTGCAAAATAAAGGAAGAAAGAAACATTGAATAATATATTCAACAAGTCATGGGAATCATAGTAGTTATTTAGGAACCACAGCTAAAATTAGTCAGATTTTTTTTTTCTTTATTGGTGCAGTTTCTCAAAACAGGGCAAAATTTGCATAAGTCATGAGAAACACATCATTTTTATTTCATAACTAGAAAGCCCAAAGTGTAAATTGTTATTTAAAAGGAAAAGAAATTGGAAATTTACAACAATCTAAATTTTAAAAATATTTATAAGCAATTTTAATTAATGTATTAGATTTAATTAATGATTATTTCAATTTTATTAAAAATGAAGTCTTTCTCCTAGCTTATGTAAAATTTTGCCCTGTTTTAGGAAACTGCACCATTCAAGAAAAAAAAAAAAATCTCTAATATGTCTAATTTAAATTGTGGTACCTAAATAATTTCTGTGGTTCTTATGACTTGTTGAATTTATTTAATATAAGTGCTTCTTTTATTTTATTTACAAAGTAAAGTTTTTGCTTTTGTTTTTTCTGAGTAAAATGAAAAAAAAATCAATGATTTCAATATCCACACCCCCCCCCCACGCCCCCTTCATTAAATATTGTACATATTCTTTACATACCACCATTGTGAAAGTATATATACAAATACTATATCACTGAATCCAATGATAGATGTACATTTATGTAACAAACATATGCGATAAGTTTGAGAACAACACAATTTCAGATAACGTATGATAAGTACCAATACTATACAAATTTTCTACTGTTATAAAAATAAATAAATCAGTCTGATTTTAAGGTTTCATTTTAGAAAATAAATCAAATTGATTAATAAATTTAAATTTAAAATGTGCAGAAATTATTTAGGTATCGTAAGCAAAGTTAAAGTTTTCTGTCTCTTGATAGATACAGCATCCCAAAATAAGTCAAAATTTTTGCTTAAGCCATGCGAAAGACATCATTTTTATTTCATAAATAGAAAGCCCAAAGAGTTAAATTTTATTTAAAACAAAGAGAAATTGGAAATTTTATTTGCCTTTTTGTGTAGAGCCTTTTTTGTAAAGTCACAAAAATTTGGAAAAATAAACATAACTTTCAACTTTGGTTTAAGTTTTTGACCCTAAATATTTAAAATTATTTTTTTAAATATTTTTTTAATAAAATCTGCATTTTTTTATGTACTTACGGTGGTATTTTTAAGATGATTCGCATTTTAGATCCAGAGAAACAATTTTTTAAAAATGGAACTGCAGTCTAAAAATACAGACTCAGAAATGTGCGCTTTGAGAAAAATCCAAAAATTGGACCCCCCATATCTCACAAACTATGAGGTCTAGGAAGGAAAAAATTCTGATGTATTCATATCATGATAGAATTTGTATATACACCGAGTTTCATCCAAATCCCTGGGGGTCGGGTGACAAACCTTAAAAAATTTGGTTGAATTGACATGGAATGACCCCTATACTATACTGTTTACACAGCTGCAGTTTCAGGTTAATTCCTCATCTATTTTTCTAGATATTTAACAAACGTCTAAAATCGCAAGTGATCGGCCATCTTTGGTCATATTGTGTATTTCTGCCTTCTTTGAGCGTGTTAATGACTTTTCATACAGAATTTGCATTTTTTTCCAGCAGTGAAAGAAGGATCAAGACGGGTGTTGATATTATATTAATCGATTTAAAGCTATGGGTTGATACATGGGGCTGACCAAAAGCAAAGCCACAGGCTGATTACCAATAGGGGAAGCTTGCGCCAATAAAAAGAGAGACTTATTCATTACAGCAAATTTGAATAAATAAATCATTTGAATGAGAAAAGAATCTATAAAAATTTACTGATGAAAATTTGTTTCGTTGGTAAACAGTCTCTGCGCGAGATTTGGCTGACCAATCCTTGGTGGCAGCAGAAAAGTTTTGCACTGGGCTACTTTTTTTTAATTCAAATTTCTTGTTTCGTACGACTTTTTTGAAATGGTAAAATTCTTTTTCATTTCGACTGCATTAATATGGGATTGAATAATGAGAGCTTTAGTATTTTAAAAAAGTGGTGCCAATCGAGAAATCTGAAATTTAAAAAAGTAGCCTACTGGCAGCACTGCAGGAGAACCTCAGGTGCTTGCAGATGGTGCTTAGTGTTCAGTTTGAATTTTAAATTTTAATGTAATTTAATATCTGATAGTAATACTTTTGGCCATTAAAAGAACTTAAAATGTACAAAAATAGACAGTAGAGTTAAAAGTATTTTAAAATAAAAATTAATTTAAACCTTAATTTAGAATGGGATTTTAATATTTTAATTCCTTTCACATCCATTCTGTATGAAAAGTACCTGGAATGGTTAAGTAAAACACAAAAAGCAATTTATTTTGTTACCCTCAAAATAAGCCCTACAAAAGGCTCTCAAAATAGTTCAATGCAACTATATAGCGTTTTACCCAATCCCCCACACATTTTTAGAAGGCTGATTGAGGTACGGCCTACAGTTCCCTCGGCGAATTTTGTGTTATAGCGTTAATTGACTCGAAACGCCTTCCCTGAAGTGGTACTTTTAGCTTCTTGAACAGGAAAAGTCACACGGGACTATCCGCTGCCATCGAAATACTCAAGGCCAGAGGACACGAGTGTGACGTCATCACTAATCGACCGAATTCTAACTAGCGTTGGAATTCACACCGGAAAGTTTTGAATAGCAATTTTATTTTATTTTATTTTTGGAATATCTATTATCTTATAAAACAATAATTTTTAAACTTATTGGCGAGAATTTGGAATACCCCAATAAAAAATCAGTAAGATACGGCAAAACTGTGGCATTCCGCATCTGGCTTAATTTTTATTTAGGGAATCCGAATTCTCATCAGTAAGTTTAAATAGTTATTATTGTTTTAGAAGATGATAGATATCCAATAAATAAAATAAAAGAAAATTGCTATTCAAAATTTTCCGGTGTGAATTCCAACACTAGTGAGAAATCGGCCGATTAGTGATGACGTCACAACTCGTGTCCTCTGGCCTTGAGTATTTCGATGGCAGCGGGCTATCTCATATGAGTACGATGCTTTGTCGATGATATTTGTTGATGTTTTGAGCAAAAATACTTGCAAAACGTTAACTTTGTGCGATGGTGCGCTATCGCGCAGCAAAAGTCACACGAAATTTCGGACATTTTTAAAATATTCGGCAGACAAAATTTAAGTAAAGTCTTTGTTTAACGAATTATTCATTGTCAAAAATCCCAGAGTACTGAAGACTGTAAAAACCGCTGCTATCAACGCACAAAGTCACCATGACGCTCAAAATCTCTTTTATCACTCGGTGCAATGGTGACAGAAAAAAAATATTGTCATGGTATCTTTATCGGGAGACTTTTAAATGATAAAATCCGTGTACTTTTTACTCAGAATGTTTACATATATTGATATAGATAGAGAATTGTTAATCTTTTTGAGATTTTTCCTTTAAAATAGAAAACGTAGTATTGATTTTGATATTAAGAAACCTTATTTACCTCATTTTAATTCCTAATGCGTTTTTAATGACGACATCTGTAATTACAGAGTTTTTTGTAAAGAAAAGTTTTCTTTACTTAGCTATCCCTTTCTTGTTTCCTTATTTAACTTTTACGAGTTTAAGTTACGATTCGTTCGAGATAATGAAAAGATCTTAATACAAAATAGGTTTTCCATTGAAATGCAAATACATATATATATTTAGTAGAAAAACACTTTTTTCTTAAATTCGTAAATCATGTTTAAAAAGAAAACATTTTATTATAAAATCTTTTATGAAAGAAAGATTTTCTGAGATATGACTTTCATGTTTGATATTCTTACGGCGATGGACTTATCTTTTCTATTAAGTTAATTTGAGAATATGAAAAAGACTGTATTCCCAAATTATCTTGTTTTATCAAATTGATTCTATCGTTACATAAGTGACTTTAAGTGTATTAAATACATTTATCACTTTTTATGTATTTTTATTCTCCAAATAAATTATTTAGAGCTTTTGATATGTCTAATTCACGCATTTTGCATATATCAAGTAAACAGTATTAAAATAAAAACGGTATTTATAACTATTTGATGTTTGATTATCTACTTTTAAGTGATCTTGGTAATACTTAGACCTAAGAATAAATTATATTTAGTAAAATAACTTTCCACTTTTGCAAAAAATGGTATACTTTTGGGTTATTTTATAAATACCTGGTTGTTAAGATGATTTTAATGTGAAGTGTGTTATTATTTTTTAAACATAAAAACAGTTGCACAAACATTAGAATACAGTTTAGAAATATGAAAATACAAAAAGGTTTACTCAAAAAGGTTATTTTCTGTCTTTTTTCTCATAGATAAAGAATTTTGTTTGATTATATTACTCTCATGAGTTTCATTTAATTAAATTACTTTAAAACATTGAAAATAACTTAATCGAATCATTTTTTGATTGGAACAAAAATACATATGATATATTTTCTATACAGGGGGATTCTAAATTCATGGTACAAACTTTAAGGGTTTGTACAGGACACTGTAACAATCATTTATTGTATATTAATGTATGGGCGCAAGTGACGTGTTGAGATACAAACATAAGAGGCCAATTTGGCCCTTTTTTTAATTTCAAAATCTCTTATTCATACCAGAAATTTTCTACCATTCTTTTTGTTTTATTTAAGGCAGACATTTCATGATTACATAAAAAAATTTTTTTTGAAAATGTCCGGTATGAAATTAAAATTTTTGAGTTACTGTGAAACTGATTTTAACGTAAAAATATACAAAGAAGATAAAGAATTTTTTAAGGGGGGTCCGGGACACAAAAATCTTCAAATTTTACAAAAACGTTTTATTTTATTAAAAATGTCTCTGTTTTTTCCTGCTTAAAATGACATTTAAATGATGTTTCTATCTGTATTAGAACAAAAAATATTATTTTTTCAGTTTTGGTTTATTTTCAAAATCTAGCTTTCAAGCAATGGCTGTCATGGAAACGACTTCTTGTAAAATTGCGTTTTCTTCACGATAGGTTTTTTCACCATTTCTCAAATTTAAATTCTTATAACTCAAGAACCGTTAAAGGTAAAAGGAATAAACTTGGAACATATATTTTTCAATTGTTTTACTTTAATTTTGATTCAGCATATTTCAAAAAAAATATTTACTTTTGAAAATATGATTTTAAAAAGAAAAGTTGCACCACTTTTTTATAAATTTTTTCGTTAAATATTTTAATTTTTTTTATAAATTAATATTTTTTAAAATGCTGAATCCAAATTAAAACTTATGTATTTTTGTTTATTTAAAAGAAAAAAAAATGAAATTCTATAAATAATATTTCGAGTAATAACGATTTTAAAATACCCCACTTTTTTAATAAATTTTAAATTAAAAAAAATTTAAAGAAATTTATGAAAAGTTTTATCATGCGATTTTGTTTACAAATAATAAGGTTAACTATCACAAAAAAATTCAGAATTTTAACTCAATAAATAAAAATTATTTTAAAATGTGTCCGGACCCCTTAAATGAAAAAATAATTGTGTCATGTTTTCTTTTATATACAGCAAAACCTCCCTAAAGCGACCACGCCCTGTTTTAATAAAAATGGGTTGCTCCGAGAGGTGGTCTCTTAATGGAGATCATGTTTGAATCTAGATTTTAATTCTTGAAAAAAGGTAACAATTAATGTTAGTAAAATTTAGTTTTCGCATTAGGAAAAAATGTGAAAATTAAAGTATCAAAACCAGAGTTAATTAAATGAGTTAATTACTGCAGAGTGCGACAGGTATGGGTAAACAGTGCTTTTACCCCCGAGTTATCTCGGGGCAAACGGTCAAGTTGTTAAAAAATGAATACATTGACGTTTGCTTTGATTTTACGGTTTTATCTTTTATAACTTGTATTTCCAAGTGCTTTCGAAGTTCAGTAAATAAATTCATTTTTTTCCGGACCGGAACAACTAAGGACGATTTCATTAATTTATCTATTTCTTTGAGAGTTTCCTGACAGAATAGGGCAGGGGAGTTTATTGACAGTCATCCTTTATTTGTCATCAGAGTCAAATTCATTGACTAAAAAAACACAAAGGGGGTTTAAGTTTCCAGATTAAATAAAAATTCTAAACTTAGTTTAGAAGTTTAATGAATAATGCGATCTCCGGAATTATTTTTCTAATAAAACCTTGTTTAAGCGACCAGGAATAAACGGAATTTTTTTTTTCATTTTCTTCAAAGAAATGGGTCGCTCATGGAGGGAGTTCAACTGGGATAGTCTCTGAATAGAAGTAAAATTAGTATTGAGACTATGGGAATAAATTTCGTTCCATGAAAAAATGGTCTTTCATGGAGGGATCGCTTAATGGAGGTAGTTGTACAGGTAGGTTTCACTGTAACTCTAATAACAGATAATGGAAAAATGTCTATACTCTGATAGCTACTATGAGAATAAATCCTGAAGAGATTGTATAGGATAAGTATAATACGGGCATTACAAAAAACATCGAATTTTGTCGATAAAAATTAATTAAATCTCCAGTTTTAATTTAAAATTACGTAATTTATTAAAAAATATATAATTCTTGCTCATTTTATTTTTTAAGAACCTGAACGAAAAAAAAAAATTATTTAAACTATATTTTAGGATTTCTAAATTTATTTCTCAAAGTAAAATCGTTTATTAATTAATATTTAACTATTAACCCCTTAACCTACGATTTACTTTTAACAGCTCCACGGTTCGGTAAATCCATAGCTACCACTAAAATTTAATAGAGATTTTCGTCTTGTTTAATCATGGAATTTCGACGATTAAATTAAACTATATTTACTGTGAAATTTTAGTGGTAAAAAGAATTTACATTTGGCTCGGTCATCGTACGCGGACTATGCCCGTCATTGTAGGTTAAGTGGTTAATACTAAAAGAGCCGGTTATTTTACTCAAGTTTTATAAAAAGCGTTCACACCAGAATTTTTATTTAAAACTATTTAACTTATTTAATTAGCCTATTTTTATGATTCATACATTTAACATATTTTACGAAGACGTTTCTGGTTAGAATCTACTATTATCAATTTTTCAGGGATCAAAATGAACCCTAATGGAAATTCTAGTGTTAAATAATAAAAGAACATTTTTGTATTATTATTACACTTTTCCTTTGTTATTTATAACATATATTCTGCTTTTTTCAATTCCAATACAATTATACGAGTTATAGATAATATTTGGCGACTTATCACCTGTGACGTGCTAATTAGAGAACGCCTTAAAAAATTATATTAATTAATAATTAAATTGCAAAAATATTAAAATACTGTAGTATCGTTGGGAACGTCTCGGTACATAATTTTTATAATTCCGACATATAGTCGCTACCATTTCAAAGTATATAATATGAAAATAGTGTTGCCAGTGGGCTACTTTTTTCAATATCAGATTTCTTGAATGGCGCCACATTTCTGAAATGGTAAAATTCCATTTGTTTTCGCTTTAATTAATGCGTCATTATAAAGGGCGAATTTTGCTATTTCAAAAAAGTAGTGCCATTCAAGAAATCTGAATTTTAAAAAAAAGTAGCCCACTGGAAACATTGTTTTCATACTGGATAGTTTGACGTGGTACCGACGATATATCGGAGTGGGTTTAAAATCTATAGCAGAATGACATATTTTTATTCAAAAACCAGGTTGAGATAAATAAAAAAGTGTAAGAATCATACTGAAATAAATTTGCAGTGTTGAAAATTTCGCCAAAAGTCAACTGTTTCAGTAGCTTCAACCATTAGATGTTTAAAAAATTAAAAATGATTTAGTTTTACACGAAGCATGATGTGGCATACAACTTCATGCTTCATATATGCACATTATGATTCATTCACATTGTGAGTCATTCTACCCCCCCCCCCCTCCCGATTTTACTAATAGCTTATAAAAAATGAAAATAATATGTATAATTACCGGTGAAAAGAAATGTATTCCTGTGAAACACAATACTTGAATCGTACGATTTTCTTCTGTTTGCAAACATTGGCAATCCTTAATATGCATATTTGCATACATTGACCATAAAATGTACTGGGTATATTGACTTTTAGATCCATAACGTATAAAAAATATTGAGCCACAATTTTTTTTATAAGTTTAATCATAAACAAAAGAAGTTTAAACCATTAATTGGTGCAAATTCAGAATCAAAAATTGTTTAAAATATAATCTTGCACACAACTATAAAAACAAAATGTGTGAAAAGGGATTCAAACATGACACCTTTTGACTAATAGCGATAGTTCTGTGTACTAAACAGTAGACGTGTTCAAAAGAAGCATACTGAAAATGCATATATGCAAGGTAATTCATAAACATTGAAACAATATATCCTTATCCTTAAATATTGCCCTAAACACATACTTCCAATTAAAAAGTTTCATAAAAAAGTGCAAAATTTAATGATATAAGTTTGGGGACATGCCATAGGGAGGAGGGCGGGGTCTTTTTGATAAAATACAAAACAAAATTTTTATACGGCCCCCATTGAGTAAAATTTTCAAATGGAAAAATTTGCGGAACAGATGCTGTATATTCCCTCGGTCGCCATCTTGAATTTTTTTCCTGGCGTGAAAACCCCTTTCCGCCAAGTAGTAAATGCCGCCAAGCAGCGATTTATGCGCGTGTTAGGCTTAACGGGGTTGCCATATCGATAAACAAGGCCAACAAGAAACCACCAAGAAATCCAAGATGGCGGCCGAGGGAATATACAGCATCTTAGCGAAATTTGCCTTATCCATTCCTGAATTAAACACAAAAAAATTCATCTCGATATCTGCAAAACTCGCAGAGATATTAAACTCCAAAATTCCGGACTTACGCCATTTACTCACGCCTCTGAGCGATTAGTAATATGACGCTTGTATTTTTGTATTCTCTGACTAAGGCTATGTGTATAGTTGAAAGTACTAAGTATATTAATGTAATTTAACACCTTTTTAGATATTTTTTGATATTTGAAGTAATATGCACATAGTGTAATTTTAAAGTTTAACTTTTTAAAGATAAATTTAGCATTCTATTTATTTATTTGGACAATGTCTTTTTTGATTATTTTACATTAATTTTGTTTCGGCAAATTAAAAAATATATATATATTTAGTTTTGAAAATAGGATTTTTTTTATATAAGGCTCATCATTTTTTAAATTTATATTTTAAATATTTTTAAAATTAATGTTTAAAAACATCCTGAAACAAAATTGAAATTATATTTTCCTCTTTAATTAAACGAAAAGAATTGAAATTCGACAAATAATGTTTCGAGTTATAGCGATTTTAAATTACCCCACTGAAAAGTAATAATAATCGTTTAAAAAAAATTAAACTTTGTGAAAAATTCTAAGATGTGGTTTTTATTGAAAATTATATGTTTAACCATCACACACACAAAAAAAAAATCAAAATCAAAATTGTTACTCAATAAATATATTTTTTGCATGTTTCGTGGAGTTCTTAAAGTAACATTGTTTCTTGAATTACATGCATTTCAATTTGTGTCTAATACCTTAAAACACGACGAATTATTTAAACGGGCATATCTCTGTGATTTTGCAGATGTGAAGATGGAATTTTTTTGTGTTTAACACGTTCACGCCGGCGTGCATCACCGGTGGGTCACGCTTAACTGCTCCATCGGGCGGCGTGCATCACCGGTTGGTCACGCTTGCTGCTCCATCGGGCGGCGTACATCACCGGTGGGTCACACTTGACTGTCTCATCGGACGGCGTGCATCACCGGTGGGACACACACGACTATGCCATAGACGGCACTCACTACAGGTGGATCACACTTGAATATTCAAAAATTCAGTAGTAAAACAATTCAATATTATAAACCTTATAAATTCTCGGCGGGAAACGAAAATTCTCGTTTACATGCAAAATATATCATTGACTAAGTGCGTGGATTCTGCATTACAGAAAACTCATTTATATCATGTTGTCCATATTTCTTTAGATTTTAAGACATTTTATATTAAATTCGTACATATGCAGTCAATAAAATCATGTCTCTAAGTAATTTGCTTACTCCTTACGAGCTTTCAGACATTCACAATCAACTCTGCTTGTTATATTTGAGTTCAATTTAATAAATATGAGAGAGGCGTGTCATTACATACAGTGTCTGAATAATGAAGTTATGAATACAGAGGAGGAGACATATAGTGTACTGTCTATCAGTTGCGAGTGAAGTATCTGAGGATGTTGTCACAAGATGGCGGCTGCTTTTTTAAAATATGATCTTCAGTTTCGGATTACCGCTAGGGCAAACATCTCAACAGTAAAATTTAATAGAAAATTTCGTTTTATTTAAGCGTCTTATCCATGGAAAATTTTCTCAAAAATGCCATAAAAATTTCTATTTGTTTTTTATGGTGTCAGTTTGCCTTGTAAAGTTGTCCGTTTGGTTCCCTGGTTGTCACAATATGGCGGAAGCACAGGGCCTAACGACCACCAAAATAAACTGCTACCAGTAAAAATGAAAATTTGTTTCTATCATTATTTATGACTCAAATTTTGTAATGACAAGGCGTTTAAGTAAGACTAAAATTTCTGTATAAATCTACTTGTGGACATTTCCACCGGCAGTAAACCAAGCCTGCGACAGCGGTTACAGTTGAAGCTTCACTATTTTAAGAATATGTCAGTTCCTTTTTATTAACTAGGGGGCTCGGCCCCCTACGAGCTACGCTCGCCAACCCCCGCCCAGACACCGCAGACTTTAAATGCACGCTAATTTGATCGCCTTTAAAAAGATTTCGAAAGATTGAATTATAATGTAAAAAGCAGTGGCGATCTCCCTATAAACGAATTTCTATTCATTTGTCTTTGATTCGGGAATTTTAACGCCAAATCCGCTGCGGTACTGCTTGATTATCTCGTCGACCAATTTCGCCAAATTATATAAATCGCCAAACCACTCGCCAAATTATACAAATTGACATAATTTTTTATTTTAACATAACAATAGAACAAATAAATTCGTACAACATTAATATAAATACAAATGAAACGTCGAATAGAAATAATTTGATGACGTACATACGCGTAACAACATTTCAAAATAAGCTAATATAAAAGGAATTAAGTAAACAGAGTCTTTGTCTCCTGGTATTTTTTAATAAAGCGAAAAGAAAGTTCTTTTAAATGAGACATTTTAAATTAATCGTTTTTAATATGACATAATTTTTACCAAGCTATTTTTTTCTCTTTTAAATATTCACGTGAAGATACTTTTGTTAGAAATGAAATATTATTTGCGCTTTCCTAACAAAAATAGTTGAAAAGATCCTCTCAAAATATTAAATAAATGTCTAGCGCAATTTCTAAATTTAAACTTTTTTGCAATATTATTTTGTGTTCATTTTATGTAATAACTGTAATGTGACGTAAATATGACGTAATTTCTCCTATGACTTCTAACGCATGTTAATGAACTTATTATTTTACAATATCCTTTCTCTTTTAAAATTCATGTGTGTACTTTTTATGACATAATTTTTAATAAATTCCTGCTTTTTATACGTAATTATTTAATTTTAATTTGAAAGTTTTTTTCCTGTGTATAATAGTCACGTGTAAATAAATTTTTAATTTGAAGCAAATATTATTGCTTGCGCTTTTTATACAGTTGGCAACAGTTTAAATTAATAGCACTTTCTGAAATCTGTAAAAAATATCTCCAGAAATGCTAAAAATTTGAATTTAAAATAGAAATAAAACCTGAAAAAATGAGTCAAAATAAAAAAATTAATGCAATCTGCATTCCGGCAAATTCTAACGCATAAAATGATCTAAAAAGGATTACACTGCCATGTATAGTTTTTGCTGCTATAAAACTTTTTTAGTGGAACGATTTTGTCCAACTTTAGCATTAAATATCTCTTAAAATAATTCTTCGATTTGAAAACTGTCTGCATCAGCGTGTTTATCAAACATTTCTGTATAAAACCACCGATTTTCATATTTTTGTATGCATTATTTTTCTTAATATTAAAGAAGAAAGACCTCCGGTCACAAAAAATTCAAAACCGGCGGCGGTGACAGCGGTAGTTACTTTTTTTTAGAATAGAGAGATAGTTTCATGGTCTGAATAAGCGAAAGCACCGCGCCGCCGGATGCAGCAAAACAAGAATTCGAGTGCCGCCTCACAGTGAAAAACATGAATATAAGCGCCGGCGTGAGCGTCTTAGTTCAAGAATGGATAAGTTAATTTTTCCTAATTGGAAATTTCTCTCTACAGGGGCCGCATAAAAATTTATATTTCGTATTTTCTCAAATATACACCCTCACCCCCACCCCCCCATGGAATCAAAAGTTATCTCATCAAATTTTGTACCCTTTGTTATGAAACTTTGCAGTTGGAAGTATGTGTCTAGAGGCAATATTTAAGGAAATAGCCTATTATTTCGATCTTTATAAATCACCCTGTATATTTGTTCTGATTAGCTATTTAAGAACTTCATTTTTTGGCGAAAGCTGAAACCATTTTTGAAGTTGAACCATGGAAAAATATTTTTTGAGAACTAAGAACAACACTATTCCTTTACATTAAATTATTTTATACCTTCGAACTAAAATTTTTAACAGCTTGAGAAATATGATATTAAATAATAGTGAATAAGTTTATCTCAGTTATTAAAAGTCGCCACGATTGGAAATACGTTTCCTGATTTCTTTATTTTTAACAATCAGTTTATTACTTTATCATGATATTAAAATTTAATTAACATATTTTTTAAGTTTTACTTATTTAAATAAAATATAGAAAGTTTGGAGGTATAATTTGAATTTATTGTTTATTCTTCTTTTTAACAAATTCAATGTTATTAAAAATTTTTTATAATACAACTTATAAGAAATATTTATTACTCGTAATTGGATATCCAATTCATTGCATTATTAAAGAAATACGAATTCCAGAGCGAGGATAGGAATTCTATGAATATATTAAAGTTTTAATTAAATTGAAATTAATTTAGAAGAGATACATATAAATATTGTTTTTAACTAAATAATTTCGGAGATATAAATAACGAAACATTTTTTGTAGCTGATATGAGAAAATTATTATTAAATATATTTTATTGGCAATTCTTAAGTTAGTAATTAAAAAGATAGCAAAACTTTATAATCCATTTTTATTTCTTTTATCAATAATGCATAAATTTATTAAAATTATACAAAGCTAAATTAAAAAAAGTACTTAATATTGAAATTTCAAATTAATTGTGTTAACTTACTATTAGAATTCACACGCTACAAATTTTAACGTGAATTATAATTTTTGAACCCCACAATACTCATAAGTTATTCGTCAATTCGTACTGGAAAATTCTATCATTTAATTATTAGACATTGATTCCGATATCTAATGTCTAATAATTACCGGATATTAAGTAGTTAATCAATAATATTATATTGTTAATCAATATTATTAAATAATTAAGATAAAACCGAATCTCTTATTAGTATTCTACGTTTATAAAATACTACGAATTAATAATTTAACACATTGAGGGGCGGTTAGATCTATTTTATCTCGCCTACGATTAATAAAGATTTGCACCAGAAAAATTTTATAAAATTTAACTTTTTTTCTTTGGTGAAAATTAAAAAAAGTCGTAAAATTGCTTTTCCTTATTTTGCAATATATCTTTTTGCAGATTTCGGTGTGAATTCTACATTAGAGAATCAAAATTACTTATCACTCAAGGGGTTAACTGAATGTTTATGTTCATTTGATATTGCGTATCTTTTAGATCTTGATATGTTTTCGTATATATATAAATATTTCGTTTATTTATGGCTAATATGATAGTCACACTTAACTTCTAACTGTGACTAAATTATATTTCCTTCTGATCGTAAGGTTTCATTAATGTGCATTGCCGGGCGTCGTTCAGGAACCTTAAATTCTGCTCACATTTGGTTAGTAAAATTATTACTATTGTTTTTATCTGTTTTATTAGGTCAGTTATTCAGTTTTAGTACATGGTTTATTAATTTCCGTTGTGCTTGTTTCGCTTTCATTTTAATAATCTTTCCACAGCTGTTTGGGAAATTTGATAATTTCCTTTAAATACTGTGCATGCTTTTCTCAATTGTGTTTACTTATATTGTCAAATATTGACAATGAAAATTTCCACAATATAAGTTTTAATTCTTATCCTTGTTAAATTTTTGCATTTTTTTATAATCTTTCTTATTACACACACACACATATATACATATATCGGGTATCCCAAAAATGACTGATGGACTTTAAAATTCAATAACTTGCAAACGGTGACAGATATTTAAAAAATTCTTGCTGAATGGTTATGTATGATGTCAGGAGTTTATGTACTGTGATACAATAGATGGCGCTGAGAGCAACAGGTGCTCAATCCAGATTTTATTTTTGGTACTTCGGGATCCATTCAATACATTTTAGTCTCCTTTTTAGGTGCGTTCGTAATTATATAAATACGTAGCACCTATAGTCGTCGTTCAGTCCGTCCGTCTGTCTGTCTGTCTGTCCGGATATAACAGAGCAAAAACTACCCAACCGAATGGCCTGAAATTTTAAATATATGATTGTTGCAAAATTTTCTCGAGCCATTTCAAATTTTATGAAAATCAGATGTGGAGTTAAATTACAGGGACAGTCAAAAGTTTTTCTTTACATTACGGCCAATGGGAAAAAAATATTTCAAGTGCATTTTAATGATGTTAAAGCCTTCGGAATGGTCTGAAATTTTAAATATTTAATTTTTACAAAATTTTGTAGAGCCATTTCAAATTTTATTAAAATCGGATGTGTAGTTTAATTACAGAGAGAGTCAAAAGTGTTCCATTACATTAAGGGGAATGGAAAAAAATTATTGCAAGTGCATTTTAACCCTAGAACTACCGGAAATTTTACTCAAGTTTTATAAAAACATTCTACACCAGAATTTTTACTTAAAACTATTTATTTTGTTTATTTAACTTATTATTGTCTGATTTATACATTTAGTTTGTTTTGAAGAAATTTCTGGTTTGAATAAATATTTTGAATGTACATGTCGGGTCCAATGGACCCGTCTGGTAGACGGAAGGTTAATGATGTTACAGACTATGCACTCATGATGTGCAAAAAAATATACATTCAGTACAATATGGGGTGCAAAAAATAATTGTAAATCTAGTTATAGTACGAACGCACCTCATTTGCCACGTTTGACGAGCAATTTCAACTTGTTTCTCATGGAGGAAGAGTGAGGCCGAAAAACCGAGCCTGGATTTAGCGGTTATTGCTTGCAGCGCCATCTATCGATGCTATTTGTAACTAAAACTGAGAATCGCAGCATAAGAACTCCTGACATCTTACATAACACTCCTTCAAGAATTTTTTTTAATATCTGTCACGCTTTGCAAGTTATTAAATTTTAAAATCCGTCAGACATTTTCAGGACACCCGGTATGTGCCTGTGTGTGTGTGTATACCAAAAATTATGTAAATTAAAAATGCCATTCTTATGATTACAATTTGCTCATATATGGCCTAAGTGAGAAGTAACTTAACTTCTACCAGTAAACTTCTACCAGTAAAAATGAAAAATTGTTTCTACCATTATTTATGACTCAAATTTTGTAATGACAAGGCGTTTAAATAAGTCGAAAATGTCTGTATAAATCTACTGGTGGACATTTCCACCGGCAGTAAACCACGCCTGCGACAGCGGTTACAGTTGAAGCTTCACTATTTTAAGAATATGTCAGTTCCTTTTTAGCTCACAGGCTATCAAAGCCTGAGAGCTAATGTGCCCGCCCGTTCTGTATGTATGTATGTATGTATGTATGTATGTACGTACATATGTACGTAACGCGATAACTCTTGATAGAAACATCCGATTTGCTTCAAAATTTTTTCCTAGGTTCACTGTGATAAGGCGCTTCCCTGATTAGTTGTTGGAGTTCATTGGTTAAGGATAAAGGGGGAAAAACGGGGTTAGTCCACCCCCCTTAATTCAGATAAATGTGTTTTTCATGCAGAATGATTCGATTTGCTCCGAATTTGGTATAGCGGTTTATTATGTTAAGGAACTCCCCTGATTAGTTTTGGGGGTTCATTGGTTAAGGGTAAAGGTGGAAAAACGGGGTTAGTCCACCCCCCTTAATTCAGATAAATGGGTTTTTCATGCAGAATCATTCAATTTGCTCCGAATTTCGTATACCGGTTTATTATGTTAAGGAACTTTCCTGATTAGTTTTAGGGGTTCATTGGTTAAGGATAAAGGGGAAAAAGGGGGGTTAGTCCACCCCCTTAATTCAGATAAATGGGTTTTTCATGCAGAATCATTTGATTTGCTCCGAATTTGGTATACCAGTTTATTATGTTAAGGAACTTCCCTGATCAGTTTTGGGAGTTCATTGGTTAAGGATAAAGGGGGGAAAACGGGGTTAGTCCACCCCCCCCCCCCTTAATTCAGATAAATGGGTTTTTCATGCAGAATGATTCGATTTGCTCCGAATTTGGTATACCGGTTTATTATGTTAAGGAACTTCCCTTATTAGTTTTGGGAGTTCATTGGTTAAGGATAAAGGGGAAAAAACAGGGTTAGTCCACCCCCCTTAATTCAGATAAATGTGTTTTTCATGCAGAATGATTCGATTTGCTCCGAATTTGGTACACCGGTTTATTATGTTAAGGAACTTCCCTGATTAGTTTTGATGGTTCATTGGTTAAGGATAAAGGAGGAAAAACGGGGTTAGTCCACCCCCCTTAATTCAGATAAATGTGTTTTTCATGCAGAATGATTCGATTTGCTCCGAATTTGGTATACCGGTTTATTATGTTAAGGAACTTCCCTGATTAGTTTTGGGGGTTCATTGGTTAAGGATAAAGGGGGGAAACAGGGCTATTACACCCCCCTTAATTCAGATAAATGTGTTTTTCATGCAGAATGATTCGATTTGCTCCGAATTTGGTATACCGGTTTATTATGTTAAGGAACTTCCCTGATTAGTTTTGGGGTTCATTGGTTAAGGGTAAAGGGGGAAAAGGGAGGTTAGTCCGCCACTCTTAATTTAGATAAATGGGTTTTTCATGCAGAATGATTCGATTTGCTCCGAAGTTGGTATACCGGTTTATTATGTTAAAGAGCTTCCCTGATTCGTTTTGGCGATTAATTGGATAAGGATAAAGGGGGGTTAGTCCACCCCCTTAATTTAGATAAATGTTTTTTTTTGCAAGATTATTCGATTTGCTCCAAATTTGGTATACCGGTTTATTATGATAAGGAGCTTCTCTGATTAGATTTGGAGGTTCACTGGTTAAGTATAAAGGGGGAAACGGGGGCTAATTCCCCTTCACTTATTTTTTTGAGTGGCATTATTCTTTAAAATAAGAGTATAATATACAAGTAGTGTGAATAGTCTGTGAGCTCAATGCCATCAGTTTAGCTGGGCAGTTTTCTTTTTTATTATTAATAGTTTCATGGTCTGAATAAGCTAAAGTACCGCGCCGCCGGATGCAGCAAAACAAGAATTCGAGTGCCGCCTCACAGTGAAAAACATGAATATAGGCGCCGGCGTGAGCGTGTTAGTTCAAGAATGGATAAGTTAATTTTTCCTAATTGGAAATTTCACTCTACGGGGGCCGCATAACAATTTAGATTACGTATTTTCTCAAATATACACCCCCACCCCCCATTGAATCAAAACTTATCTCATCAAATTTTGTACCCTTTGTTATGAAACTTTGCAGTTGGAAGTATGTGTCTAGAGGCAATATTTAAGGAAATAGCCTATTGTTTCGATCTTTATGAATCACCCTGTATATTTGTTCTGATTAGCTATTTAAGAACTTCATTTTTTGGCGAAAGCTGAAACCATTTTTGAAGTTGAACCATGGAAAAATATTTTTTGAGAACTAAGAGCAACACTATTCCTTTACATTAAATTATTTTATACCTTCGAACTAAAATTTTTAACAGCTTGAGAAATATGATATTAAATAATACTGAATAAGTTTATCTCAGTTATTAAAAGTCACCACGATTGGAAATACGTTTCCTGATTTCTTTATTTTTAACAATCAGTTTATTACTTTATCATGATATTAAAATTTAATTAAAATATTTTTTTAAATTTTACTTATTTAAATAAAATGTTCTCTAAAATGTAGAAAGTTTGGAGGTATAATTTGAATTTATTGTTTATTCTTCTTTTTAACAAATTCAATGTTATTAAATTTTTTTTATAATACAACTTGTAAGAAATATTTATTACTCGTAATTGGATGTCCAATTCATTGCATTATTAAAGAAATACGAATTCCAGAGCGAGGATAGGAATTCTATGAATATATTAAAGTTTTAATTAAATTGAAATTAATTTAGAAGTGATACATATAAATATTGTTTTTAACTAAATAATTTCGGAGATATAAATAACGAAACATTATTTGTAGCTGATATGAGAAAATTATTATTAAATATATTTTATTGGCAATTCTTAAGATAGTAATTAAGAAGATAGCAAAACTTAATAATCCATTATTATTTCTTTTATCAATAATGCATAAATTTATTAAAATTATACAAAGCTAACTTTAAAAAAGTACTTAATATTGAAATTTCAAATTAATTTGGTTAACTTACTATTAGAATTCACACGCTACAAATTTTAAAGTGAATTATAATTTTTGAACCCCACAATACTCATAAGTTATTCGTCAATTCGTACTGGAAAATTCTATCATTCAATTTTTAGACATTGATTCCGATATCTAATGTCTAATAATTACCGGATATTAAGTAGTTAATCAATAATATTATATTGTTAATCAATATTATTAAATAATTAAGATAAAACCGAATCTCTTATTAGTATTCTACGTTTATAAAATACTACGAATTAATAATTTAACACATTGAGGGGCGGTGGGATATATTTTATCTCGTCTACGATTAATAAAGATTTGCACCAGAAAAATTTTATAAAATTTTACTTTTTCATCTTTCGTGAAAAAAAAAACAGTCGTAAAATTGCTTTTCCTTATTTTGCAATATATCTTTTTGCAGATTTCGGTGTGAATTCAACATTAGAGAATCACAATTCCTTGTCACTCAAGGGGTTAACTGAATGTTTATGTTCATTTGATATTGCGTATCTTTTAGATCTTGATATGCTTTCGAATATATGTAAATATTTCGTTTATTTATGGCTAATATGATAGTCACACATAACTTCTAACTGTGACTAAATTATATTTCCTTGTGATCGTAAGGTTTCATTAATGTGCATTGCCGGGCGTCGTTCAGGAACCTTAAATTCTGCTTACATTTGGTTAGTAAAATTATTGCTATTGTTTTTATCTGTTTTATTAGGTCAGTTATTCAGTTTTAGTACATGGTTTATTAATTTCCGTTGCGCTTGTTTCGCTTTCATTTTAACCCTTTCACTCCCAGTGAGTCCAAATGGCATCAGGATGTTAGTGGATTTTTTAATTCGGATATTCAAAATTCATACCAGAAAATTAAAATAGCAATATTTGGTTTATTTAATAACAGACCAGTGCATATTTAAATAAGGTGAAATTTATCATTGAAATTTTCTGGTGTAAATTCGGATTTTCTGAACTACGTAATTTCTAGAACGTATTCTACCATGGGAATGAAAGGGTTAATAATCTTGCCACAGCTGTTTGGGAAATTTGATAATTTCCCTTAAATACTGTGCATGCTTTTCTCAATTGTGTTTACTTATATTGTCAAATATTGACAATGAAAAATTCCACAATATAAGTTTTAATTCTTATTCTTGTTAAATTTTTGCATTTTTTTATAAACTTTTTTATTAAACACACACACATATATACATATATCGGGTATCCCAAAAATGACTGATAGACTTTAAAATTCAATAACTTGCAAACGGTGACAGATATTTAAAAAATTCTTGCTGAATGGTCATGTATGATGTCAGGAGTTTATGTACTGTGATTCTTGATTTTAGTTCAAATTTGAAACAATAGATGGCGCTGAGAGCAACGGATGCTCAATCCAGATTTTATTTTTGGTACTTCGGGATCCATTCAATACATTTTAGTCTCTTTTTTTTTTCGCATGGGAGAAGAGTGAAGGCGAAAAACCGAGCCTGGATTTAGCGGTTATTGCTTGCAGCGCCATCTATCGATGCTATTTGTAACTAAAACTGAGAATCGCAGCATAAGAACTCCTGACATCTTACATAACACTCCTTCAAGAATTTTTTTAATATCTGTCACGCTTTGCAACTTATTAAATTTTAAAATCCATCACTCATTTTTGGGATACCCGGTATGTGCCTGTGTGTGTGTGTATACCAAAAAATATGTAAATTAAAAATGCCATTCTTATGATTACAATTTGCTCATATATGGCCTAAGTGAGAAGTAACTCTGATTTTATGTGCTTTTCGCTGAGTTTACAAAATGGATTTTCTATAATATTTAGTAAAAAAAAATGAGATGGAACAGGCGTATAAATTTTATTAAGTTTGCGCTTAATTGGGAATAGAGACTTATCCTAGCTAGCATCTGTTTTTGTGGAAGTTATTGCACCTTTTTTGTTTTTTCCAAATACTTTATTGTATATAATTATTTATTTTGTAAAGCTTATTCTTCAACCGTTAAATT
This sequence comes from Maratus speciosus, assembly GCA_963932465.1. Lineage (NCBI taxonomy): Eukaryota > Metazoa > Arthropoda > Arachnida > Araneae > Salticidae > Maratus > Maratus speciosus. Next base: position 375,255 of record CAWVRF010001527.1, on the reverse strand, counting down.
CCCATATAGTCCAAGAGCTGTTAAACATTTTAGGGAAGGTATTTCAGGCACCCTGAAAAATTGTGCAACAGTTCTTTTGTAATGCCTGAATACAAAATCGAATGTCTGGCTGAAGGATCGTGGCCCAAAACCTGTGCCAGACAAAAAATGGCCCTTGACACGTGTCTGGCACAGTTTTTGTGCCGACTAAAGTGACTGTCATTTTCAAAATATTTTTTTCTAAGCATAAATATTATTGTGCCTCAATCTCAGCGTGCCTCAAATCCTTTTTTGGGTAGTGTCAAAAAATGACACTTGACACGTGTCTGGCACAGTTTTTGGGCCGACTAAAGTGTCAGTCATTTTCAAAATATTTTTTTCAAAGTATAGATATTATTCTGTTTCAATCTCAGCGTGCCTCAAATAATCTTTTTTGCGTAGTGTCAAAAAATGGCACGTGACACGTGTCTGGCACAGGTTTTGGGCCACGATCCTTCAGCCAGACATTCGATTTTGTATTCAGGCATTACAAAAGAAGTGTTGCACAAATTTTCAGGGTGCCTCAAATACCTACTCAAAAATGTTCAACAGCTCTCCTACTATAGCAGAATACGTTCTAGAAATTACGTAGCTCAGATAATCTGGTTTTACACCAGAAAGTTTTAATGGTTAATTTCGCTTTATTTAAACATGGAATGTCTGTTTTTTAATTAAAGAAAATATTTCTATCTTAATTTTCTGGTGTGAATTAGTTATATGCGAATAAAAAAAAATTATTAAATTTAAAACAGTGTTGTTTGCATATATGCAAAGCTGTGCGCTAAACGGTTAACAGTCGCAATAAATTACGGTATAAAATTCAAAATGCTCATTGGCACCACTTTTTTGAAAAATAAATATTTACCTTATTTAATGTCAGGTGAAGTGATACCATAATAAAGCCAATTACACAATTTGATAAAACTGGTGGGAATCAAACAAACTGAATAAAAGACACAGGCCATGAATGTCACGGGAGCGAGAATTAAAGGGTTAACAATTAAAGATTCTTCGTACTTATTTATTATCTTTGTAGAGAGAATGATAGGAAAATACAAACTACCTGTTACTACACCGTTTGTGTCTCATTGCCCTGTTACCACCCGATCAGGACCACCACGTAGAAATATAAAATTAGTCAGATTTAAAGTTTAAAATACTCTTCGTTTAAAATAAAAATAGGGAAAGATTGCAATGGATCTTCTAAATTTAGTCTATACTACGCTGAGCTAATAGAACTCTAATCCTTAAATCCGCTCTCAAAAATGCGAAAAGGCAAAAATTACTAATTCGAAAAATAACTTACATATGGAAGGCTGGCTGCTAAAATGCTATTTCAAAATGGCTTTCGATATTGAACATTAATGTCGCTGAAAATAACCTATTAGGTAACAATTTTAACATGTATTTTTAAATGTCAAAAAATTGCAGAACTTTATTTAATTATGGCAAAAATCTTTTCATGTCAAACGTGGCAGATTCTCCATGCTAACTCTAAAATCCAAATCGCTCAGGAAACGTGAAAAGCGTCAAAGCTCGGGAAAAGTGAACACTCGTCTTGTGTTCCTCAATTAGACCACGGAACTATTAACAAGGAGAAACTGACATATCCTTAAAATAGTGAAGCTTCAACTGTAACCCCTATGTCAGGCGTTGCTTACCGCTGGTGAAAACTTCCACAAGTAGAAATAGGAATTTTCAAGTTATTCAAGTGCCTTATTATTGCAAAATTACACTCATAAATAATGGTAGAAACAGATTTTCATTTTTACTGGTAGGAGTTTTCTTTGACGGTAAATAGGCCCTGTGTTTCCGCCATATTGTGACAACCAGGGAAACAATCTGACAGTTTTACAAGGCACACTGACACCAGTAAAAAAATATAGAAATTTTTATGTCATTTTTAAGAAAAAATTCCATAAATAAGACGCTTAAATAAGAAGAAATTTTCTATTCCATTTTACTGGTGGGATGTTTGCCTTTGCAGTAATCAGAAATTGAAGGCCCTATTTTTAAAAGAGCAGCCGCCATCTTGTGACAACCTCCTCAGTTACTTCAGTCGTAACTGGTAGACAGTGCACTAACTGTCCCCTCCTCTTTATTCATAACTCCATTAACTAGTAAATCTGCAGATCAAGAGCCTCAACGTCATCTCTGCAACTTATTGTTTTTAGCAAATTTTGCTTAATATTAATCTTTCTACAAAAACAAAATTTAAACTTTTAAATTACTCAAACATTTATAGAAGGAGAAAAAAATATTTCGATGGTTTCAGACATTAGAAGCGTTAAATTAAACACGTTGTTATGTAATGATATTCTGAAATTCTCACGAGCTACTTATTCTAGTAATTTTTATATAATAAAGCAAATTTCTTCAGAGGGGTGCCCCCCCCTGAACCCCCCGTTGTGTAATTTATTTTGCATTTGTAATTTTCTATTGATTGAGTTAATGATTATCCTATATCTTAGATTCATTTTTACACTGCGATTTATAAGGATAAGCAACAATTTGGTCAAGCATTTTACGTTATCCTAATATCCATACAGCAGTATTTACTTGCCTGCTAACCACAAACATCTGTATCTAATGGATAACGAACTTTTGGAAATGTAAACTGAGACATCTAATTTAGAAATCTAATAATAATTTTGATTACCATTCTGCAATATTTATATCTAAGATCTAATCTAAATATCTAAAAATGTACTCGATAGCATTAACTTACTAAAATCACCCTAAAGTAGGGGGAGTTCTAAACGTAACGGTTAATAATTCATCATCGTGTCCACTTCCAATTGACTAAATAGATAAACGTGATATGGCGCCGTTAAGTATTTTTTGTGATAGCCTTTTAATAGTATCCACATTTAATTTAAAATCGTGATGTTACAAACACCGTTGAAATTTGATGCACACCTGTGTTCAGGTCAAATTACGAAAGGTTAACTAACCTTTTATTTCCCTTAGCCGGGCATTTTGTTTCATTTTTCGTAATAGGGATTATTTTAATAATTTATTTTACACTCTACAAGCTGTTACACGGGACGTTGTTCACGTAGCATTAAAATAGAGATAAATGCATTAAATAAAACATTTCACTCACCACCAGACATGGCAAGTCTCAGGCTTTTTGCACAACACTATTACCTTACAGAAAATGTTGTTCTTTTAAATCGCGCAAATGTTTCAATTAAATAAATAACATTTTTTGTATTAAAATACTGGTATCCAGAACGCCGGAGTCTTGGCAGCCCTGCTCCTCTTAATAGAAACATATATAGTTAACCAACACTTTATCACATTTTATAGGAAACAATACGGAATTTCTTATTTGTATGGCCTTACATATACCTCAGTCATAAAAATGTAAAATTTTGTGCCAATTAATATACGCAATTGCGAAAATGAAATCGCAACCAATGAGAAAAGGAAGGCCAAGTAAAATCGTGTAAATCGAGGAATCTTTCTTCGTAGTGTGGGAAAATACCACTACAAAAATTAATTTAGGTGGTATTTGGTGTGAAATGTTTATATGTATTCATTCCTGTCCTATTTATCTTTTTTATTATTTGTAATTTGCTGCATTTTCCCTTTGCACGTGAAAATCTAACAAATTAAAATGAACTCTTTGGGAGAAATTGTTATTCCCCTTTTTTTTTTTTTTTTTTTTTGGCAACAATAAAGTTTATAAAGTTTAATAGAATAATGTCAGTTTATTCTGTATGAAAATAACGAACTTTTTCCTTTATAATCAAAATAGTTGAATACATAAATAAAGATATTATTCTATATAGTATATAAATACTATTTTCATTTCTGCGTTTAAATCAATTTATATGCAAATATCTATACAAAGGCATTCATTAATTCATTCCTTTTAACTTTGATTTGACTTTAAAAACCATACATACTTTCACATTTATGATATTTTTAGATGAGATATAGTTGCTACGCAACGGTTAAAAGAAAAAAAATGAAATATAAGTAAATTCATAAAATAAAATGTTTTATATTATTCGAACACATGTATAAAATTCCATCATAAGTTATACACCTAATTTAAAAGCTCTGACAAATGTTTCGACAAAATTGCAAACTAATAGGAATAATTTACTACTCTTATTTAAAAATTTCAGCATCAAAAATTTACCATTTAAATCCATTTTTTATATGAGCCATTTCTTTCAACAAATGAAAATTTGAAAATCGTCTGACTTGCCATTGGAAAGCATTACAGAGCAAAATAAAATATTCTATATTTCCCGAACGAATGAACCAAATTTAACCAAAAACCATACAGCTAAGTCCGACTACCTCATCAACATGCCACATTAATTTCAAGCAGATCGGATGCTTTTTGCGGCAGTTATCGCGGAACAGACGGACAGACAGACAGACAGACAGACAAACGGAAATCAAAACTTTTCGTGTCTCCACAGTAAGCCTTCACTGACGTTTCGGCAATTAGAGAGGGCTCGATCCAAATCTTCTGGCACCAAATGTATGTGTGACCTTTATACTTGCAGATTGAGCAGCATGCCGTAATTAGTATAAATCTAGAATAAAATCCACGAATTTTACATTCCGAGAGTCATAAACGGACTTGGGAATATTACAGGAAAACGAAGGCTAGAAATTTCTTTCATGCACAAAGGTTAACATCAGACCAAACACTGTCATTGAACAAAAAATATACTCTCTTTGTAAGAGAATAGCTAGTCCTCTACAACCTCACCTTCTCCTATTTAGAAATATGCAACATTTCGTAACCCGTTAACGTAAACTACCAATGTTAAATGCTTTTAAAATAAATATTTAAGCATTACATATTTATTCTACATCTGTATGAAGTTCCTTTCACAAGTATTAAACCAGAAGTCCTCAGTTTACATGCTTTCGTGGATGCATTTGCAACTAACATTATCAGTGGCATCTTCCTCATCGCATATTTGCTTGCGTATGTGGTGCGAATTGCACAAAAACATAAAATTTCCTATCGATATATAGATAGGTACAGATTAAAAAGTATAAAATTGTTTATTAAAATGAGCTTTCTTTTACTTCTATCGAAACCAGTGTTTATGATGCACGTGTTCAAAAATGCATATATACATACAAACTGACGCAGACGCAATAGAGCCTTTATGCAAGTTGTTAGTAACCACTGTGTTAATCTATCAGCATCATAGAAGTATCTCGCTAAAAATGCAAGTTTCTAGTTCTCCAAATCAAGACAGTGTAACAAGGTTTAATATTTATATTTATTTTAATTTGGATTACACTTTAAGCAAAACAATTTTATTTAACACTGCTTTTAAATACAAACTGACCATTTACTGGCATAATTTTAAATTCATTTTTGCTCGCAAACGTATCACATTTGTAGGTGTTCTTATTAAGAAACTTAGAAATCGAACTGGTTTTTTTTTTCACTTTTCGGTAAACACAAAAGTTTTTTTCAGAAAATGCATTCAAGTGTGCGTTTTGAACTGAATTTCCTAAAGGCGAATGCAAGGGATATGGAAAAATAATATCGTGCTGACACAATAATTGCTTATAAATCAAGTTTAATGGAAAACGAAAACAACTGTTCGATTTTAATGCACTTCAATAATTCCGCCAGTAGTATTATGGTTTTATTTTTAAAAATGCGTCCGAAAACATGCCAGAAAATGTCGCGCATTTGAACGTGCAAATATATGTATATTTTTGTTTTTGAGAACCACATTAACCCCTTAACCCTTAAATGTGCGATTTTTTATTTTGTTTCGAAAAAATTATATATGATACTCTGAAAGGTTTATAAACACATGAAAAATAATGAAAAAAATCAGACATATATTTTTCATATAATACGTCAATCTTTTCTTCTGTTGAAAATCTGCAATATAAGTAAAAACTACTGTCGTGTGGCTGTTTTACGCTAAAATATTGGAAATTAGTAAATACTTTAATAAGTATGTCTCCAAATACTTTATTTTATATAATTATTTATTTTCTAAAACTTATTCTTCTACCGTTAAATTCCCATAGTAGAATACGTTCTAGAAATTACGTAGCTCAGATAATCTGACTTTACACCAGAAAGTTTTAATGGTTAATTTCGCTTTATTTAAACATGGAATGTCTGTTTTTTAATTGAAGAAAATATTGCTATTTTAATTTTCTGGTGTGAATTATTTATATGCGACAAAAAAAAAATTATTAAATTTAAAACAGTGTTGTTTTAGTAGGAGAGCTGTTGAACATTTTTGAGTAGGTATCTGAGGCACCCTGAAATTTTGTGCAACACTTTTTTTGTAATGCCTGAATACAAAATCGAATGTCTGGCTGAAGGATCGTGGCCCCAAAACTGTGCCAGACATGTGTCAAGTGCCATTTGGCACTTGACACGTGTCTGACACAGTTTTTGTGCCGACTAAAGTGTCTGTCATTTTCAAAATATTTTTTTCTAAGCATAAATATTATTCTGCCTCAATCTCAGCGTGCCTCAAATACTTTTTTTGAGTAGTCAAAAAATGGCACTTGACACGTGTCTGGCACAGTTTTTGGGCCGACTAAAGTGTCTGTCGTTTTTATTTTTTCTAAGTATAAATATTATTCTGTCTCAATCTCAGCGTGCCTCATATACCTTTTTTTTTGGGTAGTCAAAAAATGGCACTTGACACGTGTCTGGCACAGTTTTTGGGCCACGATCCTTCAGCCAGACATTCGATTTTGTATTCAGCCATTACAAAAGAAGTGTTGCACAAATTTTCAGGGTGCCTCAAATACCTTCCCTAAAATGTTTAACAGCTCTTGGACTATTTGCATATGTGGAGCAAACATGCAAACCATGCTTTATCCTTCAGATACAAATTTTCAAAAAACACAAAAAACTGATAAATAAGAAAATAACTTGTATTTAATTCTCATTTTTATTGTGTATTTTTATTACTGTTTATTAGAAAGAATTGCAAGCATACCTAAGATATTAAACATAAAACAAATTAATAAAATGCATTTAATGTTTGGAGAAATCACGTTTTGGCCGAATTCAGAGGAGGAAACATGTTTTGATTGTTTGACAAGTGGATAAAACGCTTTTTGAATGAAATAAGTTCTAACTCACAAATAATACAATAGCATTATTTTATTTGAATAAATACCGAATTTCAGTTGATTATTGTTAAAGTAAAATGACAGATTATGGTACCTTGTAGTATTCATTAAATATTTACTAAATAAATACTCGTTTGCCAGAAATCCACTTCAAATTTTAAAACCAATATCTTCATCTAGACAGTTATACACATATCCCTCTTCTTTATTGCAGGCTTATCAATCATGGATAATGTGGTTGTATCATTTGAATATATCATCAGGTTGATTTTGCCACTGTTCACTATACATTACCTTCAAAAGTTTTTTAACATCTTTGTTCTTTTCAACTGGTATGGCGTGGCTAAGAGGAAGATATTCTAAAACAACCCTTTGAACAAGGCAACAGTAACTCCCTTTTTAAGAAGATTTACATCATATTCTTCATTTAGATCTTGAAATCTATAATTCTGGAAGCCTTTAACTTTAACAGTTCTCTTATTTTTTTCTAAAACAATCCGTTTCAATTGTGATATGTATCGTAGGTTTCGAAAGTACACATTAAGTGACAACTGTGATTGGCAGACTGGAGAAATCACTGCTTGATTGAATGCAGGCTTTGGAGGAAACACTCTTTGATTGAAACGTCAAGTTTTAAAATTGATTTATAATCGGAGAAAAAATTTTTTTAGTAAAAAATACCATTTATTTCTGTGCAATTTAACACAGAGTTCATAAAAATAACAATAACTCATTTTTTATTTTTTTGTGAGAAAACACGGTCTGAATGTTTGCTCCACATATATGCAAAGCTGCACGCTAAACGGTTAACAGTCGCAATAAATTACGGTATAAAAATTCAAAATGCTCATCGGCACCACTTTTTTGAAAAATAAATATTTACCTTATTTAATGTCAGGTGAAGTGATACCATAATAAAGCCAATTACACAATTTTATAAAACTGGTGGGAATCAAACAAACTGAATAAAAGACACAGCCCGTGAATGTCACGGGATTGAGAATTAAAGGGTTAACAATTAAATATTCTTCGTACTTATTTATTACACACCAATGTGATAGTACAATGAAAGTTTTCGGCGATTAAAATGATTTTACGTTCAAACAAATTAACTAGCAAACATCGAAGTTTATAAATGAGTATTTCATGAGGTATTCGAAACACTGTCTGAGTAAGTACTAAAACATTTCGCACGGGAAAACAACAACTCTCTTAAATAAAACGGAATGTATAAATTTTACATAAACCTAGAGGGGAGTGGTCAGCACGTCTGACTTTCACGCTACAGGTTGCGAGATCGAGTCTCGGCTGGGGAAGATTCACTGAACTTTTCATCCCTTCGGATTCGATAAATGTTACTAAGCTATCTTGGGAGCTAAACACCGAGGGTCTCGCGTTATGCTGACCACCTGAGGTGTATAGCATATCGGGGACCAAGATGAAGTAAACTGAATCGGACATTGTAGGCTGTGCTGTCAGATTGGGGACTTTTTTAATTCAGATTATTTTACTGTCTCCACTTTATTAATATAGTATAATTCGCCTTATTTTTCCGAATTTTTAATCTGATTTTAAACAGACCTAATATTTCTATTTCAAAAAAGCGGTGGCCATCAACAATCAGGAGACAAAAAAGTCCCCAATCTAGCAACACTGATTGTAGGCTCTGGTCCTCAATGGATCTTATAGCCACTGGTTTATTTCAGTTTATAAATTTTGCAAGAAATAGATAGCCAAAGTATTTCTCATAAATCTAAATCCAGTGTCTTCACATTTAGTCTGCATTATTTCACTTTATACTAAGTACATCTTCCTTCTCATTTAACCTTTCAACTACGGATCAACACATATATGTCCCAATGGACTATGTTTAATTCCAAGAGAATTAAAATAAAAACAAGAGATTTAATTTCAAGGAAAATCTACCACAAAGAAATGTTTTGTAAATTTTGTTGCGATTGGATAGAAAAATAGTCGACAATCCGTAATGAAAAAGCTAAACTTTATTTCCATTTAAGCAGCCATCCGCTCGTGTTGCGTTCACAAAAATTAGTGTAATGCTCATGCTTATGTTAGCTACCAATCTACCACTATTTTAGAATTTAAAAATTCCTTATTTAATGACAGAATCTTTGGTCCTACCAAGTTCCGATAGGTTCTGCTCTCGGCGCTTGTACACGGGAGATGCTGGATACGAACCCAATCGCGCCCGTCGGCCTAATCTTTCGGCATTTTCGTAGTTTTCTTCGAATCTTCGATTTCCATGCGTAAATAGGATAATAATGTAATGCGTAATGATGATGCGTAAATAGGCGTAATTGAATTTCCATGCGTAGGTTCCCTTAGAAAGACTACCCTATATCCCTCGTGCAGTTAATTGGCCGTCATAAATAACATCAACACCGACAGAAACTTAGCGATTAAATACAGCGAAGATTATCTTTAAAAATTTATTGTTAATTTACTTTAAGGTAAAACGCTGAGACCCTTTCATTGTTTTGGGCTGCCAAAGAATTAAACCTTTCGCGAAGAGTGCCCTTTACAAAATTTTTAATTATTTATGACTGGTTTTAAAAAAAGATATTCTTGCGATGTTTAATTGTTGAGATATTTTGATTAATTGATTAACCCCTTGATGGGCGGTGGGATATATTGTATCCCACCTAAGTTTAATTAAGATTTGCACCAGAAAATTTTAATTATGGTTTACGTTTATAGCTTTGGATGGAAAATGTTGAAAAATTGCTTTTCCTTATTTTGAAATTTTTTCCCCTAAATTTCCGGTGAGAATTCAGCATTCCACATACGCAATAGCTTCAACCCCCAAAGGGTTAATTAATCCGTTCTCGGAGGCGAGCTAAGAACATTTTTTTTCTTTTTTTTTTTAGAAAGGGAGAAAAATTAATTGAAAATCTAATAATTCCACGTTGTTTTTTATTGCTTTAAGTATTTAAAAAAAAAACTTTTGTTGTTAAATTTGTTCACATATTACGTCGCAAACCGGCAGTCGCGTTTAGCTGTACCAAAATATCACGACTCGATTGGCAGCATCAAGATTTAATAAAATAATTATTAAAATCTCAATTTCTTCTTGTAAAATAAGGTTGTAGCTAAAAGCTATCGGCTGAAATTTTTATTGAAATGTAAGAAAATTGCGCTATTTTTTTAAGTCATTTTTTGTCTAAATATTTGACCTGTAAAATTATTAGAAATTACTTTAAAAGTAAAATTTTCCAAAAATAGCTCGATGGCCTCTGTACAATCTAGTTACGCATCTATGAGCGCAAATTTTATCCAAAATGTTAAAAAATTGTTCACATTATTATGCTGTCAATGTTGAAAATTCAGTTTCTAGAAAATCGCCTTTAAAGATTTAATATTCAATATATTTTGATCATGCGCGCTCTCACATTTTTACCCATACCTTTCTTAATCCTTTCAAGGGCAAGTAATTGCTCCCCTGTAATGTTGGAATCACGCCGGAATATTCGAAAATTTTTGCTTCAAGATAAGGAAAAGCAATTTGTAAACATTATTCCACTAATATAATAAAGGTAAATTTTTATCAAAAGTTTCTGGTGCGAATCTTGATTAAAATTACCACCGTCCCTCATTGTTTAATTATTGAGAAATAACTTTAAATCCTTTCGTCTATAATTATAAATACTATGCAAATTTACTTTATTTAAAAAAAATTGATTTTTTTTTAAAGTTGAGAACGTATGTAACTCATTAAATAAGGCAGCATTTTCAATTAAAAGTGGTGATAAGAATGATCAAGGATTCTAGTACTTTATGCGATACTTATACGTTACGCTTGTTGGAAAAGGGTTAATGAATTTATGTTTTTTTTAAACATTTTTGTTTATCGAGTAAAAATAAGTTACATTTTCTTATGAGAAGTATGGTTGTGTTGTATCCAATAAGCGTGATAAGTAATCTTTTCGTAGAACTGAAGATCTAGCTTCTAAACCAGTGATCTTTCAGCACAAATAATAGTTCCAAAAAGTAATATTTGTATGATTTTACTGTTGAAACTCTGTTTTAAATAATACGAATTACTTTTAAATAATACTACTATTCGGTATTAGTGGTAGAACCATCAGAAAGTTTCGCTTATATTTGCAAAAATCTATTAGAAATTATTTAGCAATTTAAATCAATCATTCAAAAACAATACATACCTATATTTATTCAATTTGTTTTCCACCATTCAAATAACAGAAGAGGAATTCAAAATATGTATGTCTATTTTATAAATTCTATGAAGAGCAAAGAGCGAAATTTACATTTTAATTTTATTTTATTGCGCAATTTTGATCTCTACTACGTATAACTGTTTGATTCGAATTATTGTAATAACTGCGTAGCTATAATCATGTTCTGGAATTTATGATGTGCAGTACATAGTATTAGATTATCATTAAATCTGTTAACATTAAACTAGCGTGCAAGGAAGCGTGGTGTACTATAATTATTGTGCACCATCTAATTGGTGAAATCAGGCACAATTAGCACATAATCTAAACTTTGAATTATATATTTCAAATGCATTCGAATATATGTAGAACGTATTAATGTATTATAAGAGTGATTTAAAATATATTTTATTAATTTTTATCTCACTTCACTATTATAGCTATTTCTATTCACATTTTAACATTTTCTTTGATATGGATAAACATTGGAATGTGAAATTATTTTTATTTGTTATAGGTAATCAACCCGACCTGCCGGATTACAGAGTACATCGGAAAATAATTCTTTTTAACACTCTAACAAAGTTGAAAATTGTTTGTGCATTCTGTTTGTCTGACCGTCTGTCCACGCTCTAACTCCCGTAAATATACTTGGATTTTCATGCAATTGATAAAGGTTATTTAGAATCACCAAAGCATGTTTTGTATTGTATAGGAAGTATGTAGGATTAATCGTTCATTTACAGGGGCACTTAAAATTATTCCATTGCATTATGGTATATGGGGAAAAATCGTTTGCAGAGTATTTTAATGACATTATGCTATTTCAAATGTATTGAAACTGATATAAATCACTGACTCTCACTGAGATGACGTTAGAACAGGGCATTCATAGTACTTTTTTATTCATTTACAGGGACACACAAAAGAAATCGGTTACAGCACTGTCTTAGAGTAATAATTGCTGGAGTGTATTGTTTAAAATTCGGAATGCGTTTTTAAATTTAATTAACCTTTTGCATGTTACTCGTTATATATAAATTATATAGCTCATATACAGGGCTGCGCAAAAGTATGCACATACCATTCTCCTTATTAGAGGAAGTTGTTGAAGGGGAATTTTCAACTGAATATATGCATTTCTTAGGTGAACTAAATTTAGTTCACATGTACAGTACATGTAGTTAATAGATACTAATTTATATATCATATACAGGGCTGTTCAAAGAATTCGGATAATTTTCCTACTGTACATGGGACTAGCTGAAATTGGGTATTGAAATGTGTTATGCGTTTCCATATGGCTGAATTAGACGTAATATTTTAATTTTTTAAACGGTGCGTTTCGGTTACATTATTCTGAATGTGTTGGAAAGTGTTTCATAATCTTTGCTTGACGCATGATTTTTTCCTTTCTTGTTTATTATTAATATATATAATTAACAGATTACCCACTAACAGCACCAAACAATTTTTCGTTTAAAAATATGAATTTTTTAATCAAATAAAGATTTTTTTAAAGCAATTCTTTCGTATGAGATAACATTCGACGAAATCGCCAAAAGTTTCGCTACATACCTCAGTCCTTTTCCCTATTTTGATCATTTGAGTTGTTAAAACCTTAAAATGTATGACTTTTTAATTTGTTTCGAAAAAATATATATATGGCTCGAAGAAAGGTTTATTACACAGGAAAAATAATAAAAAAAATCAGAAATATATTTTCCGTGTAATACATCTACATTTTTCTTTATATTCCACATCTGAAACAAAAACAAAAACTACTGTTATAATTAAAATAGTGAAAAATTAGTAATTATTTTAATAAGTATGAATCTAATTACCCTATTTTATGTGAGTGTTTATTTTGTAAAACTTGACAGTAAGTAAAAATTAATCTATGCAAAACATAAGCGAATTCTGAATATCTGATGTTTTTGAAAACCAAATACAGTCATGAAACATAGATTAGTTAAAGGAAACTCCACCGGATGTCATAAAAACGCAATTCTTTTACATATTGCAGATACGCTACATGATGATGCATTTTAGGGTTATCCCCGTAGTCCGATAACATCTCTGGTAATTTTCCTTTTACTTGTATTATTTTATTTTACTAATAAAATATTAACTTCGTTAAGATATATATGAGTCGGAAACAAATGCTGAACTATTTATATTAACTTAATTGCAAACGGATTTAGCTTTCACAATCGTCTTCACGCCATAGGGATAGATTTTTAAAAATCGTGTTTGAGAATTATATTTAAAACCACAAAAAATGAGTAAAGTTTGTAAATGTACAGTTTTCACAGGAAATAATTAATGTCTCCATGATTAAGCATGGCGAAGAACCCAGAGTTCCTCATTTCTCTTTAAACATCTTTTTTAATTATTTCAATTTACTTATATATATATATATATATATAAAATATTGTTACTGATTTACTGTACTGTTACTCTGCAGCATAAAAAATGATTCTGAAAAGCGCCTTTGTCTTAGACGTGACATAATATCTTTTACTCCTTGACCGTCCTGTCCTTACCAGCTTTGTCCAATATTTTTATTTTTTTAACTGTGCTTATATTTCTTAAACTTTTTTGCTTCTTTATATTAAATTTTTATTATCATTTATCAACCTTTTTTTTTTTTTTTTTTTTTTTTTTTACTTTTAATGTTAATTGCACTCGTACATCACTTTAATACCACCTTTTTCCTAAAGTAATTTTTAAATATTAAACTTTTATTTTATTATAAATACTTGTTTCGTAGTTTCATACTACAGTTTGAATTTTATCTCTTAATGGCTCATTATTAATAGTCCAAGAGCTGTTAAACATTTTAGGGAAGGTATTTGAGGCACCCTGAAAATTTGTGCAGCACTTCTTTTGTAATGGCTGAATACAAAATCGAATGTCTGGCTGAAGGATCGTGGCCCAAAAACTGTGTCAAGACACGTGTCAAGTGCCATTTTTTGACTACCCCAAAAAAAGGTATTTGAAGCACGCTGAGATTGAGACAGAATATTATTTATACTTAGAAAAAAATATTTTGAAAACGACAGACACTTTAGTCGGCCCAAAAACTGTGCCAGACACGTGTCAAGTGCCATTTTTTGACTACCCAAAAAAGGTATTTGAGGCGCGCTGAGATTGAGGCAGAATAATATTTATGCTTAGAAAAAAATATTTTGAAAATGACAGACACTTTAGTCGGCACAAAAACTGTGTCAGACACGTGTCTGGCACAGTTTTTGGGCCACGATCCTTCAGACAGACATTCGATTTTGTATTCAGGCATTACAAAAGAAGTGTTGCACAAATTTTTAGGGTGCCTCAAATACCTACTCAAAAATGTTCAACAGCTGTCCTACTATAACCTCTTCAAGGGTGGTGGCTAGACGGTCTAGCCACTAAATTTTAATTCCAAAACTGACAAATGACACCAAGAATATTTTAATAAAATTTTACTTTTCTAACGAAAGTGCAAATTAGCAGGTTTTTATTTTTTAATAAATTCGATTGAATAATCTGGTGCCAGTCAATTATTTCATCCGTTTACAAACAGAATTCTTCTCCCCTGAAAGAGTTAACAAGACAATCATCTATTGTCTGGGCGTAAATTTGACGACCATTCGGAAGCCGCTCAAATTGTCTACACTGTTAATGCAATACATTTTTTAAACAAATCGCATTCGTAAGTATATTTTTTCCTCTATTCAAAGGTGTAAAAAAATGAAAATTGGCCATGTTTAGAGGTTTAAAAATTTACAAAAAAGCGAAATTTAATCGTTTGCTGTTGCCAACAGTAAAGTGTCGTCAGCATTACGGACGGACAGGTTTGTCCTTTATAGTATAAATAGGGGAGATATGGGTTGATTCTAAATTCATGGTACAAACTTTAAGGGTTGGAACAGGACACTGTAACACTGTAACAATAATTTATTTTACAGGAAAGTATGAGCGCACAAGTGACGCGTTGATGTACAAACACCATGGAACCAATATGGCCCTTTTGTTTATTCAAAATTTCTCATTCATACCAGAAAATTCCTATACTATTCTTTTCTTAATTTAAGATAGAGATTTCATGATTACATAAAGAAAAATTCTTCTTTGAAAATTTACGCTTTGAAATTGAAATTTTTTAATTAAAAATATCGCGAAACTGACAAATCTGTCAAACACAGGAAATACGTGAAATAATATATAAATGTATTTTTTTTAATTAAAAAATTTCGATTTTACACCGGAAATTTTCAAAGAAGAATTTTGCTTTATATAATAATGAAATGTGTGTCTTAAATAAAGTTGCCAAGCAACTAGGGAATCCAAACACCTGCTAACATTGTTCCATTGTTTCATTGTCTTAAATAAAGAAAATAATCGTATGCGTATTTTCTGGTGTGAATAAGAAATTTTGAAATAAAATATGGACTCAAATTGGCCTCCTGGTGTCTGTACCTCAACGCATCACTTGCGGCCATACATTCCTATATAATAAATGATTGTTACAGTGCCCTGTACCAAACCCTTAAAGTTTGTATTATTAATTTAGAATCGCCCTGTATAGGTTAAAGTGAACGTTGCTTGTTGCTCATTGACTAAAATCTGTAACTAGTTGATATTTTTGCAAATAAGCGTCACGACTGTTTCGTCCATACCTTCAAAATTTCATATTTTATTGTTTGTAGTGATTAGCCGTTAGAAGAGCACTTATTATGTTTTCATAGGTCCAAAGTATATTTTTCTTTCTTCCTTATCGTTAGATATATTTTACATAATAAAAATGTAAAAACTGATTCATCAAAGTTAAAGAATATTATTTAACTGAACGTCAAACTACTGTCAAGCTGTCAAACTTACAGATTTTTAGTTATGATCACACACGGTGCCTGTTTTTGTCTAATTACTTGTCATGATAATTTATATAGCAAAATTTCAGGAGATGGATGGACGCTACTAAAAATCCTACTTCAACACTAGAAATATTCTAACCATACATATTGTAAATTATATTTAAACTTTTTACAACCTAAAAATTTAATAAATTGTTTTATATTTTCAATTTAATAAATTCGTAATGAAGGCAATTATTCAAGAGTGTGTAAATAAAAGCTTTTGTTTCTATCAATATAGCATTGACACATAGAAACAACGTTTGATAAACTTGTATGTATTTAAATACATCATAAAAAGAGTTGGCTGGGGCATGTTTAAAGGTTTAGAAAATATTTTAGATTTCCGAAATTATTACGGTTGGGGAAATGATAATTTCAATATTATTTTTAGTAAGGACTGTTTCCTAAAAATCCTTACAAAATTTTCTTGTCTAGAAAGCTATCAAGAAACAAGACAAAAAGCACAAAATGGGACTGTAAAGTAACTTTTATAACCATATTAAACTGTAAAATTGTTATCGGGTTTAAATTAAACCGTTTCGTTGAGCATTATCGATTTTACTTTTAGTGGCACTTGCTAGATGTTGTACAAGTGTTGCCAGATTGGGGACATTTTAAATTCAGATTATTTGACTCTCACCATTTTTTTTAAACAGTATAATTCGCCTTATTTTTCAGAATTTTTAATCTATTTTTAATAGGTCGAATATTTCAATTTTAAAAATGTGATGACAATAAAAAAATCTAAGGACAAGAAAGTCCCCAATCTGGCAACACTGTGTTGTACAAAATCTAGGTCCATAATTTTAAGACAGTACTTGGTTCGATTGATCAATTTCTGGATGTTACCTGATTTTTAACCTTTAGCATAAACTTTGGACTTAAGATATGCTCGGAACCGCTCAATTGTTCGAATTTCAGGAACATTAGACGAGTTTCGGACTTTTTTACGAAAGTAATGTTTTGTTGACGGACGTGGATGAAAAAGATTTAGCACAAATGACTGCTGGCTAAGTCTGGCCAGAAGACATAATCTCCACCTTTGTAATTGCTACATATGTAGGGGATGAGACGACGGCGAATGCACTTATTCAAATGTGATTATCCATTGACAGCGAACCCAAACATTCGGATGAACGGACGACTCAAGCGTTTCGTACCCATCGCAATCCAAACGAGAATCATGTCTTTGAATTTCGCTTTCGTAGCAAATTTGATTTTAGGTTGTTTTGTGGAGATTTCAGACATGTAGTCGCCACCATTATCGTTAAAAGTGGAGTGAGTTAGTGTGAAATATGATTCGTCATCTGAGATTAACACGTGCACGCCGGCGCGGTGGGTCACACTCGACTGTCTCAGAGCTGCCAAGTCTCCGGCTTTTTGTATACCATTATTTTAATACAGAAAATGTTGTTTTATTTAATTAGAACAATTGGGCAATTTAAGAGAACAACATTTTCCATAAAATAACAGTGATGTGCAAAAAGCCGGAGGCTTGACAATTCTGAGACAATCGCGTGTGACCCACCGCACCGACGTGAACGTGTTAATGCTCGATCAGAGAATTTCCTGAACGTTTGACCACACTTAATTTTTGAGGCAACCATTTGCTTTTCTGTTCCTTTTGGTACGATCTTTTTCTTGTGATATTTAATATTAAGCTTCTTGATGATTATCTTATGTAGGTTATGTAGGGTTAAACTCTGAATTTCCCAGCCGTGGGATGGATTATTACTCGCTCGTTTTTGCCAAACAGCCATTTCAACTGCTATAATTTTGGCTTAGTGTTATTTAGGGCATTCCTACCCGATCCTGGTTATCTGTCCGGGAGCCCCTTTTAGTGACGTTGTAGAACATCGTATATAGTTCGTTTATTGATATTTTTGGCAAAAACATGTTTCACGATGAGCTTGTTACAGTGATAAACATTGTTTTCGTAAAACTTGTACGCAGACTCTCCTCTTTTGATTCCATTCTCGGAAAACACAGATTAAGTGATAGACTATCGCTAACGGGCGTGCCCTTATATGCGATAACTCAACCATTCATGCTTAGGTTTTATTCTAATTCGTATTCTTTTGCTATTTTGCAAAACTGCAAAGTTTGTGCAGATTTATAGAGAACTGTCCTTATGTGAGTATTCTTTTATATGAGCTAAAGTATGCATTTCTAGATGTAATACATTTTGAGTAAGCCCACGGCCAAACTCGATCCCATATACGGCCGTAACAAACAGTCGAAACCCCTTTGTTTTCGGGGAATCATATTTTCGCTCCGGATAATTGTAGGGGGCGCTTTTAACTAATGTGTCTAATGGGGAATGTCCTTGTCTTTCTCTACTCTCCCTACTCTACTCTTGTGTTTTTTTGTTGTTTTTTTAGGTATAACTTGAATGAAACGTCAAAACTAGTTATGAATAGATATATCCGAGACTAATAAAAAGCCCTTTGTGGGAATGTGACTTAAATGATCATATAATAAATATATGCTCGTTAATATGTACAAAATGTTTGCTCATTATTTAAAACATATGGCAAGGAACTTTACAAATGAGGCCAATTCATCTTCATATAAGAATTCTTTATCAAGAAAAATTTTAAAGTTTAATTAATTTTAATTTTATAATTTTTATTGTATATTTTATTGTAAAACTTCTCAATGTTTGAAATATAACCAAGAAACTGAACGTGCATATATCTACAGATACATTTATTTATATGAGTATGGTAAATTTCATATAAATTCAATATAAAAAAATCGTAAAATACACTATACGAATTAATATTTTTAAATTCTGGAAAAAATATTCTGTAATTTCTAACCAGTGTTCTAAACTTTCTGCAAAAGCTATTCTGGGATGAATGGAGTACATAATATTGAAAAAAAAACGACTTATTGATTCTCTAAAATAATGAAACCTGTAAAAATTATTATTTATATATTTATTTATTTTGTTTCCTTGTAATTCATGATCACCACCCACAATTTACTGAAAATCGTTCGCAGTGTACAGATATATATATTTTGTAAATAATTAAGAATCGTGTAAATATCCATGTTTTGAAAAAAAAATCGATATAATTTGATTGCCGGATATTGGCGAAAAGTCTTGCTTATTTTGTTGATATTATGAAGCATGTAAATATATATTTATTTTTATCGTATTCTTTAAAACCATGACTGTCCGAAGTTAAAATATTTAATATTATATCTAAGTGTGTTGATTTTGTATATCTATATGCTTGTAATTTCAGATCAACACGTATAATGGCTAAAGGCCAAATTTATTGAAAATTGTTTGCAATGTACATATATCTATATTTTTTAAATAATTAAGAATCGTGTAAGTTTCCATGATTAAAAAAAATCGATATGATTTCTTGCCGGATATTGGCGAAAAGGTTTGCTTATTAGATGTAAATATATAATTTTTTATCGTATACTTTAATACAATGACTGTCTAGAGTTAAAATATTAAATTTTATATGTAAGTTTTTTCTTTTTCTATATGCTTGTATATTTCAGATCAAGACGTACAATGCCCAAAATTATTTAAAATTGTTTGCATAGTACATATATCTATATTTTTTAAATACACTGCTCAAAACAATTAAAGGATATTTGAAGTTTTATATAAAATAAAGATATAAACGAAATTTTTTTGCCGAAAATAGAAGAAGAGAATCACAAATGCAAATTTTTCTGGTTTTCAAACTGTGGAGTATGCAAATTTTGAGTTCGACGTCAAAAACGTCGCTTCAGCGGCAGCGAATGAAATTTGACTTTCAACTGGATAAAAGAGAATGAAGACAAGGATGATCGGCATTCAGTGATTGCTTTGTTTCTATGAGTACGATGTCTCAGCGAAGTCATTTGACAGATTCAGAAGCT
This sequence comes from Maratus speciosus, assembly GCA_963932465.1. Classification (NCBI taxonomy): domain Eukaryota; kingdom Metazoa; phylum Arthropoda; class Arachnida; order Araneae; family Salticidae; genus Maratus; species Maratus speciosus. The sequence continues at coordinate 355,142 of CAWVRF010001527.1, read as the reverse complement.
TTGAGAATTGTTGGTAGGTTAGAAGTGGGCCAAACTCAAGCCGAAGTAGCGCAAGCCATTGGAGTGTCACAAAGTGTCATTTCCAGGATCTGGAACCGTTTTTTGGAGAGTGGATGTGCAGGCCGAAGAGCAGGGCAAGGTCGTAGACGGGCAACAACGCCCAATGAAGATCGGTATTTAGCGTTAACAGCTCGGAGACACCGAACCATGAACGCTACTCTTCTCCAACAACACATTCGCTCGGCTACAGGCACCACGATTTCAACTCAGACTGTCCGAAACCGGCTCCATGCTGTAGGTCTGTATGCTCGCCGACCGATGGTATGTGTTAGATTAACATCAAGGCATCGTCGCGAGCGCAGGGAGTGGGCAACCGAGCATGTCAACTGGAGGAGAAATGAATGGAGCAATATTCTGTTTTCTGACTAGTCCCGTTTTTCTGTGCATCCGGATAATAGGCGTATTTTCATCTGGAGGGACCGTGGCAGTAGGAATAATCCTGCGTTCGTGCACGAAAGTGTCAGATTTGGCGGTGGAGGAGTGTTGGTGTATGGTGGCATCTCCATTGACGGGCGCACTGACCTCTACATCATTCGAGATGGAGCGCTGACTGGTCGCCGATATAGGGATGAGATCCTCAGACATATTGTAGTCCCTTACGCTGCAGCAATCGGAGGTAACTTCATTTTAATGGACGATAACTGCAGGTCATATCGTGCAAACCTGGTGGAGGATTTCCTTTTCGAGGAAGGAATCGTTCGAATGGAATGGCCAGCGTATTCTCCAGACATGAATCCAATCGAGCACGTTTGGGACGCTCTAGGAAGACGAGTTTCTGGCCGCCAACAACCCCCACAAACTCTCCAAGAACTGGAAAGAGCTCTTCTGGAAGAGTGGGGCAGAATACCCCAACTCGTCATTAATAGCATTTTATTATAGAATGGTATACTGCGTTATGGTCGCTATCAGACATTTGAAATGAATTTTCTTCTCGAAGGATATTATTAACTTTTTCCGTGATTTTTATGCACAAAGTAGATACATATATTGAGTTTAAGTTTTATAATTTTTCTTCATATTTCGTTGATATCTAATTTTATTTTTTCAGGGTTCGTACGTGTACCGTTATTTTCAAGGCGAAATATAAGTATTTTTTTTATAGAAAAACAAATCTAGTTTAAACGCGCAAAATTTCACCTTAATTAAGAAGAGATTTTATACAGTGCTCAGCAAAAGTTTAGACAATGATCGATTATGCTTCTGTGCTGAGAAGTATGTAACGAATTGTTGTAATTCAACTGTCATATATTACTGGGGACTTATCTTTCATACATAAACAATAAATCTTAATTTATACACTTTACATAATATATAATGGCAAAAAAAACAAATTTAACAATGTTGCAAAAGTATAGACAATCTGTCTGTTAAAAGAAAAATATCGATAAATTAAAATCGAACTGCACCTACATTGTCTGCTATTAATGCAAAAATGTGACTTTCCATCGAAGAAACTAAATCCTGCATCACTTGGGGGTCTATTTCGTGCCAAACACGTTCAACATCTGATCGAAGTTCATTAACAGAAGAGTATTGGCAAAAAATTGCATAAACCGTATGAGATATGATGCCACAAAAGTTTTCGTTTGGGTTCAGATCAGGGCTACACGCGGGCCAATCGAAAACAGTAATATTTTGAGAGTTAAACCAATTTTTTTATTTGTATGCAACATGAATAGACGCATTATCTTGCTCAAATACATACTTTGGAAGAGATAAAAGTTCACCAAATGGCTGTAAATTTTTTTTCCAATGTATGCATGTAGTCTTACGCAGCTTGGGAGCACTGAGAAACTCCAGAGATACTTGAGAATTAAAACAAATTGAGGCCCAAGTCATCAGCCCTTTCGAGGGCAAAGGACACATAATTTTAATTCCAGAAATGGCAAGAATATTTAATTAAAATTTTCCTTTTATAATATACGTGAAAATAAGCAATTTCATATTTTCTAATAACTTCGTTTATAAATTCTGGTATCAGTCCATTATTTCATCCGTTTATAAAAAGAACTAATCCGCGACAGGAAAGGGTTCAATTTGTTGTGAGATTTCAAGGCTGGTGGTTTTATCATTTTCATGTAAACTAATGTACATCTTTCTTTAATGCATCTATGAAATTATCCGTTGGCACAGAAAGCTCTAACTCACTTTTAATGCGATTAGCAGTCATCATTTGTCTAGATGCCAGTTTATGGATCCTTCTATAATCTCGTTTTCTGGCCACACGAGTCCTTCCAGATCTATGTTTTGCTTTGAAAGAGTCACCCTTAGACAGTACTTAATAGACAGACATCTTTGGCCGATTGAAAGTAGCTGAAATTTCCGCAACAGTCTTCCCTTTCGATTTCAGCTTCCGTGCTTTAATTATTTCATCTGACTGAAAATTTCTTGCTCGCGCATCTTCACTAACCGATGCTATCGCGATGTGCACTTAAATACTTCGTGCATGTGACGTCATAAGCTTGAAATATGCGGTTTTCGGTGAACAATATCCAAAAAATCACAAAAGTGTCTAAACTTTTGCAATATGCAAATTTCACTTTTTTCAGTTAAATGAAATAATATCCTACATTAAAACCGTTATTTCTGTCCTAAAACGTTTAAAATATATTTAAAAATAAGTACAGTCATTTTTATAACCCAAGTGTTCGTATTTTTTATTTAAAGGTTAAAAATCACCAGTGTCTAAACTTTTGCTGAGGAGTGTATATATGGAAAGAGGAGACTAGGGAGGGTTGTCCCGCTTTTTACAAAATGATTTTTTTATTTTTTAAATATTGAACGTAGAACAAAGTTTTATATATCATTTTATTCGTTATACAAACAGTTATCAAAATAAAATTGCTAAATAAGTCTAATTTAGTAAAAATTTAAAAAATGATTGATTCTAAACATGAGAAAATAGTGAGTCAAGGCTCCACACATATGGGAGTGTTGACCCACTATATAATAGGACGCTTGATTCATTTTCTTTTATTTTTAAATACTTGTGAAGAGAAATAAAATCCTTTATGCTTCATGCTTTAATTATTAAAAAATATTTTTGAAAATATGATGTTTAAATAAACTTGTTTAGACGCAATCGCAAGTCAGAGGAGAAGAAATTTGTTTTAAACAGGATTTTGTCTGAGCAGGTATAATTGTACAGTAGGGAAAAAGAAATTTTAACATTTTAGACGGTATTCCGTTAGAGACAGCTTTCGTTTTCATAGGGTTTCATGCATTATTATGTCCGGATTTAGGAGCCACTCTCCCGCTTTTTTTTGTCTCCTTGTCCTACATTTTGCGACACTCGACCTGATAACTCTAGTTGTCACATAGTTTGGCTTCATCTCACCGTATTCAACCTGGTGAAATTTCTCTACATACCTTTTTAAAGTTATTCGATCAATGCTATATTCTTTTGCAGCCGCATGAGCACGTAACTTATCATTAACATCTTTTAACCCTTTCAATTTTAAAATGTTGAAATAAATGACTGGCACCCGAATTTACGAACAAATGTATTTGCAAATAAGAAAAATGATATATTTTACATACACATTAAATGAAAAATATTTCAACAAAATTCTCGTGCCATTGCGGCGTTTGGGAATTAAAATTAAGTGGTTTCGTAAACATACCACTGACCTGTAATGGGTAAGTCTGCTTCTTTAAGACTTTCTGGTCTTCTCCAGTGTTTCTATTTACCTATTGTAAGGAATATTTAAATGGAAAAATATTCCTATCAACTTTTCCATTTATATTTCATTAATTTTTTTCTTGCTGTGGATATTGATAAAAATAATGAGAAATGTAGAAACGGAAAATTGTAACATGCTTTCACTGGTACAAATCATCTTGTTTTCTAAAAGAAGCACTTAGCTTCAGTCATGAAGCTCAGTCATTTAGCTCGAAATATGTGACGTAACATTCAAGGAATTTTTATTAGGTCCGTGCTGAATTTAAAGTCTGTGAATTACTATAAATATTGATATTGAATTCACAAAATCATGCTAATAGCACTTTTAAGTTGTTTATCCACTCTCTGCGTAAGTAATTCTTTGCGATTAACTCCTTTTACAGAATTTTTAATCATTTATCATCGGTTCTTTAAAGCAGAAATTTTTCACTATCCTAATCGGGGGAAATGTCCTGATTAAATCAGACAACGTTTACGCTTAAAAAATAACTGGTGGGAATAACCAAATAGTATTAATCAGACGGGAAAATGCATGCTCGAGTATATCTCGGTTGCGCAGCGAAGAGGTTAATCTATACTTCCTATTATAAAGAGGAAAAAATTGTTTATTTGTCGGAGGTAAGCTCTGGAACTACCGAACCGATTCCAAAAGTAATGGTATCAAAATGATGGTGTGAGTCCAACTTAGAACATAGGCTATATCTTATGTCGGTGCTACTACCCCAAAGGGGGTGTAGGAGCAAAAAACGTTCTAAAAATGCGATTTTAGCGTTACTGAAGGGCCTAGAAATATGAAATTTTGAGTATTAGTTACTTATAAGATATAAATGATGTCTAAGAACAGTTCTTAAACAATTCGAAATTTAAAAGGGGTGAAAATGCACAAAAAGCGTTCTAAAAAACGTTCTAAATGGTAGTTTCCACACAATCTCAGGAAATACCAAGCCGATTTAAAAAATATTGGTGTCAAACTGATGGTGACAACGCTTGCTCCAAGATAGGAAATGTTTTATGTCGGTGTCACTACCCCAAAGGGGGTGCAGGAGCAAAAAACGTTCTAAAAATGCGATTTATGTGTTACTGAAGAGCCTAGAAATAGGAAATTTGAAATATTAGTTAATTATAAGATATAAATGATGTCTAAGAACAGTTCTTAAACAATTCGAAATTTAAAAGGGGTGAAAATGCACAAAAAGCGTTCTAAAAAACGTTCTAAATGGTAGTTTCCACACAATCTCAGCAAATACCAAGCCGATTTAAAAAATATTGGTGTCAAAATGATGGTGACAACGCTTGCTCCAAGATAGGCCATGTTTTATGTCGGTGTCACTACCCCAAAGGGGGTGCAGGAGCAAAAACGTTCTAAAAATGCGATTTATGTGTTACTGAAGAGCCTAGAAATAGGAAATTTGAAATATTAGTTAATTATAAGATATAAATGATGTCTAAGAACAGTTCTTAAACAATTCGAAATTTAAAAGGGGTGAAAATGCACAAAAAGCGTTCTAAAAAACGTTCTAAATGGTAGTTTCCACACAATCTCAGCAAATACCAAGCCGGTTTAAAAAATATTGGTGTCAAAATGATGGTGACAACGCTTGCTCCAAGATAGGCTATGTTTTATGTCGGTGTCACTACCCCAAAGGGGGTGCAGGAGCAAAAAACGTTCTAAAAATGCGATTTATGTGTTACTGAAGGGCTTAGAAATATGAAATTTGAAATATTAGCTACTTATTAGATATAAAGGATTTCTAAGAACAGTTCTTAAACAATTCGAAATTTGAAAGGGGTGAAAATGCGCGAAAATCGTTCTAAAAAACGTTCTAAATGGTGGTTTCTACACAATCTCAGGAAATACCAAACCGATTTAAAAAATAATGGTGCCAAAATAAGGGTGTCAAAATGACGGTGACAACCCTTGCTCCAACATAGGCTATGTTTTATGTCGGTGTCACTACCCGAAAGGGGGTGCAGGAGCAAAAAACGTTCTAAAAATGCGATTTTTGCGTTACCGAAGGGCCTAGAAATATGCAATTTGAAATATTAGCTACTTATTAGATAAAAATGATTTCTAAGAACAGTTCTTAAACAATTCGAAATTTAAAAAGGGTGAAAATGCGCGAAAAGCGTTCTAAAAAAAGTTCTAATGGTGGTTTCTACACAATCTCAGGAAATACCAAACCGATTTAAAAAATAATGGCGCAAAATGATGGTGACAACCTTTGCTTCAACATAGGCGATGTTTTATGTCGGTGCCACTACCCCAAAGGGGGTGCAGGAGAAAAACGTTCTAAATAGCGGCTTTTGCGTTACGGAAGGGCCTAAAATCGTGAAATTTTTAATGGTAGTTAGTTATAAGATATCAATGATCTCTAAGTACATTTCCTTAAAAAATCGAAATTGAAAAGGGGGTCAAAATGCGCAAAAAGCGTTGTAAAAAACTTTCTAAATTGCGATTTTTATGCAATCTCAGGAAGTACTGAACCGATTTCAAATATAATGGTGTAAAAATTATGGTGACAGATCTTGCTCCAAGATAGGCTATATTTTATTTCTGTTTCCACTACCCCAGAGGACATGCAGGGGCAAAATGCGCGAAAAGCGTTCTAAAAACGTTCTAAATGCCGATTTGTCGGCAATATCTCAGGAAGAATGAATCTGATTTCAAACGTAATAGCAGGAAATTGATGCTGACAGCCCCTGCTCTAACATAGACGCTATTTTATGTCGGTATCACTATCACCAAGACGTTGCAGGAGCAAAAAAGCGTTCTAAATTTCAATTTTTGTGATCGGTAGGCGTTAGCAACTTAAAATTAGGCAAGGTGCACACTTATTAGATGTAAATGATCTTTAAGAACAGTTTCGAAAAAATTGGAAATTTAAAAAGGGGTGAAAATGCGCGAAAAGCGTCCTAAAAACGTTCTAAATTGCGATTTCTACTCAATCTAAGGAAATACCAAAGCTATTTCAAAAGTAATGGTTGCAAATCAATGGTGACAGTCCCTGCTATAACATAGGTTATATTTTATGTTGCTGTCACTACCATCTGAGGCTGAGGGTTGCAAAAGCAAAACATGTTCTAATTTACGTTTTTTGCACAACTGAGGTGTCTAACACTTTGAAGTATGGCATGGTATTTACTTACAAGATGCAGCTGCTTTCTAAGAACAGTCGAAAGAAAATTCCAAACAAAAAAAAACTAAGTGAGTGAAAAGCGTTATAAATTACAATTTTTAAGCAAACTTATAAATTACCAAACCGATTAAAAAAATAATGATGACAAATTTTGGTGATAGAATCTGCTCAAACATAAGCTATATTTTATGTCTGTTCCACTGCCACCAGAGGGTTGCAGGAGCTAAAAACTTTCTAAATTGCGATTCCTGTGATACTGAAAAGGCTAGAAACTTTAAATATGACACGGTAGTTACTTATAAAATATAAATGCCCTCGAAGGAACATCGAAAATAAATTCGAATTAAAAAGAGGTGAAGCGAAGGGCAGGTGCGAAAAGCATCCTAAAAAAGTTCTAAATTACGATTCTATGCAATTTCAGGAAATATAAACCGATTATAAAAGTAATAGTTGCGAATCAATGGTAACAGTCTCTGATCCTACACAGGCTATATTTTATGCCGGTGATTCTACCACCTGGGGTTCACAGGAACAACAAACGTTCTAAAATAGAGCTTTAAAAGCTTTTTAAATTACGTTTCTGTGGAATATTAGGAAATAACAAACCGATTTCAAAATTAATGTTGGCAAATTAATGGTGACATTTTTTGTTTCAACATAGCCCTTTCTGTTGAGAGAGGTGGTAGGAGTTGGAATTTGACATGATGGTTAATTTTAAGATGTAAGAAGATGGTTTCTAAAAAATTCAAAACTACAAATGAATACTGAAATGAGCGTATTAATTGAGCATAAAAGTTTCAAAATATTTTTTAAATTATCATTTATTTAATTTTACTTCATTTTATTAATTTAAGTCTCATTTCTGCCTAATGCAGTGTAATAATGATGTTTAATCAAACTGTGTTTTAAATAGTAATTTTTGAATTATTCCTAAAAGTAATAAGTACCTTTTAATAAAAAAAAAACTTTTAATAAAATAAAATATTACCTTTTAATAAAATAAAAATTTAGTTAGTACCTTTTAATAAAAATTAGACATATAAATATCACTTGGCCTTTTTTCAAATATTACGCGAGCAAAGCCGCGGTGTTTGCTAGTATATAGATATTTCGCCATTAACCTAAAATAGACAATAGTATTAATGGTTTTCAGTTGTCACAAAATGGTTGAAAAATATTTTAAAATTTCTTTAAATGTGAAACCAGCTGCCCAATTTGTACGAAAATGAATACGTTTCTTTCAGCAGTGTCCCGTAAATATTCACCAAACGGCAGTTGCATCTTACGCATGATTTGGAAGCTACCGTGTTCACTCACACGTCAATATAGGGGAAAGTAAAGTAGCGTAATGCCGCTCACTTAAGGGAAAACATGAATCCATTGCAACCCCTTGAATACAACATTAATGTACGACAAAAGTCACGCATGTAGTTCTGTGGGCTCTTCATACCACTGCAGACTTTATGCGACCACTTTCCACATATTATGAAGCGAAACCAGTGATGCCGGTGGGCTACATTTTTTCATTTCAGATTTATTGATTTGCACCACTTTTTTGAAATGGTAAAATTCCCCTTGTTTTCGCCTTAAACAATATGTCAAAAACAAGGGGAATTTTACCATTTCAAAAAAGTGGTGCGAATCAGGAAATCTGAGTTTTAAAAAAGTAGCCTACTGGCAACACTGAACGAAACCACGTTTCGTTATCTCTCCCGAATTCTCCGCCAAAAAAGCAGATTTCTGTCTCCATCATCATCATCATCACACACATTCGACTCATCAGTGTCTTCCTTTGAGCCGATGTCATAGAACTTCCTTTTTGAAACTTTGAAACCTTACGTTTCATTGTAAGTTAGAGGTTTGACTTCTTCGAAGCATTTTTCTATGTAATTTTTTATTCTGATTTCTCAAATTTTCTATTGTTTAATCCTCCAAATTTTTTTAATGGAAAATCTGTTAAAATTTTCGTAGCTGTACCAGGAATAGAAGAAAAATCTGCTGCAGACACTGGTCTTTGTGTTTAATTTGAAGGGCCAGAATGCATTTAGGCTTAGTACCCTCTACAGACACTGGTCTTTATACTTGATTTGAAGAGCTAAGCATTTGTTTGTCGTTTTCACCTTGTATTCATTTTGGACAGTGTTGCCAGTGGGCTACTTTTTTTAAATTCAGGTTTTTTGACTGTCACCACTATTTTGAAATCGTAAAATTCACGTTGTTTAATGACATATTAATTAAAGCGAAAACAGTTGGAACTTTACCATTTCAAAGAAGTGGCAATCAAGAAATTACAATTTAACAAAAATTAGCCCCTGGCAACACTGCTTATGGGATTCTACGTGAGTGTTATTACACTTCATTGCTATGTTTGATTTTGATGCATTATTGTTGGCGTAACAACGCACTACGAAAATAAATAAAAGCATGAAAGTACAGCAAAATGTATATATCTTGTAGACATAATAAGTTGATTAACGTTTGAAAAAAAGAATGTACACTTATGTACACTTACTTGTAAGTTAGATGTTGTAGACTTCTATAATAAAACGACTGAAAACTAATAACGTGAGGTCACAAAAATAATTTCTTTCCGACGCTCACTATATCCTTACTGGGAACTTACGATTAAGTTCACTAGGTGCCGGTACCTATCGCACGTTTTCAATTCGTTCTGTTTAGAGTTATTTGAGTGAGCGGGATTGCCCACTCAGCGTCATTACTCTACTTTCCCCTCCATACTGACATCTCTTAAAAACACAAAAAAATGGACTCTGTGGACCTGAAAATGTAAAAATAAAAAAAATCAACAAACTCACATATATATGGCATGTTTGTGAAGATATTAAAGTGAATTTAGAGACCTCAAAATGTAAGAATATATCAATGTCTTAATAATCGTTACTAAAATCTGAATTCTTTTCAAAAACATATATTTTATTTAATACTGATTGGATTGTTTTACATGAATTTCAGTGTTTTTGGCGTTTTCTTAAAAGTATGATTTCATCACAATTTTTACCACTGTATTTATTAGTTTCTTAAAAATTCAATGCGAAAAATAAATTTAAAACGGACGCTATTGCGTGAAAAATTGCGATTAAGAAAAAATAATGACGAAGTGATATTTTATTTCGTGGCGACAAATGCTTGTCATTTATCATTTTTGACATACTTTTGCTGCTCTTCTTTCGTCGTGTCATATTGTTTCTTTGGAAAATTTATGGAAGCATTCCGAAGCAATTAAATAAATTTATATTATATTTAAGGGGTTTCAGGACTCTTAAAATTGTATAAAAAAAAATAAAAAAAAGACCATTTTCAACATTTAATATCTTAAAATGTGTTTGATTTTAAGAAATAATTTTTTCATTGGGATGAAACATATAAGTATGTTCTTAAATTTCATGTATTTAAAAAAAATGAAAGATACAGAATTGATATTTACGGGGGGCGTTAAACTCTCAGACGGAAAATCGGCATTACACCTTAAGCGCTAGAGATTACAAAATAAATTTTGCAACTAGAATGAAAACTTTGGTGCCTACTTATATTTAAGACTATCAGAACTACACGGCTTCGCCCGTGTCAATTATAAGAAGCCTTCCAGGTAAAATAAATTAAACCGAAATAATATGGCAATCACAATAACGGACATTTGTGCATTCCCATCCACAAATCGTTATAAAGAGAATCAAAAAACATGGCGTTATTGTCTTGCAACTACAGTAAAATCCCTGAACTTTAATAACAGAATGCACGATTTCTTTGGCGGGTATAAGAGAAAAATATGTGATTTTCCTGACAATACGAAAAAAAAAAAAGAAATTCCTCCAAATTGCGCAGCACTTAGTGAAATTCACGTTTGTATGGTATTATCTACATTATAAAGTAAAAACACTATGTCAGTGCCAATAAATTGCGCCCCATAAATTGTAATCCATAAAATGAACCTTTACTGCAATTTTACTAACTTTTAAACATCACACAATTTCATATTTTACAATGTCGAACAGGAAAAAGTTCTCTCAAATGAAATTTGTTTGAAATATGTACCTCAGTTTTCTGATTTTAATGGATTTTAAAGTAATTTTTAAGCATGGATATTTTGAAAGTTGAGTGCAACCCGATTACGAAAGATGAACCTGTTTACACTTAATGCAATAGTATAAAGAAAAGACATGTCTATGAGTAACGCTGGTATCATATTTTCGGTGGCAACAACCTAACACAACAAATTTCCCTTTTATTGCAGTTTAACGTCTAAACATTGTACATTCGATTGTTCCAACGTATTATAGGAAACAAAAGTACTTTCAGTGATATTTGTTTGTAATGTTTATCTCAATTTACGAATTTTTTATGGGTTTTAAAATACTTTTTAAGCATGCATATTTTTTAAATATGCTTGCAACCCAAATACAAAAGATTAACTCAGTTGCTCAAAAACATTGTAAATAATTCAGAATTTGTTTGCTTTCGCGTAATATTCAATAACTAAATTGGCAAACGAAATTAAAACGCCAAAAATAAAATAAAATAAAACACGAATTTAACAGATATCAAATCAAACTACTCAAAATAACCTGATAAGTATATAAAATTCAAATGGGAATTTCGTTCCGGGTACATATAACTTGAATTCTTCAGAACGGATTTCCATGCGACTTGCACTATTAGTTTTTTAGGGAAGATTTTAGTGCGTAACATATTGTTTTCCGTTGCTTAGTCATAGAATTATAGGGGAAGGTTATATAATCATGTCAACTCAAATATGAAGGATTAGTCTTATTAGCTGAATGAAAAATGTAGAACTATTTTTATATCTAAGTATATTGACGGGTTTATCTTCGGTAATGGGGCTGTGCGCCAGGGTATTCTTACTTTAATGAGTGTGCCTGACACCTATTACGGCATGCACCTTTGTTTAAAACAACATAGAATGACTTATGTTTTAAGCGTCTATCTGGCATGCAACTTGATTACAAAATACTAACCTGCAAATGCTTAAGGTACTTCTCCAGTTCCCTGCTCTACAACGCGAAACTTTCTGACACATTTTCTGACTCATTAAACGTAAAGGCCTAAAATTTGTAGGCCTGACTATTAAAGCGATTTGGAATTGAATTTTTTTCCTTTTTTCATAAATAAATTACTTATCGAGTTATGATGTCATTTTCCATAAATTTTAAATCAAGACATCTGTCAAGATATTTTTTGAAAATGTAAATAACCGCTCTCTTTTTGCTATAAATCACAGAAAATGTTAGCACTGAATCTAAACCAACACAACACTTAGCGGTAACGCATAGCTATAAGATATGGCTGTAGTATACAATCGAAGTAGTAAGCAAAATATAGGAGCCATATGTTTACAATGAGTTTGATTACGCGTTGAAAAGATTTGATAGAATGTGACGTCATATCTAACCTTTGTTTTTCTTTTTGTTAAATTGTTTTCATGAAATTTGACTGTTTGTATTAAAATAGATGTTTTAATTAAAAAAAAACATTCAAATTGAGGGGCTGCATTATTTTCCCGCTCTTATAGTTAAAGTTTTTATTTTATGTACAAAAAAAAAATGTAAATTTTCTGTTTAGAATGGCGTCAATATCAAACACGCAAAAATATAGCAAGAAAATCTGAATTTTTATTGGCAAATAGAAACAAAATACACGCGTTATCCTTATTTTTTTCACATTATTGTGTCATTTTTTAGGGTTTGGCAACAGGAAAGAAACGTTTTAATTTAAAAAGATTTAAAAAGAGATATTTCTATAATGTTCAATTATGGAAGTGGTAGAAAAAAGGGATAAATAGTGGTTTGATAATTTTTTTAAGTAGACAGTGATCTTTTCCACGTTCTAAAACGTATGTACATCGAGTTTCGTGCAAATCGGTCAAAAATTAAAGATTTGTATAAAGGACATACACACATAGAACGGCTTTTATATATACGAGTTGGAACCCGTCGAAATTCGACGAATTAAAATGCTTAGCATGGAACTATCAGATCGAATTTATAATAAACCTACAAAAATAAATACAATAAAAAATTCATCTTGGACTGGTTATCTAACTCTTAAAACAAATAATGTTTTTAACCTAAAATTACCAAAATATTATTTCCAAAAACTTCAACTGCTTAAATTATTGAAAAATTAAACTGTATTAGAATACGTAATCAAGATGAGTAATTACGTTGAAGTTATCGATTGAGGCTCTTACATTTGTTTTTATGGGATGAAAAATCAGTATAAAGGGTTTCGCTTTGTCACATCGTAAAATTTTCCCCATAAAATCTAAACTGTACGTTATTTTCACATTCTCAAAATTTACATACGCACCAAATTCATCAAATTCACAATTTAAAAGTATATTAACGCGCAATACATTATGAATGAATGTATTTCCAAACTTAAAGTCACGTTTGTCCGATAAAACTTTTCATGTGAACATTCGCATAAACTTTAAGTTCTAATCTCAGTACCCGCGAAAATTTACCATTCAGAAATTTGCCTTTAGTTGTCATAGTATTGGCCATCTAGAATTGGTCAAATATTTAGTTTTATCAAAGAAAATGATCGTTTTTTCTTTTAAATATGACATCATTTTTACTCACTGAATCATTTTGCCTAGCATCTTAAACTCAGTATGAGCGTAATGTAATATTGAAACATCTTCTTCAATCTTTTGATTTTTGAAGAAGAATGCGTGTTTTTTTTAATGGCTGACGTTATTTTCTGTTCAAAAATTAGAAAAAATTTACTTTTATTTGTAATGTGAAGATGGCATCAATAAGGATATAATCAATAAAAATAAATAAACCGTGACTATTTTCCCTTTACTTTTAATAGAAATGGAGTACTTCAGTTGCCACAATTACAAAATTGGTGCTAAAAACTATAAAAAATTAATATCTCAAAAATAGATTGAGATAGAGCTTTCAAACAAATTGCATTTAAAAGGACATTTTTTTCCCTATATGACGGTGTAAGAATTGAAACTGTGCGATGTTTAGAAGTTTAAAAATTTGCAGTAGCGAAAATTGCAAAACCGAAATTTCATTTCAAATTTCAAAATGTTGCCATTCGCAGAATGACGTATGGGTTACGCACAGATATGTTTGTCCTTTATAATATAGATAGATTACTAGTAGAACTACCCGGCTTCGCCCGTGTCAATTATAAGAAGCCTTCCAGGTAAAATAAATTAAAACGAAATAATACGGCAATCACAATAACTGAAATGTGTGCATTCCCATCCACAAATCGTTATAAAGACAATCAAAAAACATGTCGTTATTGTATTGCAACCATAGTAAAATCCCCGAGCTTTAATAACAGAATGCAAGTTTTCTTTGGCGGGTATAAGAGAAAAATATGTGATTTTCCTGACAATACGAAAAAAAGAAATTCCTCCAAATCGCGCAGCACTTAGTGAAATTCTCGTTTGTATGGTATTATCTACATTATAAAGTAAAAACACTATGTCAGTGCCCATAAATTGTGCCCCATAAATTGTAATCCATAAAATGTGCCATTACTGCAATTTTTCTAACTTTTAAACATCACATAATTTCATTTTTTACTATGTCGAATGGTAAAAAGTTCTCTCAAATGAAATTTGTTTGAAAATTGTACCTCAGTTTTCTGATTTTAATGGATTTTAAAGTAATTTTTAAGCATGGATATTTTTAAAGTTGAGTGCAACCCGATTACGAAAGATGAACCTGTTTACACTTAATGCAATAGTATAAAGAAAAGACATGTCTATGAGTAACGCGCTGGTATCATATTTTCGGTGGCAACAACCTAACACAACAAATTTCCCTTTTATTGCAGTTTAACGTCTAAACATTGTACATTCGATTGTTCCAACGTATTATAGAAAACAAAAGTACTTTCAGTGATATTTTTTTGTAATGTTTATCTCAATTTACGAATTTTGTATGGGTTTTAAAATAATTTTTAAGCATGCATATTTTTTAAATATGATTGCAACCCAAATACAAAAGATTAACTCAATTGTTCAAAAACATCGTAAATAATTCAGAATTTGTTTGCTTTCGCATAATATTCAATAACTAGGACTTCCCTTTTAGGGATTAGTCTGAGCGATATTGCTGAGAACATAGATTTAATAATAACATGTGGAAGGAAAGAAAGTGAGATGTTATCTTTAATTGTCCATATACTGCGATAAATTGAGATGATGAAAATAAACGAGTCGTAGAATTACAAAATCTTATATATAAATTCGTATACACTGTTTAAAAAATGGGAAAGAAAACCATGCAAGACAGACATGCATGGATATAAAATTGTAAGTACGCAATATATTAAAAGTAAAATAGAAAATTAAACTCTAAATTATTTTATATCGTAATTGTAACTGTATAAAGTGATGTCAAGAGCACAATCAGACGCTCCGTACCAATTTGAGTAACATTAAATGACAAATATATGATGTTTGAAAAGAAAAGACTATACTTTATATAGTGTGTGCTCCCCCGGAAAAGTTAATATTGTACAATATCTGTTTTCCACGCATGCAATGAGGTTGTGGATAAGAATTAAGGAATTCTCTCTTCTAAATCTGATGTAGTATCAAAGTACCGAACACATCAATAGTGGCATGCAATGCATCGTTAGAGTCTGTTTTAGATATGCTCGATCGGATTTAAATGATGAGTGCTTGCCGGCCACTACATACGCTGTATTGTTTTGTTTTCAAACATATTCTGCACGAGTTGAGCTGTATTTAGCCTGTATTAAATAAAAGAAATCGGCAATGATTGCAGCATAAAATATGACACAAAATCTGAATATATCGTCTGCATAACCTTTGAGCAGTCAAAGTGTCATTTGAAGTAATTTAAAAATCCATACATATTTTTTTAGCAAATCATGCAAGCTAAAATACTCCTATATGAACCCGATTACGAAATTTCACCAGGATAAGTTAATATATAAAAAAATCTACTAATAACAATTGAGAATGTGACCTTATGATAAAATCTCTAGAAAAATGAATCAGATGAAAAATTCATATGAAATTTAAAACGGCACTTCCCGCTGTTAGTGACCTTGGCGAGAGAGAGAAAAGCCTTGGGAAGGAACACTATAACAAGTACTTTCGGGCAACCTACTCACTGTTTCATACAGGTCTTTATTTAATATTTACACAATTTATTTAATGCTAGGTGGGTATCTATCTGTTTTGTTGCATTTAAGTTGCATATTTTGTGGAGGAAATGCGGCATTATGAAATATTTAAAGTTTCTATACCTAATAATTCCAAATTTATGTTAATTGAGAACGCTTTCCGTTCATTTCATCTTTTTAGATTTAAAGTTTTTTAGAAACCATTCACATAGACAATTTTAAATTTTAAAATTAACCCGAAGCAAAATTTCAAGGTTTTGGGCTCAGCAGTAACAGAGAAATAGAAAATTTTCGAACGTTTTTTGTTTCTGCAGTGTTTTATATAGCGACATTTTTAGAAACTGTTCTATTGCGAGAATTTACGTCATGATAAATACAGCCATGTCAATTTTCATGTTTATATTCCTAACAATTCCATGTACTTTGTTACTTAGATCATCTTTAGATCTTTTTTTGTTCACTTTGTTTAGTCTTTCGATTTTTTAGGATTCATTCTACAACGAGCATTTACATCATATAAATTACTACCATGCCAAAGTTCTAGTTTCTAACCCCAACAGTTTACCAGAAATTTCCGTATTCCAAATAAATCATAATTTAGAACCTTTCTAGAAATTTTTACGTTTATCTGTCAAATTGAATTTTCGAACCTTTTAGAGAGCGTTCATAACGAGTATTTACATCTTAAAAGTAACCATCACACCGAATTTAAAGTTTCTAACCCAATCACTATCACAGAAATCGCAATTTTAGAATTTTTTTGCTCCTGCAGTGATGTAGGTTGTTGCACTGACATAAAATATAGTCTTTTCTTCGGAGCAGAAATGGCCACCAACATTTTTTTAAGTTGGCTATGTATTTTCAGACTTAACACCTCACAAACGCGCAAGCATTATTAATATTATACACTTTATAATATTACTAGAAAGGTAGCCCGTCAAAAATGACGGATATTTAGATATAAAGATATATACAACTCATGTGCAAGAATATGAGTTTTCTCGCTTGTTCCGCAGTGATAGGTGAAAATAACACATTTAAAGAACGAAACACATTTATGAAAAACTGTGTACAGTAGAAGACCACTAATCTGCACAGTTTGGTTCCAACTGTTATGCAGATTTGAGGCTTTTGCGGTCATGTCTGTTCAATCTTTGTTTACATTTTTTTAAATTCATATATTGGACAATTTAGATTGTTAAGCCTTAAAAATAAATAAATTTTACACTTGAAGTAAGGTAAAAACTATTAAATTATCGTATACGATTTCATGAAATGGTATTATATGGTATTATATGTGTGTGCTTCACGATCTTGGTTACGACGTTGGCGAAATTGGCTGCAACTTGTCCTAATCCTAATAGTGTGGCCCCCTATAACAAAAAAGTAACCAGTTTTTAATAAAATTTCTGATATAAAGTAGTTTTCAAAAACTTTTGTAAAATTGCAGGCCGTTCTCATGTTATGTCAGTCCTAAGAATAATATTTCTAACAATGAAGAGTTTCCATGTATATATGAAATTTAGAAAAGCTTCTCCAAAAGAAAGGTCCTGAAATGACATTGTAATTCCTCTAACTTCAAAGTTTAATCGGGCCCTGATGTTGGTTACTGAAATCTAATAAATACAGTTATTTTGAATATTACAACAGAATTAAACAATTAAACTTATTTAACTTAAACCCGGCGTTACTTCCCGATGTTATTTTTTACTATTAAGAAAGAAAATTATTTAAATTTTTCAAATCATGCATTTAAATTTTTTTCCGTCTTTAATAACTAAATAATGAAAAAATATGTTTTTGTTCTGAGCTCATAAATATGACAATAAAAAAATGTAACTAAGAGACATTGCAAAATTAAATCTTTGTGATTTCAAACCATAAACAAACGACACCGCCAAAATTTTATCTACTATGATGTCATTAGAATATTGTCCATTGATTGTTGGAGAACTTGCTTTGCGAATGATTACCTCAATGATTTAAAATTTTTTTAAGTTTCACGATGAATGAATCACTTGTGTTTGTTTAGGTTTATGGAATGAGATATTAAGCTGTGAACCTAATTTCAACTAAAACTATCCAAGGATATATGTATTTTTAATTGAAATCAAAAACAATGCTTTGATCTCGAAATAAAAAGGGTACAGATGTCATATTCGCCCCATATTGGCGCGATTTTTTTTATTTGCCAATTTGGCGAAAACATCAACAGCATAACAACATAATCCAGGTTACCACATCAAGCAAAATAACGACACTTTGGCGCAAGTTAAGTACCCTTTGCCTACATGATTTGGCGTCAGAAAAAAATCGCGCCAATATGGGGCGAATATGACATCTGTTCCATAAAAAGTTTTAGTTTGTATAATTGGTTATTTCTGTTAATTATTTATTTAGGTATTTTTCCATTATAGCGCATTTTTAAAAAAAGCTTGGCGCAATTCGGGCATCAGAAAGTGAGATATGTTGCCAAAATATATAAACAGCTATGAAAACAAATCTAATGAACTTTTATTTTTGTTTATATATGCACTTATATACTTAAAAAAATCGTTTCTAAATATATATAATATTTTTTTATATACAAATTACGGCACAGATTTCAGATATGAACCGGGATACCTAACTGGCGCCAAAATGGTGTTATTTTGCCTGCTATGGTAACCCGGCTATTGTTTTTTATTTATTAATAAATTGTTTATTTACTTTTATTTTGTTTTTAATTATATAAACAGTTTTGTTCTATAGCTATTATTCAAACTTTTATTTATTTATTGTTATTTCCTTTTCAAAATGATAGCAAATAATTTAAAAATATATAAGTAACTGGTATTCGAAAGCGAGATTTCTGCCAAATTGGCGTCAGAGAAAAATTACGCCAACCCCGATGCGTATATGACATCTGTGCAAAAATTACGGCACAGATGTCATATTCGCCCCATATTGGCACGATTTTTTTTCTGACGCCAATGTCATATACACACCGGGTACTTAACTCTCGCCAAAGTGTCGTTATGTTGCTTGATATGGTAACCCGGATGTTGTTGTTTATGCTGTTGATGTTTTCTCCAAATTGGCGTCGGAAAAAAATCGCGCCAATATGGGGCGAATATGACATCTGTGCCAAAATTACTTCTGTTAAAAAATGGGTAAAAAAATAATTAAAAAATGGGTAAATAGCTTTTTTTTTACATTAAATAAAGGTACTTGTTAGTTATACCGTTGACCAAATTACTGTCGCCAAATTGTAAGATTAAATGCCAATAATGGTTGACATTAAACATGATCATGTGTTTCTTACGTCATCAAGTGATTTTTAATTCGACGTTATATTTGTATTTTTATTAATGTTTTGCTAATTTAATTGATCTTTCGTTGTTTAAAATAAAAATTATGTCAATTTGTATAATTTAGCGAGTGGTTTGGCGATTTGTATAATTTGGTGAAAACGGTCGACGGGATAGCTAACAACTACCTAAATAAATTGCATACATATGGAAAAAATTGCTTGTGAGTAAATAGTTGAACAGTTGTTGTTTGTTGAGCAGTAAATAGGTTGTCAGAAAATACGTTGGCAAACTTCTTTCTCGCCAAGCAACTTTTCTCCGAAGTATTGTACATAAGCAATGATTGCTAGAATTGCATTTTTAATTATGATATGCGCTTTTATGTTTCACTACATTTATGCATACTATACTGTGTGTATAAATGCTACAGTTCATATGCAGGGCTACACAAAAGAATTCGTAAGTGTTACTGAGTATGCGAGTAAATTGCTTAAAGGTGGTTTTTAAAGGAGTTATGCGTTTTTACGCTGAACTGCATTTAGTTTACTAAGAAATGTTTGTAGAATATAGATAAAATGATATACAGGCTCACGCAAAGAATAGGATACATAACCGTCTATGGATGATAATATCTGGAAATGTGGTTTCAGTAGTTTTAAGAGTAGTTTAAATTAAATTTTGGCTAAATAGTGGCATGTAATAACGATACTATTGGCTATGGGCGGTAACTGCTAAAATCAATTTTTAAAATTTTTTATGCGTCTTCTAAAATGTTTACTTAGTTATCTTATTTCCCCAAATAACGAAGTTTTGTTAAAGCATTCAGGATGTGTTGGAAAGTGTTTCATATTATATGCTTAACGCATGAATTTTCTTTCTTCTTTAGTCTTATTTTGAATTTATTTTATTCTTAATTTTTTAGTCTTATACTGCTTTATAGAAACTTTGGCACAGTTGTCATATACGCCAATTTGGCGAAAACATCAACAGCATAAACAACAACATCCGGGTTACCATATCAAGCAAAATAACGACACTTTGCCGCCAGTTAAATACCCGTTGAGTACATGACATTGGTGCCAGAAAAAAATCACGCCAATATGGGGTGTATATGACATCTGTGCCGAAACTTTAATATTTAATTTTTAAACTCTTCGCTCCACACCCCTTACATATAGTACAAACTATAACACAGATAGCGCAAAATAATAGACAGTTTGGTACTTTTCCACTGTAAGAGCTTTGGCGTTTTTTTAAAAGAAAGCTTGGTGTAATTTGGGCATCAGAAAGTAAGATTTGGGTTTGTTTCCGTTATACGGATACCTTTGTCGCCAAGCGTAATAGATGGCGCAAAATGAAAATCACGTGAATTGAAGCATTTGAAAAATAAAAGAAAAAACATTGTGGATACTAAAGTGAGCATTTAAAAAATATAACATTTGAAAATTCCAGACTTTTACGAACTATTTCATTAAATCACAATTATATACTTAAAATAAGTGAACAAATAACTGCTATAAAATAAAGCAATAAAATAAAGCAATAAAATAAAACTCATATTAAACTGCTGGCATAAAATTAAAAATATCTTTTAGCATTTTGAAATAATTGGCGCATTAGCATACATTTTGGCATGGTGTCCGTATAACGGAAAAATATCGAGATTTCGGAACAGATGTCATATTCGCCCCATATTGGCGCGCTTTTTTTCTGACGCCAAATCATATAGGAAAAGGGTACTTAACTTGCCCCAAAGTGTCGTTATTTTTCTTGATGTGGTAACCCGGATTATGTTGTTTATGCTGTTGATGTTTTCGCCAAATTGGCAACCGAAAAAAATCGCGCCAATATGGGGCGAATATGACATCTGTACCGAGATTTCTTATCAAATCATATAAAAAGCTATGAAAACAAACTTGATGAGCGTTTTTTTTTTGTTTTATATGTTTATTTTATATGTATATTATTGATGTTTTTATGTACAAATCACATCTGTTTCTTTATAAAATTAGTGAAACATCTTTTTTATATTAAATAAATCTTATAAATATCGAAAAAAATGCGTGTGTATATAAAATGAAACAGTGGATAGGTTCCCGGAAAATATGTTGCCAAATTTCCTTTTTCGCCAATGCACCTATACTGGAAAAGTACCTAAAGCACATTAAAATCGCGCAGTTAGGAGCTCACACAGTACAGCGTCGTCTATTGGCGGTTATTTTATTAGTAGCATCGGGAGGAAGATGTAAAGATGTACTTTAAATTCTCACTCATAGATTTTGAAAAATATCTTAAAAGAGCGGAGTTTAAATTAAATTTCGGTGACCTCCTTTATGAAAGATTAATGGTTTTAAATGGGAATTTCGCCAAATTAGCCAGCTATCACCAAGTTGGCTAACATTTGGCGCTACTGTGGTAACCCTGCGTTAGTTTTTTCAACAATTACTCATTTCAATGAGGCGGTCCTACCGGAATCGTGAGGGACACACAGAGACTTGGATTTTATATAAATAGATATCGCTTTATAATATTAGCATAGATGTACAAATGCAGAAGACATTTATCTGTTACAAACTAAATTTTCCGGCGTTGCCCAGAATTTCAAGAACGTTTGTTCTGAAAAATTAATTTCAAAATTTAACATACAACATAAAACAAACATTAAAACAAGTATGAAAAATCATGAGTACAGCATAGATTATGAAACACTTTCCAACAATCCCTGAAAGCTTTAACGAAACTTCGTTACTTAGGGAAATAAGGTAAATAAGATAACTAAGTAAACATTTAAAAATTTGATTTCAGTAGTTACCGCCCATAGCCAAATATGTATTCCAATTCTTTTGAACAGCCCTGTATTCGATCTGTATGTTGATATATTATATAATGGAAAAATTTAGTTTAGCAAGAAAATGCATAGCAGGTTGAAATTCATCTTTCAGCAATTTATACTAATAGATGGAAATATACTTGAATTCTTTTGTACAGCCCTGTAGTTTACCTAGTACCTTTATTACATGCCACTATTTAGCTAAAATTTAATTCAAAATAAAACACGCTTAAAACTACTGAAATTACATTTCCACACCCATAGACGGCCACGTATCCAACTCTTTGCATGGCCCTGTATAACATTTTATCTATATTCTAGAAATATTTCTTAATACACTAAATTCAGTTCAGCTTAAAAATGCATAACTCCTTTAAAACCCACCTTTAAGAAATTTATGCTCATAATCAGTAACCTTTACGAATTCATTTTTGTAGCCCTGCATATGAACTATAGCATTTATACGCACTTAATAGTATGCATAAATATAGTGAACAAGTAGGTAAGTGTGATCACAGATCGCACAGAGGGTTTCGTTTAATATTCCTTTCAAAACACTTTATCCTTTTGAAAAATCTCTTAGTTCCACATTTCGCAACCAGGGGCGCACTCTATTCCAAACAAACGTCTGTCCGAACGAAACTCCGTTTTATAGACTATCCGTAGATATATTAGTCGAGGGGATTGGGCCGATAGCACCCGAGATAAGAAGGCGCCCCTGGCTGTAAAAAGTGGGACTAAAATATGTAAGGCTATGGTGCGTAATATGAAAGATTGGTCAAAGGGGTGTCGGCAAAAGTTGGAAAAGTGCTCCCCGGTGAAAAGGGCGGAGGTTAGAAAAATTGCTTAAAATACCCAAGTTAGAGCCCGGAGGAGTAAATAATATAAGACTTTTTGAAAATTATGATTTGCCGTGTGGTCTGAGGTATTCAGCTATACGTATGCAAAAATTCATGTCTCCAACTTAATTAGGGGGCTCCCTTAGAAAAAATTGCTTAAAATACATATGTGGTAGCTCAAAGGGTTAAACGTAAGTCTTTTTCAAGATTTTATGATTTGTCGCCTGGTCTCAGATGTTCTGCTATAAGTATGCAAAATTTCAAATCTCCAATTTCTCAGTTAGGAAGAATTGCTTAAATTACGCATGTGGGAGCTCAAAGGGTTAAATGTACGATTTTTTTCAAAATTTTATTATTTGTCTTATGATATGTGGTGTTCAGCTATAAGTATGCAAAATTTTACGCCTCCAACCTAAGTAGGGGCTCACTTAGAAAGAATTGTTTAAAATACACATGTGGGAGCTTAAAGGGTTAAATGTACGGCTTTTTCAAAATTTTATTGTTTGTCATTTGATGCGAGGTGTTCAGCTATAAGTATGCAAAATTTCACGCCTCCAACCTAATTAGGTATTCACTTTGAAAGAATTGCTTGAAGTACCCATGTGGGAGCCCGAAGGGTTAAATGTACGACTTTTTCAAAATTTTATAGTTTGTCATTTGATGTGAAGTGTTCAGCTATAAGTATGCAAAATGTCACGCCTTCAACCTAATTAGGGCTCACTTAGAAAGAATTGTTTAAAATACACATGTGGGAGCTCAAAGGGTTAAATGTACGACTTTTTCAAAATTTTATAATTTGCAGTTTGATGTGATGTGATCAGTTATAAATATGCCAAATTTAACGCCTCCAACCTAATTAGGTACTCACTTAGAAAAAAATGTTTAAAGTACACATGTGGGAGCCCGAAGGGTTAAATGTACGACTTTTTCAAAATTTTATAGTTTGTCATTTGATGTGAGGTGTTCAGCTATAAGTATGCAAAATTTCACGCCTCCAACCTAATTAGGGCTCACTAAGAAAGAATTGTTTAAAATACATATGTGGAAGCTCAAAGGGTTAAATGAACGACCTTTTTCAAAATTTTATAGTTTGTCATTTGATTTGAGGTGTTCAGCTATAAGTATGTAAAATTTCACGCCTCCAACCTAATTAGGGCTCACTTAGAAAGAATTGTTTAAAATACATATGTGGAAGCTCAAAGGGTTAAATGAACGTTTTTTTCAAAATTTTATAGTTTGTCATTTGATGTGAGGTGTTCAGCTATAAGTGTGCAAAATTTCACGCCTCCAACCTAATTAAGGCTCAATTGGAAAGAATTGTTTAAAATACACATGTGGAGCCCAAAGGATTAAATGTACGATTTTTTCAAAATTTTGTGATTTGTCGTATGATATGTGGTGTTCAGCTGTAAGTATGCAAAATTTCAAGTCTCCTTCATGTATAGTTTCTGAGAACGGGCTTTGTGACAGACGGACAGACAGACAGAGGAGCGAGAGCAATAGGGTTTTGTCAGATGTATGAAACCCTAAAAAATAAAGAAAAAAAAATGATGCTATAAAGCAAAATATTTTATTAAACATCATATAATTGTTTCTAATTTTCACACGCGAAATATAAAATATGCTTTTGGCGATTAAAAAATGCTATTGAAAGATTATCGCAAAATCTCAAATCAAAGTTTTTATGTTTTTTTTTTCTTTTTAATGGAATAACAAACAGATTTCTTTTCCTGTTTGATTAAATTAAATTTTTTTATGGCACTTCATTATTACTGCGTGCGTTTTTTTTTTTTAAATTATTTACTCCATGTGTTCAAACCAGTTGTCTACGAAAACATCTACCAGTGAAAGTGACGCACAACAAATATCTGTGACGTATGCAGATAATTTTTGCTTTTTTTATCAGTTTTTTTTATATAATTTTTAAGCGGTTTGGAATTTATTTTTCAATGTAGGGGCATTCAGTAGGCGACCCTCATAGGTACCGTCTGGTGCAATCAGAAACGAAATCCGGCAAATATTTTTTGAGTAATGCTTGACGAAAGTTTTTATTTGGGGCTTTTTTTTTAGTAGGACATGGCCTTAATATCAATCGTAGCTGTAATATTGCGTTCAGTATTAGCCTTCGCTTCGCTCAGACAACTAAATTGGCAAACGAAATTAAAACGCCAAAAATAAAATAAAACTAGGACTTCCCTCAGAGGGATTAGTCAGAGCGATATTACTGAGAACATAGATTTAATAATAACATGTGGAAGCAAAGAAAATGAGATGTTATCTTTAATTGTCCATATACTGCGAAAAATTTAAATGATGAAAATAAACGAATTGTAGAATTACAAAATCTTATATATAAATTCGTATACACTGTTTAAAAAAATGGGAAATCAAACCATTCAAGACAGCCATGCATGGATATAAAATCGAAAGTACGCAATATATTAAAAGTAAAATAGAAAATGAAACACTAATTTACTTATATCGGAATTTTAACTGTATAAAATGATGTCAAGAGCATAATCAGACGCTCCGCACCAATTTGAGAAACTTTAAATGACAAATATATGATGTTTAAAAAGAATGGACTATACTTTATATGGTGTGTGCTCCCCCGGAAATGTTAATATTGTACAATATCTGTTTTCCACGGATGCAGTGAGGTTGTCGATAACATTAAGGACTTCTCTTCTCAAAATCTAATATAGTATCAAAGTACCGAATACATCAAAAGTGGCATGCAATGCTTCGTTAGAGTGTGTTTTATATATGCTCGATCGGATTTAAATGATGAGTGTCTGCTGGCCACTACATACGCTGTATTGTTTTGTTTTCAAACATATTCTGCACAAGTTGAGCTGTATTTAGCATGTATTAAATAAAAGAAATCGGCAATGATTACAACATAAAGTATGACACAAGATCTGAATATATCGTCTGCATAACTTTTGAGCTGTCAAAGTGTCATTTGAAGTAATTTACAAATCCATACATATTTATTCAGCAAATCATGCAAGCTAACATACGCCAATATGAACTCGATTACAAAATTTCACCAGAATAAGTTAATATATAAAAAATCTACTAATGATAATTGAGAATATAACCTTATGATAAAATGTCTAGAAAAATGAATCGGATAAAAAGTTCATATCACATTTAAAACGGCACTTCCCTCTGTTAGTGGCCTTGGCGAGAGAGAGAAAAGCCTAGAGAAGGAACACTTTAACAAGTACTTTCGGCAGCCTAATCACTGTTTCATACAGGTCTTTATTCAATATTTACATAATTTATTTAATGCTAGGTGGGTATCTATCAGTTTTGTTGCATTTAAATCGCATGTTTTGCGGAGGAAATACAGCATTATGAAATATTTAAAGTTGCTGTACCTAATAATTCAAAATTAATGGTAATTGAGATCGCTTTCCGTTAATTTCATCTTTTTAAATTTTAAATTTTTTAGAAACCATTCAGAGAGACAATTGTATATTTTAAAACTAAACCGAAGCAAAATTTCAAGATTTTGGGCTCAGCAGTAACAGAGAAATAGAAAATTTTTGAAGTTTTTTTTTCTGCACTGTTTTATATAGCGACATTTTTAGAAATTGTTCTATTGCGAGAATTTACGTCATGATAAATACAGCCATGTCAATTTTCATGTTTATAGTCCTAACAGTTCCATGTTCTTCGTTACTTAGATCATCTGTAGATCTTTTTCCGCTTTGTATTTCGCTTCGTCTATTCGCTTCGTCGTATTTTGCTTCGCTTTGTCTTTCTATTTTTTAGAATTCGATCTACAACGAGCATTTACATCTTATTAATTCCTACCATGCCAAATTTCTAGTTTCTAACCCCAACAGTATCCCAAAAATTTAAGTATTCCAAATAAATCATAGTTTAGAACCTTTCTAGAAAATTTTACGTTTATCCGTCAAATTTAACCTTTTAGAGAGCGTTCATTACGAGTATTTACATCTTAAAAGTAACTACCTCACCAAATTTAAAGTTTCTAACCCAATCAATATCGCAGAAATCACAATTATAGAACTTTTTTGCTCCTGCAGCGATGTAGGTTCTTGCACTGACATAAAATAGTCTTTTTTTCGGAGCAGAGATGGACACCAACATTTTTTTAAGTTGGCTATGTAGTTTCAGAGATAACACCTCACAAACGTACAAGCATTAATAATATTATACACTTTATAATATTATAACGCTTTATAATATTAGCATTAGATGTACAGATACAAAAGCCATTTATCTGTTACAAACTAAAGTGCTGACGTTGCCCAGAATTTGAAGGATGTTTGGTCTGAAAAATCAATTTCAAAATTTAACATACAACACAAAACAAACATTAAAAAAAGCAGTCGAAATGTTGTTGAATGAATCATATGAAAACGCTATATAAAAATGTATAAATGTATATAACAGACGCAAAAGAATACAGCTATAAATGAACTTATTTCAATTTATAATTGGAGCAATAATGTTTAAATACTCCAATATTTCTCTAATCGGGTTTTTATCATGCTTCAACACATTTTTCACACTCATATGACGTTATACTATATCCACCATGCCCTTTATATTTCCAATATGACGTAATATTTTCTTCTTTCACGTGGAAACCTTGAAATAGAAAAGTTATGAAGTTATATTCACTTTCATTTAAATTCGTCAAACCATTTATTTCATTTTCATATTTCACATGAAAATCTTGCAATAGAAAAGTTATGACGTAATATTCACTTTTTTTTAAATTCGGCAAACTATTTATTTCATTTTCATTTTTCACGTGGAAATCTTGCAGTAGAAAATTAATTGTTGTAGTAATAATTTTATTGTGTTTTTTAATTTTTGGCAACTGTTATAACGAAAAATGTTTAAATTTGATAAGAAATTGCTGTTAAATTGGTGGTTTTTATTAATTAAAAATTAACTATAAGTTATTTCGATTCCGGATTACTTTAGTTGTCTCGGCCATGTTTTAATACACATGTACGTATCTCTTCACAACTTTGGCTTCCAAATTGTGGATTTTTTATAGAATTACAAACAGACAGATAGACAAGTTTTCATTTTTATATATCTCTCTATTCTATAAAAAGTAACTAACGCTGTCACCGCCGCCGCCGGTTTTGAGTTTTTTGTCACCAGAGGTCTTTCTTCGTTAATATTAAGAAAACTATTGCATACAAATATCTGAAAATCGGTGGTATTATAGCGAAATATTTGATCAACACACTAATGTATACAGTTTTCAAATCGAAGAATTATTTTAAGAGATATTTAATGCTAAAGTTGGACAAAATCGTTCCATTTTAAAAAAAATTATAAGAGCAAAAGCTATACATGGGAATTTAATCATTTTTGATCATTTTATTCAATAGAAGATCCCGGTCTGCAGATTTCATTATTTTTTTTAATTTGACTCATTTTTTGAGGTTTTATTTCTATTTTAAATTCAAATATTCAGCATTTTGACAGATATTTTTTACATATTTTAGAAAATGGTATTAATTTAAACTGTTGCCAACTGTATAAACAGCACAAACAATAATGTTTGCTTCAAATAAAAAAATTATTTACACGTTACTATTATAAACAGAAAAAACCTTCAAATTAGAATTAAATAATTGGGTATAAAAAGTTTATTAAATCCAATTTATCCAATAAGTCCACTTATTGGAAATTACGCCATAAAAACTATATTTACATGTGAATTTTAAAAGAGAAAGGATATTGTAAAATAAATTCATTAACACGCGTTAGAAATCTGAAATAGAAGAAATTACGTCACATTACACTTATTATGCAAAATGAACAAAAAATAGTATTGCAAAACAGTTTAAATTTAAAAATTACGCGAGACAAAATATTAGAGGTTATAAATATTAGATTTTTTCAAAATTTTATTATTTGTCGTTTGATGTGAGGTGTTCAGCTATAAGTATGCAAATTTTTATGTTTCCAACATAATTAGGGGCTGAGTTAGAAAAATTGCTTTAAATACACAACTTAGAGACCAGAGGGTTAAATATTAGACTTTTTCAAAATTTCATTATTTGCTGTTTGATGTGAGGTGTTCAGCTATAAGTATGCAAAATTTCATGTCTCCAACTTAGATAGGGGCTGAGTTAGAAAAATTGCTTAAAATACACAAGTTAGAGCCCAGAGGGTTAAATAATAGACTTTTTCAAAATTTTATTATTTGTCGTTTGATGTGAGGTGTTCAGCTATAAGTATGCAAAATGTCATGTCTCCAACTTAATTAGGGGCTGAGTTAGAAAAATTGCTTCAAATACAGAAGTTAGAGACCGGAGAGTTAAATATGACTTCTTCAAAATTTTATGATTTATCGTGTTATCGCAAGTGTTCAGCTATAAGTATGCAAACTTTCATGTCTCCAACTTAATTAGGGGCTGAGTTAGAAAAATTGCTTAAAATACACAAGTTAGAGCCCAGATGGCTAAATATTAGACCTTTTTCAAAATTTTATTATTTGTCGTTTGATGTGAGGTGTTCAGCTATAAGTATGCAAAATTTCATGTCTCCAACTTAATTAGGGGCTGAGTTAGAAAAATTGCTTAAAATACAGAAGTTAGAGACTGGAGGGTTAAATATGACTTTTTCAAAATTTTGTGATTTATCGTGTTATTGCAAGTGTTCAGCTATAAGTATGCAAACTTTCAAGTCTCCAACTTAGTTAGGGGATGAGTTAGAAAAATTGCTTAAAACACATAAGTTAGAGCCCAGAGGGTTAAATATCAGACATTTTTCAAAATTTTATTATTTGTCGTTTGATATGAGGATTTCAGCTAAAAGTATGCGAAATTTCATGTCTCCAACTTAATTAGGGGCTGAGTTAGAAAAATTGTTTAAAATACATAAGTTAGAGCCCAGAGGGTTAAATATTAGACTTTTTAAAAATTTTATTATTTGTCGTTTGATGTGAGGTGTTCAGCTATAAGTATGCAAAATGTCATGTCTCCAACTTAATTAGGGGCTGAATTAGAAAAATTGCTTAAAATACAGAAGTTAGAGACCGGAGGGTTAAATATGACTTTTTCAAAATTTTATGATTTATCGTGTTATTGCAAGTGTTCAGCTATAATTATGCAAACTTTCAAGTCTCCAACTTAGTTAGGGGCTGAGTTAGAAAAATTGCTTAAAATACACAAGTTAGAGCCCAGAGTGTTAAGTATTAAACTTTTTCAAAATTTTATTATTTGCCGTATGATGTGTGGTGTTCAGCTATAAGTATGCAAATTTTCAAGTCTCCGACATATATAGTTTCTGAGAACGGGCTCTGTGACAGACGGACAAACAGACAGACAAAGGAGTGAGACAGGTAGGGTTTCGTTAGATGAACGAAACTCTAAAAACATGCTGGTGATGACTGTAACAACATCCTAAAATTACATTACCATCAGCGATCTACCAATCCCGAATTTAGTTTATATTCGTTTCATATATTCTTATTCTTTTGTGCGGCCCTGTAAAATAATTATCAATATTATATACAGTAAAACCTCTGAATAGCGGACACCCCGAGAATGCAGAATTTGTCCTCTATTTAGAGGTGACCGCTACTGAGAGTAGAACATGTACAGTTATTTAAGAGTTGGTAATCGAAAAAATGTCCGCTAAATAGAGGTATCCGCTAATCGGGTGTGTCCGCTATGGAGGTTTTACTGCATAATAATATCATCCTTTACAAGAAAATTGCATGCTGTATGATAGACAGACATACATCCAGAGAAAGATAACCTCCCGGAGCAATAAACACTCATGTCTTTTGTTTTAATCATCCACAATTGTATGTCATACAACATGCCAGATTTTATACAACAGGTTGAAAACGGTCACCGTGGTACGGAATACTGTATTATTATTTGTTTGCCCACCAAAACTGGTTGCCACGGGTTGTTGCAAGGTTTGTGATCACGTGGTTGAAACTGATCTATTCAATATTACTGCGTGCGTATTTTTTTTTATTTGCTCCATGTGTTCAAAGCAGTTGTCTACGAAAACACCAACCGGTGAAAGTGACGCACACCAAATTTCTGTGACGTATGCATATAAATTGTGCTTTTGTAAGAGTTTTTTCTATATAATTTTTAAACGGTTTGGAACTTATTTTTCATAGTAGGTGCATTCAGTAGGCGACCCTCATAGGTACCTTCTGGTGCAATCAGAAACGAAATCCGACAAATATTTTTTGAGTTATGCTTGACGAAAGGTTTTTATGAGGCTTTTTTTTTAGTAGGACATGGCGTTAATATCCATCGTAGTAGTAAAGTGTCCAGACAGTAATATTTCGCTGAGTATTAGCCTTCGCTTCGCTCAGACAATAAAACACGAATTTAACAGATATCAAATCAAACTACTCAAAATAACCTGATAGGTATATAAAATTCAAATGGGAATTTCGTTCCGGGTGCATATAACTTGATATCTTCAGAACGGATTTCCATGCGACTTGCATTATTAGTTTTTTAGGGAAGATTTTAGTGCGTAACATATTGTTTTCCGTTGCTTAGTCATATAATTATAGGGGAAAGTTATATAATCATGTGAACCCAATTATGAAGGATTAGTCTTATTAGCTGAATGAAAAATGCAGAACTATTTTTATCTCTAAGTATATTGACGGGTTTATCTTCGGTAATGGGGCTGTGCGCTACGGTATTCTTATTTTAATGAGTGTGCCTGACACCTATTATGGCATGAACCTTTGTTTAAAACAATATAGAATGACTTATGTTTTAAGCGACTATCTGGCATGCAACTTGATTACAAAATACTAACCTGCAAATGCTTAAGGTACTTCTCCAGTTCCCTGCTCAGCAACGCGAAACTTTCTAACACATTTTCTGACTCATTAAACGTAAAGGCTTAAAATTTGTAGGCCTGGCTATTAAAGCGATTTGGAATTGAAATGAGTTTTTCCTTTCTTCATAAATAAATTACTTATCGAGTTATGAGCATTAGTGGTTGCGTGACGGCTGGTTTTTATCCTTTATTGCACTGTTGCGTCCGAAATTCAGTTCAAAACACCAACTGAAAGATCTTATACCTTTACCCACAAATGGAAACTATCTTTCGATTACATAGTTTCTAAATAAGAACTCCTGTCAATTTCATGCGTTTCCGAACAAAAATTAATTAAAAAACGTGTCAGAAAATAGCTCCTTTGGATTTGAGAACCAGCCTTAACTTTATGAACAGCTTTAAATTGAAGTTTATAAAAAAACTCACATTTCTAGTTTTAATTTTGAAACTCGCGAAATTTAAATTCAGAAAAAGGATGTTCTTTTGACAACATTGTGGTAATTTTTTTAAACTTTTAAAATTAAAATACATGTTTTCTTTGGCGCGCGTAACAGAAGTATACAATATCTTCACAATACGGCGGGAAATGCAAAAAAATACATCCAAATGAGGTAGTAGTTACTAAAATTTTATTTGGAAAATTTGAAATTTTATTGAAATTAAATCTACAATGATCACATGGAATGATGTCATTTTCCATAAATTTTAAATCAAGACATCTGTCAAGATTTTTTTTGAAAATGTAAATAACCACTCTCTGTTTGCTATAAATCACAGAAAATGTTAGCATTGAATTTAAACCAATACAACACTTAGCGGTAACGCATAGCTATAAGATATGGCTGTAGTATACAATCGAAGTAGTAAGCAAAATATAGGAGCCATATGTTTACAATGAGTTTGATTAAGCGTTGAAAAGATTTGATAGAATGTGACGTCATATCTAGCCTTTTCATTCTTTTTCTTAAATTGTTTTCATAAAATTTGACTGTTTGTATTAAAATAGATGTTTTATTTAAAAAAAAAACATTCAAATTGAGGTGCTACGTTATTTTCCCGCTCTTATCTTTAAAGTTTTTACTTTTTATGCAAAAAAATGTAAATTTTCTGTTTAGAATGACGTCAATATCAAACACGCAAAAATATAGCAAGAAAATCTGAATTTTTATTGGCAAATAGAAACAAAATACACGCGTTATCCTTATTTTTTTCACATTATTGTGTCATTTTTTAGGGTTTGGCAACAGGAAAGAAACGTTTGAATTAAAAAAGATTTAAAAAGAGATATTTCTATAATGTTAAATTATGAAAGTGGTAGAAAAAAGGGATAAATAGTGGTCTGATAATTTTTTAAAGCAGACAGGGATCTATTCCACGTTCTAAAGCCTATGTACACGAAGTTTCGTGCAAATCGGTCGAAAATTAAAGATTTGTATAAAGGACATACACACAGAGAACGGCTTTTATATATATAGGTAGTAATTACCCTGAACCTAAATAAATTTGTATTTAAAGCATTTTACAAAGTTGTATTTAGTTAATACAAAGTTTTGAAAATTTCAAAAGTATAATCACCTAAAAAATATTTTTTTAAATAATAAAAATGAAATTTTAGGTTCAGTTTATACAGACTAACAGGAAACATATATTATGAAAATTTCATTAAAAAATATTTAGAGGTCATGCGCGTTCTGCTCAAAAACTTCATTTGTTGAAAAATGACTTCAAAGTTTCGGAAAGTCAGTTCAGCTATTGAGCGGGTATAATTCTAATAGCGATAACTTCTGTTCTAATGAGAATTTCAATGAAACAATCATATCAAAATGTTGAGAAATGATTAACATCTAAAGAAATTTAACATCTAAAACAATTAAAATTTCGGACATTTTGAAGTTTCAAGAGTCCTGATACCCTTTAATACAATTCTAAAAAGTACTCTGTAACGTTTCTAAAGATCAGTCGCAGCACAATATTTTTTTTTATATAAATGCAATATTAAATCTTGAAAATATATTAATTTGTGAGATTTTAAATATAAGGCGCTTTTCCGAATCGTTGGTAACTCGGGAAAGATTATTATATTCGAACTGTGACTATTTAATAACAAGACTAAGACTTCTAGAAAAAAAAAAAGTTTTGAGTGGTTTAACCTCTCTAAGATGGCCGAGAAGGCATTGAAGATGAAGTTCGACCGTCTCACCCTTCCACGTCAACAACGTAGAAAATTTTCGATATTCATGAGCTTGTGTACATTCACTGGGTTCCTGAACGTCAAACTATAAATCTGAATTACTACCTTGAGGCCCTTGTTCAACTCAATGAAAAAATACGAAAAAAAGACACGAATTGTGAAAGGGGCTATGGATATATAACGTTATCATTTTAGGGGGGAGGGGGGTCTGGCACATGATATCGTAAGATATCTCTAGGGGAAGGGGGGATTTGACTTTTGATATCGTTATCATTTCTGATCCAACCAAAATGTTTTCTTTTTGTTTGTAACTTTGTCTTTACATCAAAATAGTATGTTCATTAAGATTGTCTTTTACAATTGGTATAAGTACATGTTACAATTATCTCTTTTCAGTCTATTATCTACTTTTATGAAAATACAAAATTATTACTAAAATTATTGATTATAAAATTATTTAATTTCAAAATATGGAAAACCTCAACCTTTGGAATTCCTATTCTTCTGTATGCATCTATAACCCTTGTTCCGCTGTTCGACAAACCATATGCAAAGTATGTTTGAAATGCTAGTTGTGTTTACTGCTAAATAAATAAAATAGAAAGAATGTTGTCCACCTGTTTTGTTGATAAAAATTTTTGTGTGCCCTATCTCCCGCGGGAAAGTTGCAAGAACATTATTATTGTTGAATGCATTATATATATATAAAAAAAAAATCTATTATTGAATACTTTTAAATAGTAATTATTTCGTTTAAGTGTTATTTGATATTATTTCATATATAAAGTGACATTTTATTGACTTCTCTTCATTTGAATCAATAAAGTATGGGAAAAATTAATGCAACCATATTTGTATATCACTCCAAACAAAAGAAAAAAATTCCAAAGATCTAAAAAAATTTTATACATTGATAACGATATCATTACCGGAGGGGGGGGGAGGTGAGGAATGATAATGTATGATATCGTAAGGGGGGGAGGGGTCCAAAATTTCCAAAAAGTTGATAACGTTATATATGCACAGCCCCAAAGAACAAGTTATGGGTGTTTCATCAGGACAGCGCACCGGCTTACACTACATTATACCAGATGTAAATTTCGAACTGGACGAAAAATGTCCGGACCAGGCTTCGGACCATGGATCTCTTGGCTAAAGCCGCTAATGCTCTAACATATGAACTATCCCGGAGGAATCTGGTGGTACTTTATCACCCAGATAACCTTATTGATTATAGCATCTGGTCTGAAATCTGGTTCAGCTCAACATAATAAATCGCAGGTAAATGAATTCCAGAAATCGCTGGAAAGGTAATTACACTAGATTAATTTTAGCACAATTATTCTAATTGGTAAATAAATCATTAAAAAAAGTTCCATTAGATTCATCCTATATAACTCAGATGGTACAGCATTGGCGGCTTCATTCAACAGATCCCTGGTTTGAATCCTGGTCCGGACATTTGTTTCGCCCAGATGGAAATTTATTTCTCTTACGTTTTATTCACCAATTAGAATAATTGTGTTAAAATTAATCTAGTGTAATACGTATCCAGCGATTTCTGAAGTTCCATTACCTGCGATTTGTTCTATTGAGCTGAATCAGATTTCAAACCAAATGTTTTAATCTATATGGTTAGCTGGGTGAAAAAAATTCTGCCAGATTCGTCCGGGATAGCTCAGATGATAGATCAATGGTCGCTTCAGCCAAGAGATTCCTGGTTCTAAACCTGGTCCGAACTTTTTTCTTCCAGACGGATTTACATCTGATATGATTTATTTACCATTTAAAATAATTGTGTTAAAATTAGTCTAATGTCACATTACATTGTCTGTCAAGAAATTTCTAGTCAAGTGTAATATCTCACTGTTGGAGCATTCACCCGATTCGCCTGACCTGGAACCAAGTGTCTTTTATCTGTTCCCCAAGGTCAAATCTGCATTAAAAGGAACCAGATTTCAGAACGTTGAAACTGTAAAGGAAAAAGCGGCACGCGTCATGAAAGAGCTCACAGAAGACGACTTCCAGCACTTTGTCAAACACTGGAAAATTCGCATGGAGAGTTGTAGGAAAAAAAGAGGTGTGTATATTGAAGGGAATAAGAAGTAAATATGTATGAATTTAAAATAATATATTTTACAGCATTTGTGTCATTATTTAATAGTCACACCTCGTATATTCGATTTGTTTATACTGGGTGTACAAATGAATATCCCATATTTACAGGACTGTTAAAAAAAAGAAAAGAGTACAACCTTATAGTTCATCGGAAATCAAAAATAACACTTAAGCGCCAACTTCAGTCACGGGAAGAAAGGAAAACGCTAATGATAAGTCTGTGGGAGCATTATTTTCAAATATCTCGCTCAAATTTTAATATTTTTGAATAATTTTGTTTACATAGGATAGCTGAGGGTGATCTACAACCGGGCTAGTTTTTACTTTTTCGATTTCGGTTTCAGATTCTTTTTTAAAAAATGCTATTACTTTCAAAATTGAAACTATCCTATTATAAAAAAAAAAAACTATAACCAAAATCGAAAAAGCAAAAATTGGCCCGGTTGTAGATCATCCTCAGCTATACTATGCAAAAAAATCATTCAAAAATATTAAGATTTGAGCGAGAAATTTAAAAATAACGCTCCCATAGACTTACCATTAGCGTTCGACTTTTTTCGAGTGACTAATGCGGTGACTCTTAAAAGTTTAAATTCAACACAGTTGTACGTATTCAATGCGAGCCCCTCCAGAAATACGAACGAGGCGGTAGGATAACTCATCCCACACATTTCTTAGAAAGAGTTTTTTGGTGCGGAGGGCCTCATCAGAGATCAGGTGTTTGTTCAACCGCTAGCAACTGACGTTGACAAATTTAAGACACCCATATCTGTAGCCATTCAAATAGTCAAATCGGTCATGCTGAAAAAAGGGTTGGATGAATTATCATACCGCTCTTTCGTGTTTCTGGAGGGGATTACATTGAATACTTATAACTGTATACTAATTTTCAATGCTAAAATCCGTAAATTAAATCTTTAAAACCAGTAAGAATATAAAGGGTAAGTCAAAATGAATATAGCGAATACAAACGGCTATAACTATTTAATGGAAAAGAATTTATCAATAAGATTAACACAGAATGTAGACGGAACTTCAAAATTTCTTTACGTAAGGCGCAGATGCAGTGAAGCGGAAGCCTATGCATGCGCAGAAACATTGCAACGACAAGAAACCTGTTCATTGCAGCCGTCTCATTAGTAAAAATGGCCAATTATGACAGTAAAAATGGCCGATTTTTTCCATGGGGTTATGTGAAAGATAGGATACCTCCCATGCGCAAAACAATTGAAGAACTCAAAGTAAGCGTTTGTTATGCGTTTGCGTCGGTGACTGAACAAATGCTTCAGAATGTATGGCGTGAAATGGACTACGTCCTAGATGTTGTCCGTGTGACAAAGGGAAGTCACATAGAACATCTATGACGTAAGTATACAAAATTTTGAAGTTCCGTCTACATTCTGTGTTAATCTTATCAATAAATTCTATTCCATTAAATAATTATAGCCGTTTGTAATCGCTATACTCATTTTGACTTACCCAGTATTTATTTCGATTGTTTACATGTTTCGACTCACCCGAGTCATTTTAAAAACAAATAAAAAAACTATTCTAAAATTGCACGGTCTATGAAACGCCATCATTCAAATTTCCACGTATTCTTTCATATTATGCACGTTAATTTTTATTTTACTTGGATATTTAATTTATTTTTATTTTCATAACCATTGAGAAAGAATTTTAAGTATAGAAAAAAGGAGCATATAGCTAATATTAAATATAATGTAAAAACCTCAGCCCTAGCACGATTTTATCAAGAAGAAACCATCCAAATAAATTTCGATGAAAGTAAAATAATGCTTCCCTCCCCTCTATACTATCCATCAATTATAAGAGAAATCCTAGAGATTGTAAAGCGCAAAAATTCAATACGTAACAATGCAGCATTATTTCACTTATCAAAAATATGGCTCGAGCTACCCAATGGTTATGATAATAAAAATAAACTAAATATCCAATTAAAATAAAAATATCACGTGCATAATATGAAAGAATACGTGGAAATTTGAATGATGGCGTTTCACAGACCGTGCAATTTTAGAATGATTTTATTTATTTGTTTTGAAAATGGCACAGGGTGAGTCGAAACATGTAAACATTGGAAATAAACGTATTTTTACTGGTTTTAAAATTTTAATTTACACCTTTTAGCATTTGAAATTAATATATTATTACAACGTGTTAATTTGCTATATATTTACAATTAT
This sequence comes from Maratus speciosus, assembly GCA_963932465.1. Classification (NCBI taxonomy): domain Eukaryota; kingdom Metazoa; phylum Arthropoda; class Arachnida; order Araneae; family Salticidae; genus Maratus; species Maratus speciosus. The sequence goes on along the minus strand of CAWVRF010001527.1, from coordinate 316,788 downwards.
AACTGTGTTGAATTTAAACTCCCAACTGTTATTTTTGACTTCCGATGAACAACAAGTTTGTACTTTCTTTCATTTTCTATTAATAGCACTGTAAAGTTGAGATATTCAATTATCACCCTGTATTATATACGCTTGACAGAATATTTTTTTATATTTATTTCTTTCCTTTTCCAATGTATTTCTAACTTTTCCAAATCAATGATTTCATGGTATTTGACTTTCTGTTACTTACCGATTCTCAAATGAAAGTCGAAAATTAAGTTAAAGATATGTCGATGGTGTGAAAAGTTGCGGTAAAAGGAAACATTATGACAAATTAAAATTTGATTTCATGGCGACTGATGTAGTTTGTCATTTATAGTTTTAGATATTGTTTGTCAATTCCTCACGCATTGTTGATTTAAAAAGATTTTTACAGAAACATTTAAAAATACTTAGAGGTTTAAAATCCGTTTAGAAACCTATTTTTAGATTGATAATTTTAATCAGTTTCAAAATTTTTAGAGTTTTATCGATTCAACGATTTCAATAGATTTCAGATTTCTTCTTTTTATTGGCTCATTAATTGCCATTATTTTGAAAATCAGACAAAGCGCGGTAGTTGTATTTTTTGTTTTGCTTGATTTTTTTTTATGTTGAAGTAGATCATATTTAATGAATAATGTGCAATTTTGAGGCTCATAAAAAATTCCCTGTTTCCTGTAAAAAATGTCAAAGTTCAAGGCCATGAATCCCATTTTTCATGAAAATTGAAATGCCAGTATGTTTGGATAGCTATATCTCTGGAAAGCAACAATATCCCAAAATTCTTTTATCATAAACTGTTAGTATAACACTACATGCTTAGTAAAATTTACTTGGTTCCATGGGGCATTGTTAATTTTCATTGTTATGTTGCACAAAATGCAATCAAAATGACGTTTTTGTCCGTTTTCTGCACTCATTATCTTAGTTAAGCAATAATACTTCAAAAAAATGTTTATAGAAATGAAAGTTTACTATTAGGACAAGCTAAGTAATATAGAACTTTACCGGGATATCCATGCTGTTAGCAGATATAATCTGTTAAATATTCAAAGGTTTCAAAATCTGTAACTTTTGAATTAGTCCTATCTCAAAACAGCATCACAGTTGGATAAAACAGAATATATCAGGTTGTAGTTGAACATATGTGCAAAAACATGGAAACGAAACATAAGTGGGGTCTCATGCTATTTTCAAAAGAAAAAAAATGACAAACGTTACAAAAGGTAGTGTAATAATCAGACTTTTCCTCTAAAAGGATAAGAGAAAAGGGATATTCCTTTTCCTCATAGGGAAAAAACTTAGGAAAGGAAAGAGAAATGGGATAAATCATTTCCCGGACTATTTCTACCCCTCTTTTGTCCCCAGAGCTCCTGACAAGACGCGCGTTGTAGGATGTGTCTGCAGGATTATCTTCTGTTTGTTAACTTGATTTCACAAAAGGGATTTTTTAGGAACCAGATAAGGGAAAATGGAGTGTGTTTGTGTTCTTTAAAAGTATTCCGGCTTGAGTTTCTTATTGAAATGAAATTTCCGTTTTTTAGGTAGATTTCGTAAGAAACATTATCTATTACATTATCCCCTAAATATGTCAATTAAATGAGGAAAATGTATTTTTCAAATTATGCTTCATCTGCACATCATGGACGTTAAACCATCATCTTACGATTTTTTAATGATAATTCGAAAATTACTTGAAAGAAAATTTGAATTCGAAAATTTGCATAAAGCAGGACATAATAAATATAAATCTATAAAAAAATTGTAAGTTGCAATTCATATTTTTTTCGCATATTAATTTCATAATTCATATTATAATTTTCTTTAAAAATTCAATGCATTTATGTTTGGGATTTTTAGTTTTATAAGCACACTCAAAATTATTGCATTTGTCGGTAGATATTAATAAAAATATGAAAATGTAATTTAACGTTAGAAGTTCTAAATTTTGAATGTTTGTAATTCAAAACCTTATCATTCAAATGACTAGAAATTTTGTTTCTAGGAATAGTTTGAATCGGGTATTTAAAATATAGTATTAAAATGGCGTGTTGCCATTGAAAAACACAAAATTTCGTCTGGTTTGGATTTGTAGATGCCCTCCTAAGCAATTTTTTTATACATCATTTAAAAGTAGGAGTTATTCCAAATAGATTGGTACCGGTAACTTTCTTCTTGAATAATTATTTATAGAGTTAGAAAGATATGTTTACTTTTTTTTCCACGACTGTACTTCTAATGCTTTATTATCATATTTTGGTCAAATTTAATACTTAATTTTTTCCAACTAATATGTATAATTGATCTCTTAAAATGTCTACTTCAAAAGAACTAAATATCCATGTTATTACTGGAGTAAAATATATTGCAGGCTAATATTAATACTTTTCGATTTTCGGTTGTAAAAAATGTATTTTTCCTCCGAGACTGATTAAACAAAATTTACAAATTTTCAATGCTTTCAATTAACAATCGCTTTTTACCTTTCCGTAATAGGAAATGCTATATTTTTTCTCATAAAGGTTTCTTGACGCCCTATGCAATAGTACACAAAATATAGCTTATAAAAATTAAAAATATTATGGTGTACTTAAAAAAAGTATAACGTATCTTTAATTAGTTACATGAGGATTAAATTAGTTATACCATGTCAATTCAACTAAAATATTCTAATTAATCTGAAATTACATTAATGGGAATACGTAAAAAGGTACAGGAAAACGCTCTCTCTCTCTTTTTTTTTTTTTTTTTTTTTTTTTTTGTCCCTTTCAATAATCCGGGTGCTTATTTCTTTTCCTGGATAGAAGATCTTTCCTCTCTGTGAATTAGCGTGCAAAATAAAAATTTAAAAATTCGTTCTGATGCAATTGCGAAAAATTTACATTTATATTTTTTCAAAATTAAATTATACTACTATAAGGTTTTTTAATATTATTATTATTTTTTAAAGTTTAAATACACAACAATATGATTAAAACAATTTTAACAATAAAGATATGAGTTATTTTTAATATACTAATATTTTTCGAATAAAGTAGAAAAGGAAAATGTATATTAATATAGCTGAGTTTTGAACCAATGTGCAATTTCGCCATGTAGAAATTAGATAATACAATTTTGAACAATACTGTAAAATGATAAGAAAAAGGAAAGTAAAGGAGCACATTATACGTTCCTGAATTAATTTTTGTTTGTACACACATGAGATTGGTAGGTCAGCTACTAAGAAACTATAAAATCAAAAAGGTTTTACCTATCGATGATATGTACTGATACAAATAATAGATACGAATGTCTCAGAAAGTATTGTCGAAATTGGCGTTTTGTAACAATTTTTTGAAAATTAAAACGGCCGTAATTGAATAGAAATCAACTATAATTCAAGATATATCAAGCCCTTTATATAGATATATAAACGAGTATAATATAACTCTCAAAATCTGGCATCATCGGATGAGACTAAGCGAGATTTTTTTGAAAATTCCGGATTTTTGAAAGAATATCAAAAGTACTTTCGATCTTCTTAATGGTGCCTTTAGTCATAATTTAATTTCTATCAAAGAGATAATTATGTGAGAAAAGAATAAAAAATTATAAACCCCTACTTTAATTGTTGTTTTCTATGTTACAAAAAAAAAAAATCTAATAAATTGTGAAGTCATTTCTCCTAGTGTAATTTCCGAAACGTGGATGCCAATTTTATTTGCTTTTACTTTTAATCTTGAATTTTTAATTCGTAAACAATTGCTACCTTCCATTCTCCCTTAAGCTAAAAGAGTAAAAAAGAAACGGAGCCGGGGACGGAGGGAGGAGGGGAGGTATAACAGATTTTTTAAGTTGCCGGATTTCCGTACGCGAGATTTTCGAGATCACACTGTTCGCACACACAAGAGAAAAAAATATACTTATTTCTTAAGCATTTTAATGCGAATATCTGAAATTTTCAGGAACATGCGAATTGAAATAAATATAAGAATATGTTATGAAGTTTCTTTTTTTCCTTTTTTTTAGCAACGAAAATAAATTTAAGAGCTCTGATAAGTGCTTATTTCATTATTGGTATAGCAGTTTAGTATTTAAAAGCTTTATTTAACAGGATTTCCGCAGCAATAGCTTTTAAATATTGATCTCCACGCTCTAGTTTCCTCCAAAATACTGATTCGACATCATTATTTTATTTCATTACGATATTTTTTGCTCTTCTGTCTAAATGATTAGAAAGAGACGACCCCTTGAGCGTAAGAAATATCTGAACTATTTTAAATGTCAATATTTTTAAATATTTATGTGCAGTTATGTGCATGCCTGATTCATGGTTAACAGTAACCACTTTTAATGTGTTAAATAATAATAATAATAATAATAATAATAATAATAATAATAATAATAATAATAATATATGCTGCAGGATTACAGAAAAAAATGTCTTTACAGAGAAAAATAGGAATTGTTATTCATTTTTTTTTTTTTTGTAATATGTTTATTTATATTCGGATTTATATCAATTGAGAAATATTTTATTTTGTATCCTTTTTCCCTTAGTCAGAAAATTATATTTCATTCAAATACCTATAGGAGGATATTTGTCTAATACATAGGTTAACACGGGCTTTTTATTTGCTCTGTTTAATTCTTCTTTGAAAATGCCAAAGGAAAACATTCTCTCTAACTTAAATTTTTGAGAGAATTCACGAGGTTTTAAATTTATTTGAATAGTGATTGCATTTCTAGGTCCGATAAATTCAGACATTTTTTAAATACATTACTGGATTGACAGCACCATTTCAACATTTCTAATTTCATGCTGTAATGGCAATGTTAAAGAATGGTTGTATGTCAACATATTTAGAAAACCATAAAATTCAAATCTCCCTCAATACAAAGCAGTACTAATAAGTTTCACATTCATATCGTAAAGGTATTTCCATTTAATCTGGGTAACTTGGAGCAATAGATGTTTACATTTTTGTTCTAAAGCTCTCTCAAGAATTTTGTCCCTTGCAAAAAAGTACTATTCAGTCGGAATTATTCCTTTTTCCCCCATGCAGGTGAATACGCTAGTCCTTTTCTATGTTCTTTTCCTCCCACTCCTAAGAATGATGTAATCTAAGCTGGCATTTTTCCTAAAAAGGGGGGTATGAAAATTTTCAACTGGATTTCGGGCGTTTTGGTTTTCTGAAGGACCTATATAATTTCAACCTCGGTAACGAAAGATATATATATATATATATATATATATATATATATATATATATATATATATATATATATAACTATTAATTAAACATAACCTACCACCGTCAATTATTATGAATTAAAGCTGTAAGTATAAAAAAAATAATAATAATTTATAGGATATAAAATATAAATAATAAACACCATACCGATTAATATTTCAGTATTTTACAAATAACCACGCGCACATGTCTACCAGAATATCATAAAGATTAAGGTGAATAAAACAGTTAAGAAATCACAGTAATTGATACCAAAGGATGCAGTTCATTTTGAAATAAAATTTGAAATACCTTGTTAAATACATTTAATATAATATAAAATAAATAGATAGTAATTACATTATTTAAAATGCACTATTAAATTAATAACTGTTTAACAATATCGTCAAAATTTAGCTAAAAATACAACCTGGTGTATTACATTATAACTGAAATGGTACCCTGATTACAATACTTTCCTTACAATATATGTGACAGGGAAAATGATTATTCAAATCCGGATACTAATGAAAAACATATATTTAATACTGATTGGATTTTTTTGAAATGTTCGAATGATATTGGCGCTCCTAAAAACGAATGATTACAACATATTTCTTTTCTTCTATATTTACTAGTTTTCTAAGAATATAATGCGAAAAATAAGTTTAAAACGGATGCTATTGTGAAAAATTACGGTTAATAAAAAATGATGACGTAGTGAAATTTGATTTCGTGTCGACAAATGTTTGTCATTTATCATTTTTGACTCACGTTTGCATTTCTTCTTTTATCGTGTCACTTCATTTCTTTCGAAAAGTTTATTGTAACATTCAGAAGTGATTAAGCAGACCTATATTATATTTAAGAACACTTTTTTTTCTTTCTTCTATCTATAATATAATAAAATATTTTAATCGAAATTTTTTGGACTTCCGGTTTTCGACGGATTTACACACTTAATGGACCAGATATCTCAAAAGAGGAGTTCTGTACAATTTTTTGCTCTCCTCGTGAAGAAGAAATGGAAGAACACGTCACTACACCTGCGCGTGATAGCTGCGTCTCAATGTACACCTCGACTTAACCAGATGGCTAGTAAGTACTCGCTCACTTGAACCCTAAACACTGACATGTTGGTTGACCAGCCGAATGATGTATACGGGACCAATATGCACCTTTCGTCTAAGTGAAGCAGAGGCTAAAGGGGTGTGTTTGTTCTCCTGAACTGACAGGATCCGACCTTTCCTGGTGCACGCGTCGCCGCACACGGGGGACACGTGTTTGGTTTACAGTTCTCCATAAGTCGATAAGGAAAGGATGATTTCGGCTTATGCAAAATTGCCCTTATTTCCGAAGAGGAAACCACAGAGAGGGTGAAACAGTAGGGAAAGAATAGACAACTGAAATGGAAGGAAAAGGGAAAGAGAAAGATCGCTCAAGCAGGCCCTGACTGTCGCAAGAGCACCCGGCTCCCGTGCCCTGGTTACAAAATTTCTGAGGCGCACAACATTTTTCATAATTTCGCCTAAATTCTCATAAGAAAAACATAATTGTAAAAAATGTGATAGTTCTGATATTAATACGACGAAATGACAAAAATATATCTCAATATATGGTTAAAAGCACATTTCAATAAATAATAGAAAAATATTTTATTTTTATTCCTGTAACCATTTTTCAGTTCTCCAGAAAATATAATTTTTTGATATGACACTTTTCGAATAAATGTGTAACATGAAAAAAAAAAAAAAAAAAACTACTATCAGTAAATCAACCAATCTAAAGGGGCACGAAAAAGTGAAACCGCCCTGGCACAGAAACTTGAGTCGGGCCCTGCGCTCAAGTGCTTGGGATGTGAAGTCCTTGATACCTAAAGAAGGTATTCCACTGGAGAAAAAAAATAGTGGCGTGATGCACAAGATCCACATAGTCATCTGCTTCAATTTCGGAACATTCTGAGCATTTTAATTAATAGATCACGTATAAGACTTGTTTTGTGCAATTTGTTGTTGATCCTCTAATTGCCCTAGTGATTAAACTTATCTGAAAAAAATATGAAGATAAAATATCCCTTAAAATTCTGAACTTCTATAAGAATTTGACAAGTAATTCTTACAGTGTTTAAGAAAACGTCTAAAATAGAAACTATCTGGTGACTTTTGATCCTATAATAATATATAATTTCTTTTTACGTAATTAATGATTATCTTAAAATAAAGGACGGGTATTTCATTTTATTTGGAGTATGTTATGACGAAAGTTTCTGTTAAGTGACTAACAAATGTAAGTTTAATTTCATGGTGATAAAGGTTGTTTACCATTTAAAAATTCCCATGTATTTTGTAGATATAACATCTTATGGCGTTATTATGGTTTTCGAAAGAAGTTTAATGTAACATCTGAAAGTGATTGCCGAAATGCAGATTATTTTTAAGAATATATCTGTTTTTTAACATTGGTTTATCGTTAACTTTTTTTGGAAGGGGGTAGGGGTGTTCCCTCAAAAAGATGTTTTCTTCAAATTTATTTTTATTTGGTTACTTGTTTTCAAAAATGTAAGACGAAAGGTAAATTTAAAATTCAGACAGCTGTTTGGAAATTTGCGGTTTAAAACAATTGATGACAATGTGAAAATTTGTTTGTGTAGAACACTAAAGGCTAAGTTTTAACATATTAATGCCATTTTAATAACTTTCTCAAGAAGCTTGTAAATTAACATTCAAAATTAATCACCCATATCTGAATTCTACTTAAGGACATATATTTTTTAATATTAATAACTTTTTTATTCCAATTTCCATTTTTTTTTCGAAAAAGAAAAAAATAGTTCTACAGATTTTCTTTAATTTACTAAAAATGTAAGATAAACGATAAATATAAAATGCGGTGTTAAAAATTACGGTTAAAAAATGATGACAACATGAAATTTGATTTCGAAGCCACAAATGCTGTTTGTTATAGATATTTTTTGACGTATATGTCACACATTTTTATAGTTTAAAAAAGTAGGTTTTTGTAACATTAAAAAGTGCTTTTGCAGATCTATTTTTCTGAAGATATATATATATTTTAATATTTATTTTATTCTGCAGTGTATATGTTTTTGGAGATTATCAAATCAATCATTTTAAGAGATTAATTTTTCATTTGTTATTTTCGTAACTATTAAAAAAGGAAAATAAATTTCATATGAAGGGAATTGTGAACAAGAGTTATAGTTAAGCAAAAGCGATAAAAAGCTCAAATATCATTTAATTGTAAAAAGTATTTTTCACATTAATCATTTTTTAACCATTTTGACAGTTTCTAACTTATTGGCTATATGCATTTCTTTGAATAAAAGAAGTTTTATTGCAAGATTAAAAGTGAATCTATGCAATAAAATTAAACAGATATGAATTCTAATGAATAATGCATTTTTTTCTTATAATTTCACATTGCAATGTTTTCCTGTTTTACAAAATTATTATTATATTTAATGTTATGAGGCAATTTATCAGCCAAATTCTACATCTCGTGAATATTTTACTGAAAAAGACAAAAGACAATTCTAAATACATAGTTGCCAACCTTCCACTAATCTTCCGTAATGTCTGGATTATTTTAACCACAGGTTAACCACATTTCGAATTTATTTCATGAATGCTTATTTATTTAATTCCAGGTTTCTACGTGAAACATATTTATTTTCATTTCTCAAAAAAATTTCTGGTTTGAAACATATTAAACCGGGATCAAATTAACGCAAGTATTACGGAAGATTGGAGGTTGGCAGCTATGTAAATATTATTCCTTGGAAAACATCTTAGAATTTTAAATTTTGCAAACTTATTGCATTCAAAATTCATAATTTTGTAATCGTTTACGATTTTTAATTTTTTTATCCTGCCTAAAAGATTGAAATACTAATTCTGTTTCATAAGAAACTATATATGTTCCATGAATAGTCTATATTAATCATTATTATTTGAAGAAGATATTATTGTAATTTAACAATACATTTTTAATCTTAAATGAATCTAAAAGTATACTAGTACTAGGCAGAAACAAAAAGTTTGAATACTGATTTAACTACTGATATAATAGGGGAGACCGGGGCAAGATGACGAATGTCTTAATTTCTCGGTTTTCCACTAGTTGGCAGCATTAACCGGACACTACTGGCTCTCCTATCGGCCGTTCGTTAAACAATAGTATAGAGACGCTGAAATCGCCATTTTTGTGTTAGTTGTGAAGAATTGATTGTTTACCGCTGCTACGTTATAACTTTTATGCATGTGTAAATAAGCTCTGTTACAGATACAGATAAGATATATCGTTTCTCTTTAATATTTATGAGTAACTTAGTTTAAATACTACCTATTACCATGAATAAATGTCAATTAATCGCCTTCATTCATGGCAATGAAAACGAATATTTTTAAATAGGCAGTCCGGCTCGTCATCTTGCCCCGTGTTTCGGAATTTATTAAACTAGCTATGTTATCCATTCTATTTAAATCCTGTAAACGCTTGTTTGTCTGTGTGTTTGTTCGCGCGACCTTGTGCTTCTATCTCCTCTGGTGCTAAGGGGCGCATCGGATCCGGGGAGGTGTCGTTCGAAAGGGGGCGACCAGAGGAAGCACACGCATCAAAGAAATGCTAGAACAAAGGGAAAAGCAGAAGGAAGAACAGGAACGTTTAAAAAAAAAACAGAAATAAGAAGCTCGTGAATCTAAAAAGGGAATAAAATAACTCAAAATAAGTTCCTGTAGACCTAAATGTATTAAATCCAGGTCAAACAGTCCAGTTGCATCAACTTCAAAGGATGGGGTTTTCAGATGTCCTGCTTCTGATGAGGAACCACAAACAGAAGACTGGATCCAGTGCTGTAAATGCCAAGAGTGGTGGTATGAGGAATGTTCCAATTATGAAAATGTCATTTCTATTTGTGACTATTGTTAGCTGCACAACTAAGCGCTTCAACACTACGTTACAATGCATTATGTTTAGTTTCATACAGGTGGTTATCAAAATAATGGAAACACCCTAGATTTTGAAGGAATTCTTTATTAATATGGCGTAGGACCGCCTTTGGCATGTAATACAGCTTGGATTCGCCTGGGAATCGAATCATACAAATTCTGAATAGTATTTAGAGGAATATTGTACCATTCTTCATGGAGATATTGTGAAAGTTCCGTGAGAGATGCCGGTGGAGGATATTGATTCCGGATTGAAAGCTCTAAAATAGACCACAACGGTTCGATTATGTTGAGGTCTGGGGACTGTGCGGGCCAAGGTAGATGTTCCACCTCATCCTCATGTTCATCAAACCATGATTGGACAACTCTAGCTGCATGAATAGGGGCATTATCATCCTGGAAAATTCCATCTCCTGCAGGAAACAAAATTTGCATCATGGAATGGACCTGGTCAGCTAAAACTTCTCTATACTTCTCCCCACTGATCCTTCCTTTCAGGGTTACGATTGGACCAGCAGAAAACCATGACACGGCTGCCCATACCATGACCGATCCACCTCCATGCTTGACAGTTGGACGGAGGCAATCAGGATCATACGCTTGTGCAGGTGTTCTCCAGACATGTACCCGTCCTGTTGTGGGGAACAATGTGAAAGTTGATTCGTCTGACCATATAACAGTCTTCCACTTATCAATCGACCAGGTTTTGTGGTTGTGGCACCACTCTACACGACGTTTGGCATTAGCATCTGTGACAAGTGACTTGGGAATTGCTGTTCTGCCGTAAATGTTCTCTTTATGAAGGTATTTCCGAACTGTAATTGTTGACACTGGAGAATCCAGATGCTGATTGAGCTCTGCGGTCACTTTGGCTGCAGTTGTTTTCTTTTTAGACATTACGATCCGCTTCAATACCCGTCGGTCTCTTTCACTCAGCTTCTCCTTCCGTCCACTATTTTGCTTTGCTGAGCTTGTCTTTCCGCGCTGTGTGTACGCTGTCATGACTTTAGACACCGTACCTCTAGAAACGCCTATAAACTGGGATGTTTCGGTCACCGTTGCTCCAGCTAGTCGGACTCCTACAATTTGGCCTCTTCGAAAGTCTGTGAGGTCTGACATTTTACGCTTCTGACAAAAAAAACCAAAACGTAGACAACTCTTCTAGAGCTCTCTCATAATACCTAATACATGTACTTTTTATATTAAAAAAAAATCTGGTAGCTAAGATTATATTTTAATGCTTACGAAGGGAATTCTTAAATGTCCCTTTCATTCACAAGTGTTTCCATTATTTTGATAACCACCTGTACTTTGTAAGATGTAAAAACACAGTTATCATTTGTTAAACCATGTAACATATTCAAAAGATAAAATATGTTCAACCTTTTTCATTGTTGTCATCTTGCCCCAGTACTGGGGCAAGATGACGATTTGTTAATGTTATAAAAAATAAAATTATTCTTTATATTTTTATTTGAAAAATTAAATGGTAATATATTTAATACTACAAAGGAATACTCTAACAGTTCATGTAAAATTAATTTTACGATACTTAAAAATAAATTAATAAACAACAAAAATTGTTAACATAGTCATCTTGCCCCGGTCTCCCCTACATTGATTATATTGACATCATATCTGTGTGTTACACATAGCCACATTCAAAATATTCTCCTTCTACAGTTATGCGTTTTTGTGCGACGAGTACAGTTGTTGAGAGCATTCCTGGAAGCTTTTAGACGAGATGGTTTTTCTATGTGGTCATCTCAGTTTCTTCAATACCTCGTATAAAATTCCTGCCTTTTGAACATCAACTTGATGATAGGTTGGCACGTACTATTTTCGACAAGCACCGTATTATTTTTAACTCAGTTATACTGATTGTTAAAGATATCATTCGAACTAAATCTTTCCTACTGTGTGGGAAAATCCGCAAGTCGGGAGTCCAACCGAAGATTTATGATATAAATTGCCAATGCTATACCGATTGAGCTGCCTTTGCCGAAACCTGGCGGACGTATTTCACTCAGATAACCCTATTAAGAACAGCACCTGGACTACCATGTAGGTAGATTAACAGAACATACCCCAGGTAATGGAACTCCATTAAACTATGGATACTTAAATACACTTTATTAGCTTGCCACTCAGTTAGAAAATTGTTTTCATATGATATCATTACGAACTAATATGGTCGACTTCATCGTTTAACGGAGTTTCATTACCTATGATGTATTCTACAGTTTTCGCCATCTACCTTATATTGTCTTCTATAAATACTGATGATGGCCACACAGTCCGGAGTTGTCCAGTACAGATTCATAGCCTTTCTTAAATCTCCGCGGGACACATTGCGCTCTAATAGTACACCTTTTGCAACATGTACAATATTTCTATTGGCGATTTCCCAAAACCACGCTATTCTTCAAACGCTGCTGTCGACGTTTGTGATCGATTATTATTCACTGTTACGCATTGTCTGAAAAAATCCTGCACTGTGAACTGACTTCAAACACACAACATTTTTCCTCATATTCGAATCTAGGCCACAGTATAATAATTCCACTTTCATGCAATCCGGTATGAAGCCATCAGCGCAGTCTACAAAGTTTTTTTTTTTTTTGTTCATTCCCTGATTGCCCTAGTGTTCAAACCTTCCCCGAAAAATTAAAGTTAAACAAGGTCACTGCAATATGAATGGTTATATTTTTAATATGAACTAAATCTTCAAAATGCACAATCACCTTCTTTTACTGTATTAAAGAGTAATTGTTGTGAATTGCTGTTTGAAAATGATACGTTTAAAACTGTCTTAAAATTGAAGAATAATGTTGCTATATATGAAGTGAAACGGCAAATAAAATTTAGTATTCATGTAATTTTTAATGCTGGTTAACAAAACAGGTATGTCTTAGCCAATCATTGTTTAACTTCTGCAACAATCTTAGCTGTATTTGAAATTATTATAGAACAAGAACGAAAAATCATGCATCAGGAGTAGAATACGAAACATTTTCCAAACCTAACATGATATTATTAGGAATTTTTCTTTTCATACAGTCACATTAGTTACCTAAGTAAGCATTTAAAAAATACTTAAATCAGTAAAACTCAATTTTCAGCAATTTCTCTCCCTATTCGGTAACGTTTGAAAGTTCTTTCATGTAGCCTTGTACATGATATATATAGAATTTATTACGTCATGTCCAGTGATGTAGTCGTAAAAAAAACAGAGGGTATACGCTCTAAGCAGAGGGTATACGCTCAAGGCAGAGGGTATACCCTAGTGTATATATACTATAGTTTTCTTGAGAAACAGAGGGTATACGGTGTTCCTTAAAAAAATCCAGAGGGTATACGGCGTATAGCCTGTATACTCTCCACTACATCCTTGGTCATGTCATACACTAAAAATTATAAATTTTCTAGAACGGAAAACCACAATTGTTGATCATAGAACGACAGTGAATCCTCTATAAGAAGACCACCCATTAGACCATAACAAATCGGTCTTTCAGACAGGTGGTCTCTGAATAGAGGTAATGAGTAAAGCAAAGTTTCATGAAATACATACTACAAAAAAAAATACTATTGAATTAGTTTATTATATTTCATGCCTGTACAGCTTTAAAGCAAGAATTAATTGTAGTTTTCTTTGATTTTGACAATTTCTCATTAAGAATTTTTATTTCTAAATATTATTTGATCTCTTTAATCTATTTTAGTATCGTCTTTAGCAGGTATCGAACTTTCTATCAATCTATTGATTTCAACAAGTGTTTCTTGACATGAAATAAACGCCTTAGCTTGCGGAAGCTCGTCGTCTGAATCAGAATCAGCTTCTAAAACAGATTTTTAAAAATTACGATTGTAGTATCATTCATTTTTATAAATGATTGTACAATTTATTTTTTTATATAAAAATTTTAAAGTATTGCCGTTGTCGAGGTTTTCTATAATACGATTCTCCCAGTCTTCAGATAAATCATCGTAACACTCAAGGGAACGTAATCCTACTTTTCGACTGAAAAGTTGAAAAGTGGTCTTTCAGGGAGGGAGACAGGAAATAGTGGTCCTTTAATGGAGGAAAATTAAGATTGAGCCTATAGTCAAAAATCATAGCCAATAAATAAACGGTTTTTTTGAGAGGTGGACTTTCAGAGAGGTTTCACTGTATATTGTATCCGAATTAATATGTCAACTAATGTAAATGAACAATAAATTTTATGCACTGGAAAATCTATACAAAAATTGTTGTAGTGACTTCAGATAGTAACTTCGGGGAGCATAGTATTATAACATCAATGAAATGCGAACAATATAAAGAAATCTTTTGTGCATCCTGGTAAAATAATTATAAATGCTACTCATTATATCCTTCTGAGAAAGCATAATTAAATCTACCTCAGTGATGAATATCATTTTAATCATGTTGTATTGTAACATCATTAACATGCATCGGAAACGATTTATCCCCACAACCCATAATGATTCGGAACTATTTTGTGTGTGCCTGTAAACGAACTCTATTTGCTGTATACTTTTTAATATGAAACATTCTACAGTAAATTTTAATAAAGATTACTTGGCAATCCGAGTTTATTTACGAGAAATAGAGCACGCACAGATGGTCAACATAACGAAATTATTAAACACTGTTTAACTATGATGGAAAATGTTACAAAAGACCTCTAAAACAAAATTTAGATAATTAGTATTAATTCTTTATTTTATTTAGGGGAAATGAAGGCTTGGCAATTTCACAGAGCGAAGAGGAGTAGTAGGCCGATGAGGAAAACTTGTCAAAATAATGTCATGAATGCCAACATCTCTTTTATTTAAGATGACTCATACCTTTTGAAATCCTTCCACCATCATCCAGTGAAAATTAATGAGGATTCAAGTTCTCATAATTTTCTAAATACTTATTGAAATTACACAAATATCGGTAATATATTTAATTCATATTTAAGGATTTATAAAGTGTAAGAATAAACATAAATTAATATAACAAAAAATGCAATTCAGGTAATATTGCAGAAAATGTTCACATGGTATGTCCGAATACGTACGATACCTTCCCTGACAATGGATATATGAACTTAAAACTTATTTTAAAATATTCTCTAAACTATATTTTATAGAACGAATTAATTAATATTACTGAGATAGTTAAATATTTTCATTATATTTTAATCATTATTAATTATTTTTTTGAAATTTGTTTCTAATTTTCGAAAACAATACTATAATTTTTTAAATAGCTTCTGTCAAGATCCTAAATCCCATTTTTTGTGGCAACCGAATTGAAGAGATAAGATCTATATTTTTACTCTCGAATTGCAGGTTTTTAGCTTACAGGATATCGCCTGAGAGCTTTTGCCCCTACAGATTCTGTACGTATGCATGCACGTACGTATGTAGGTACGCACATACGTACATGCATACGTACATAATCTGTAGGGGCAAAAGCTCTCAGGCGATATCCTGTAAGCTAAAAACCTGCAATTCGAGAGTAAAAATATACTTTTTATCTCTTCAATTCGGTTGCCTCAAAAAATGGGATTTAAGTAGTCCCCCTGAAGAAAGACGATATAAAAAAGGACAATAATATGTGGATTTTTGCTTGTGTGTGAAATTGGCATTCAGAACTATAACCAATACGATTACAGTTCAAAAATGGCCTGGTAAACACCGGTATATTTAAAAAGCTTTCGATATGTTTAAACTAGAGCCAAAAGCACTTTAAAAATACCCCTTTTACACATTTAAAGTTTTTTTTTATTATATTAAAATCTAAACTATTTAGTTTAACACCTAGTTTAACACTAAGCTCTGACCTTTCTTAAATACGTAAGCGTTATTCTATTTCAGTTCAACGGTTCATTCAGCCACAAAAAATTACATTTAAAAGCAACAACAATGCCAAGCAAGAAAAAAATCATGTCTTCTTTCAAAGAAGTTTTCTCTTCAACCGAGGCCCGGAGCAACCGCATATGGCTCAGGTTCTTGAAATAGACATTGATCGACGCGCCAATTTGTCAGCTATTAAAAAACATGATTTTTACAATTGTTGACAAATTTTTAATTTTTGCATTTTTGGCCAGGTTTTTGTGTCAAATACTCTATTGTGTGCAGGCAGTTTTTTTTTACACCGGATCAACAGTTTCTGAGCATCGTCGAAGCAACATTACACCAGTAAATTTAGGATGAAAAATTTCGCCTGATTTTGCGAATTATTCATACAAGATGTTTTCACAAATATGGTAAAATTTTCTATGCTTTTTTACTGGTCGAATTTGGCGATGACAGCGATGACCACCTCGGGAACTCAGCTTTCGCTTTAGAGTGTTAGTGCAATCCCGAGGGGTAGAGGTCGAAGTTGGCGCGGGTATTATAATCTCTTTCAGTGACACTGATAGGCGGTTGTTTAGGTTGTCAGAATATGGCGGAAATGCAGGGCCAGACTACCGCTGAAGTAAACTTCCATCAGCAAAAATAAATATACATTTTTGGCCATAATTATGGCTGAAATTCTGCATTAATAAGTCGTTTAAATAAGGAGAAAATCGCTATTCAAATTTTCTGGTGGAAGTTTGCCCCGGTGTTAATGAGCCACTGCAAAACCGATTACAATTGAAGCTTCACCATTTTGAAGATATCTCATTTCCTCATGATCCATAGTTCTATGGTTCATACCTGGCTTTTTAAGGCAGTACATATTATTTTAAGAAAATCCCACCCCCTGCCCTCTCTCTCTAGGAACTCTCAAAAATAACATGTAGCGCCTGTCATGAGACCGTATTATTAATCAGAAAATCTATCTAATAAAATATGTTTTCTTCCTGTTGTTCTTATTTGATCTCGGTTACTCTCGGCTACACATTCTTGACGGCTGACACAAAATTACTTAACCCCTTAATTCTCACTCCCGTCATATTCTCAGCCTGTGTCTTTTATTCAGATTGTTTGATTCCCACCAGTTTGATAAAATAGTGTAATTGGCTTTATTATGGTATCATTTTACTTGTCATTAAATTAGGTTAATATTTCTTTTTCAAAAAAGTGGTGCTTATAAGCAATTTGAATTTTTAAACCTTAATTTAATGCGAAGGGGTTAATAAGTCGTTAGATGTGTGCATTATGCTAAATAAATTTCTAGAACTTTTTTGTTACTGCCCCATAGCTGCACTCATAATAAAGTACCAATGGATATTATTTATTTTTTATGTATATTTTTATTCATCCATGGCAGTTTGAGAGTTAAGAATGCAACGTTCAACTTGGTTTTTTTTCTTTCAAGAAATTTGTGTATTAAATTTTATTACTTCGAATTGAATTTTACATTTTTTAGACTTCAAGCATAAATATTATAAAAATGCACATTTTACAATAACTATTAATTAATATATCGCGTACATATTCAGTAAAATATATATTTTTTGTGAAAAAAAATATTTCATCAAATTAAATAATTTTTTTTCTTTTAATATATTAAAACTGTTTGCACTGAAATAACTACATTAAAATATATGTTCCATATGTCCTTTAACTATGTTCAATCTCATTAATAAAAGCTAAAGAAAAAGACTTGTTTTCATATAAATTGCTTTCAAGAGCATGTTCTTTGATCAAGTGTGTAAATAGATGAAATTTTGTTCAAGTGGAAGAATCTAAATTATTTGACCCTAGATTACACTTATTTTTGTTTACATTTTTGAATGCTCCCAATTCGAATCAAAAAGTAAAAAATAGCTTTTTTTCAAGTTTTTTTCATTTACGTGTTCTGAAGTTCAACCTATCAAGAGCAACAAATAAATCAAATCCGATTGTAAATACAAATATCGAAATAGAGAGCTAAATTATATAATAAACGAAAAGCTTCATTAAATAAAAAAAGGTTTAAAAATTCAGAATTTAATTACATGCGAACATAAACATTAAATATACATTTTCAATGTTACAAACAATTACTTACGTACAGCAACATGGAAAAATAATATATTTGATATTTTTAATTTATTAAACATTACATTTAGTAAAAGATAAATAGAATATTTTCGGCAACAATAATAAAACTGTTAGCATTGAAGGAAATATATTTTTAAAAGCACAGCTGTGTTTTATAAAATCAAAATATTCTTCAAACTTTCCACATTTGCTATAATAAAGCTAATCAATATTTTATTATATAAATCTGGAATTGTTTTCTGCACAATGCACATTGATCAGTAGCTGTAAATTGCTGAACTTCTGTCGTCCTTTGAGAGTCTAAATTATAGGTTCACAGATTACACTTATTTATGTTTATACATTCGACTGCGTCCAATGTGAATCAGAAAGAAGAAAAATGGGTCGTTTATTACTTTGATGTCCTGAGGCAAAAACACCAAATAAATCATGTTCTACTGTAAAAGTATCTATCCATTTACAGAGCTTAGTGACAATGAGAAACAGAAAGTTACATACAGAAAAAAAGAGAACATTTTTAAGAATTAGATAAATTAATATATAAAGGTCGGATTATAGTTGTTTATTTATAGCTGAAGAAAAATATTAAATAAATATAGTTTTTAAAAAGTTAAACTCATGCAATTGATTTAAACTTTGTTGAAAATTAATCACTGTCTAGTCTGAAAAGGTTAATAATGTTATTGTATATATTATAAATGAACTGATTTACTAAATAACGCGAAAAAATATTTTAGCCTATTAGTGATAATTATCGTATATTCTACCGTATATTACGCACCTTTGATACAATAAAATTGATTAACCTCTACAGGTGCACATTATGCGAAGTGCATAAAAATAAAAGTGTTAAAAATAATATAAATTTTTTATCCAAGAAAAAAAAAAGACTTCAAAAATTACTAAAAAGGAAAATACGTCACTTGAAGAAAATTGTTAACAATAAAATAGTTTAAAAAAGTATATTACATACAAATTTCTGTTTTTTGATTTTATAGAATTTTAAAAATGTACTCAACTAATGCTGATGAAATTTAAATGTGACTCATTAGAGAGCATCCTCTTTCAAATGAAAAAAAAATCAAATAAATTGGTCTCGTAGTTTCGCAGTAATCTGTGAACATACATAAGAAGAAAATACAAACCCGTCGAATTGAGAAACACCTCCTTTTATAGAAGTTGGTAGAAAAAAAAATATCCAAATCTTCCTCAAAATTTTCACTTTTTCAAAATGGAGCTATACTATAATTTTTTTATATAAATCTGACATTGTTTTCTACACAACGCACATTGATCAGCGGCTGTAAATTTCTAAAATTCTGTATTCCTGTAAGACCGAAAATTTAGGGTTCCGAGAATACACTTATTTATTGTTTATGCATTCGAATACGTTCAAGCATTACCGTATCAATACTCAAGGCCTCCGGACTGATATCGTGACGTACCAAATGAAGATTAACCCCTTGAAGGGCAAGCAATTGCGTTTGTGTAATGCTTAATTCCCACCGGAAATTTAGAAAAAATTTATTTCAAAATAAGGAAAAGCAATTTTACGACTTTCTCCACTAAAGTGGGAAAACTAAAAATTTCTAAAATTTTTCTGGTGCAAATCCTGATTAATCGTAGATAGGGTAAAATATATCCCACCGCCCCTCAAGGGATTAAGGGGCGGCGGTATATATTATATACAACATACGATTAATCAGGATTTGCACCAGATAAAAATTAGGAAATTTTAATTTTCTGACTTTAGTGGAGAAAAGTCGTAAAATTGCTTTTCCTTATTTTGAAATAATTTTTTTCTAAATTTCCGGTGGGAATTAAGCATTACACAAACACAATTGCTTGCCCTTCAAGGGGTTATTCTTCATTTGGTACGTCACGAAGTCAATCCGGAGGCCTTGTGTATTGAGACGGTAATGGTTCAATGTGAATCGGAAAGTCGAAAAATGAGTCTTTTGTATACTTAGACTTTTTGAGGCGTAACATAACAATGACTACAAACAAACCAAGTCAACAGAAGCTCAATTACGTATGTAAGAAACAAAAAGCTGCGTTTACTAGAAATGAAAAACATTTTTTAAAGAATTGCACACATTGGTATTTCCATTGTTTTACAGCTTCCTAATTTATTTACATTCGAATATAAATATTAAATATATATATTTTTAATGTTTATAAATATATATATTAAATATATATTTTTAATGTTTAGCAAATATTTATATAGAAAGACATTAGAAAAGAATATATTAAACATTATATTTTATCGGAAAGTGCCAAAAAAATATTTTCACCAACAGTGATAAAACCGTTAGCATTGAAATAAATGTATTTTTTAAATCATAACCCTGTTTTATAAAATCCAAATCTTCTTCAAATATTTCACATTTGTTAAAATAATATATTTTTATAACATCAATATATTTTTATATAAACTTGAAATCGTTTTCTACTCAATGCACATTGATTAGTAGCTGGAAATTGCAGAACTTATGTCGTTCTTTAAGAGTCTAAATTATGGGTTCTGAGATTACACTTTTTATGTTTATACATTCGAATGCGTCCAATGCGAGTCAAAAAGTAGAAAACTGTGTATTTTTTTTTTTTTTTTACTTTGATATTCTGAGGCGTAACCTAACGAAAACAACAAATGCATAAAGTCCTAATGAGAAAGAAGATATCGAAACACACAAGCTGAAATATATAAGAAACGAAAAGTTGCATTCACTCGAAAAACATAAAGACAGAATAGAACAAATTTTATTTTCATAGTTTTGTTGTTTCATAATTTATTTACATGCGAAAATAAACATTAAATATACATTTTTAATGTAAAAAAAAATATTGATGTACAATGACTTTGGAAAAGAATGTATTAAACATTATATTTCAATGGTTAAGCTTATATTTTTCGTTTTTATTTATTTAATAATTTATAATTTTAATTTATATTTATAATTTATATTGCTTTAAAAGCCATAAGCATATATTTAGCTTATGGGAAAAGCTAAATATAATATTTTCAATTGAAGTTATAAAACAGTTTGCACTGAACTAAATATATTTTAAAATCATAACTGTGTTTTCTAGAATACAAATGCTATTCAAGTTTTTCACATATATTATAATAAAGCTAAACAATAATATTCTTTATATAAATCTGAAATTGTTTCCTACACAGCTCATGATCAGTAGCTGTAAATTGATGAACTTCTGTCGTCCTGTAAGAGTCTAAATTATGTGTTCTACAGTTACACTTATTTATATTTATGCATTCGAATGTATCCAATACGAATGAGAAAGTAGAAAAATGGGTCTTTTTTACTTTGATGTTCTGAGGCTTAAAATAGTAATAATAACAAATAAATAAAGCCCTATTGTCAAAGTAGATATCGAAATACAGATTTGAAGATTTTAACTCTTTCAGGGGCAAAGCACTTCTTCTGCTAAAATGTTAAAAAAGTTGATTGACACCTACATTTATGAACAAATTTGTATGAAAGTAAGTAAAAGCTTTTCTTCGCGTACAAAGGAAACTTTATTTCGTGAATTCTGGTGCCAATGTGGCATTTGGGAATTAATATTAGGTGGTATATATAATATACCATTGACATTCAAGGTGTTATTAAATAAAAAGCAGCATTCAGTAATAAACAAAAAAAATATTTAAATCGAATAGGACAAGTTGGTGTATTCTTGGTTTTATAGTTCAAATACTTCTTTTTGTGCGAAGATAAACATCAAATATACATTTTTAATGTTAAAAACAAATATTTAGATACAATGACACTGGAAAATATTTTATTAAATATTACATTTCATCGGAAAAAGCTAAATTTAATATTTTCACTTGCAGTGATAAAACGGTTTGAATTGAACGAAATATATTTTAAAATAATTACTGTGTTTTACAAAATCCAAATCTGCTCCAAACTTTTCATATTTGTTAAAGTAAAGCTAAACAATATTTTATTATATAAATCTGGAATTGTTTTCTGCGCAATGCACATTGATCAGTAGCTGTAAATTGGTGAACTTCTGTTGTCCTTTGAGAGTCTAAATTATGGATTCCGAGATTACACTTATTTATGTTTATATATACGGATGCGTTCAATATGAATCAAAAAGTAGAAAAATGGTCTTTTTTTACTTTGATCCCAGCTAAAAATGAACTGTAGTTTTTTTACAGAAATGATGTATTTTTCAAGTTTTTCTACGGTCAAATGTAGTTTTTTTTGTAGTGCAATATCAACAGTAAAAAAAACTTCAGTTATTTTCCAGTTATTGACAAGTATTTTTTCAACCCAAAATTTAAAAAATAGTAAGACTTTATGTCTACAGTAAAACGGCAGTGAATTTCAAGTGATTTTATAGCAATTAATTCACAAAAATTTTCGGTGATGTATCTGCAGTCTGACTGCAGTTTCTGAAGAACTTTACAGGTCTTAATTTTGTAAGTATGATTATTATAATAGTAACTACAGTATAACAGCAGTTACTGTAAGATACTTTTGCAATACACAATGCTGTATGATTGTGTGATATATCCCGAATTTTCTAAAGTGTTTAAAATTGTTTTGATTTTGTGAGAGTTGCATGTTATGAAACACACTTTTTATATACTAATGATAATTAATACTCTTTCCAAGACTTTTAAGGACTTAATTGAAAGTCACATTCCTACCTAACGCAAAATTTTTAGTTCCTCTTTCATTTTAAGCTAAGATAAAAAAAATTAAATTTCACTATGATTTTCAAAATCAGAGAAAAAAAATTAGTTAAATTTCAAAATCGAGGGAGGGGCAGTGGCATCAACCCACCTGTGCCCCTGCCCACAATGGAAAATTCTTAGTTTTTTTTTTAACTTACTCTAAACGAATAAATTTTGCTATTTTTTTTTTTCAAAATCGGAGAAAAAAAATATTAATTAAATTTCAAAAGCCAGGGGGGGGGGGGCGGGAAATGAGAAATTTCTTCATTTTTTTTATTGTAAATTACTCGAAAAGTATACATTTTACTATGTTTTTGAAATAGAAGAAAAGGAAATTTTAATTAATTAACTTTTGAAATCCAGGAAGGGGCAATAGGTTTCTCCTACCCCCTACCCTATCCCTAACTGAAAATTCTTAATTCCTCTTTTATTCTAAGATAATTAAAAAAAAATTCAGTATGTTTTTCAAAAGCGAAGAAAATAGTTAACATTTAAATTCAAGGGAGGGGCAATCGCTCAGCTATGCCCCTTCCCCTAACAGGAAATTCTTAGTTTCTTTATTTTTAGTTAGTCGAAAAGAATAAATTTTACTACTTTTCAAAAGTGGAAAATTTTTTTTATTAGTTACATTTTAAAATCCAGGGAGGGGAGGGCAATGAACCTCTCACCCCCCCCCCCCCCCTCCCTCCCTCTTAATGTAAAATTTCTCATTTTTCTATTCAGAGTTACTCGAAAAGTATAAACTTTACTATGTTTTTGAAAACAAAAGAAAAAGAATATTTAATTAATTAAATTTTTAAATTTTAGGGAGGGGCAATAGCTCTCTTCTAACTTCGTTCCCATAAGAGAAAATTCTTAGTTATTCTTTTATTTTAAGATAAGAGAAAAGATCAAATTTCACTATGTTTTTCAAAAATCAGAGAAAAAAAATAGTTACAATTTAAAATCGAGGGAGGGGCAATGACTCACATATGCCCCCTTCCCCTAACAGAAAGTTCTTAGTTCCTTTATTTTAAGTTATTCGAAAAGAATAAATTTTACTATGTTTTTGTAAATTGGAGAAAAAAATTGCTAATTAAATTTCAAAATCCAGGAAGGGGCAATGAGTCTCACCCCCCCCCCCCCCCACACACACACACACACTCACACCACCACCAACAACACCCCTTAACTGAAAATTTCTTATTTATTTTCATTTTAAGTTACTCAAAATATTTACATAATGTTTTTGAAAACAGAAGAAAAGAAATTCTTATTAATTAAATTTTAAAATCAAGGTAGGGGCAATAGGTCTCCCTTGCTCACTGCCCCACTATCTTCATAACTAGTTTTTAGTTCCTCTTTTATTTTAAATTACTCGAAAAAAATTTACTATGTTTTTCAAAATCGAAGAAAAAGGAAATTTAATTAGATAAATTTCAAAATCGAGAGGGACAGTGGCCCAACCATTCTTTTATATGTCGCCCATGATTAGAAATTAGAAACACAGATGGGTTTACTCATTGCATATTGCATAAATTGTCTTTCTTCCATATCGGACATACATATAACTTCCAGTTTTCCACTTTTACCTCATAAAAACAAAGAAGAACAACAAAAAAATAGTATAATTTTCTTCCTTTATTTTATTTAAATTTCTCATTTGGACATATGATTTATTTTTCAACCCCTTACAGCTGAATGTCTAACCCCATGGTTTCGTTGCAACTGCAGGAGAAGCATTAAAGAAACACCTCAACTCACGGAAACGCCGGCTTGTTTATGAAAATCGGCGCGGAGTACCACGTTGATTTGCTAAAAGAAGTTCATTTATTTTGCAGTTTGGCGAAAAATATCACCACTGTTTATTGAAATAAAGTGGCTGTATGGGTATTTTTACATTCTCAATCGAAAGAAATTAATTTCAGATCCACACGATTGAGTTAATTTGAATAAAGTGATAACGATTTATAAACCGTCGCAATTTTTGTACAATCATCGTTAGTATTTCAAATCTAGATGAGATTGTACTATTAACGGTTAATGCATGCGAAAAAAAAAAAAAAAAAATTAGGTCCATTTCATATTAACAGGATTAATTAAATTCAAATGTCATCCAAAACATTTGATAAAATTTTGTTTCTGACAATCCAGATAGTTATCCAGATAGTTCGATTTTACTTGATTTAGTGCACTTATCTATTTATAGTTATTAACAATGTTTTATTTCAGATTTACACTTGCTTCAATCAGTATGTTCTTTTAGATTAAAAGTTTCAGAATTTTTATATATCTTACACAGATACTTATCTGTGCTTTGTATTAAAGTATGTTTTGATGTTCAGTTACACAAAAAATCAATACTGAACTTCAAATTATAAATTGATGCCTACCTAGGATACCTACAATAAGTGCATAACATTTCACAGGCAGGGCCTGTTTACGGAATAGGCCCGTGAAGCCCGTGCTTACCCACTGAAATACAAAAGGCCCCCAATTTTACTTTTCAAAACTAATTTTTAGAAAACAGAAACTCAACCAGGGTAAAAAATGCATTTTTTTCTAATGAAACTTTTTTTTTCTTACTATGTGGCAATTTGTAAATCACAAAAGATATTTTGAAGTTCAGTATTTTCAACTGTAGTTCCATATTTGTCATTTACAAAATAAATTGGTTATTTAAAATTAAACGTATAATAATATTAAAAGTGTTGTTTACTCTAAATTTTGATGGTAAAATTTTAAATTATTTAAGCATACGAAAAAGGGATTTAGTAAATAAAAAAGCAATTAGTAGAGTAACAGGGGGCCCCCTGTGTGACGTCGGGCTTCCCCTACTTCCAAGTGTTAAGCGGGCCCTGTTCACAGGTAAGTAACTCATTTTCTTTTTAGGAATGAAACAGTTTTATGTAATACAAAGCGGTTAGACACATTTTGTTAATAACATAACATAGTGTTAATAATAATTTTTATTTAATGAGTACATACTCACTAATTATGTAAAATATTAAATTTTTTAAATGAAGCAATCTTTTTTTACTATCATATGAATTGTGTTATTTTAAAAAGAAGATTTACACTTCTGAATGGTAATAGGGCCAAATTAGTTTTTTTCGTCAATTATGACACTTCTCAGAATCAAATAATAAAGGCAATATTTTGCAATATTATATTTCTACCCACTGTTAAAATTTAGTTTTTTCTTGATACTGATTTGTGAAACTCGTGGGATTTTTATCATATGGTCGATGAATGAATTTAGACTTTCAGAGAACTTTTTCAGATTTTCCCTGCAAGCGATCGAAGAATTATTTTTTTTTTCCACATGACAGAGTTTTCATATGCGTTTAAATTTTTTTAATGATTTTTTCATTTATTAAGAAGGATATTGAATGAGCTTGGTACACCGTCATGTTACAATACACACAAGCTAATGTTAAACCACTGAAAATATCCTTAATTATTTTAAATGTTTTTTTTTTGTGCATAGGCGGACATTGAATGAGCGTAGTACACTGTCATGTTACAATACTCACAAGCTAATGTTAAACAAATGACAATATCCTTAAATTTACGTTAACACTTTGGCTGCCGCCTATTTTTCAAAATCTGTTCCCAGGCACCGAATGCGTGACTTAGAGATCTGCGCGGGCAGACCCGTGGCCCCAGAGTTGATTTCAGTGGGTGGTCCGGGGGGGGGGTGACATTCCTTCCAGAGCAATGAGAGCCCCCCCCCCCGCGCCACCCCCTGAAATCAACTCTGGGGCCACGGGTCTGCCCATGCAGATCTCTAAGTCACGCATTCAGTGCCTGGGAACAGATTTTGAAAAATGGGCGGCAGCCAAAGTGTTAAGGTAAATTTTTGATCAAAATCCCCGACTAAAGAATTTCTCTTTTTTGTCCAACAATCAACTGGCAAATTTCACGAATTTTTCTGATGACTTAATGACTATTTTCAGTTTTTTTCATGCAACTGATTGACAAATTTTGCAATATTATATTTCTACCCACTGGTAAAATTTAGTTTTTTCTTGATACTGATTTGTGTGAGCTTAGTACACCGTCATGTTACAATACACACAAGCTAATGTTAAACCACTGAAAATATCCTTAATTATTTTAAATGTTTTTTGTGCATAGGAGGATATTGAATGAGCTTAGTACACTGTCATGTTATAATACTCACAAGCTAATGTTAAACCAATGACAATATCCTTAATTTTTCTTTTAAATGTTTTTTTATAGGAGGATATTCAATGAGCTTAGTACACTGTCATGTTACAATACTCACAAGCTAATGTTAAGCCAATGACAATATCCTTAAATTTACGTTAACACTTTGGCTGCCGCCCATTTTTCAAAATCTGTTCCCAGGCACCGAATGCGTGGCTTAAGAGATCTGCATGGGCAGACCCGTGGCCCCAGAGTTGATTTCAGGTGGTGGTCCGGGGAGGGGACACACACATTCCTTCCAAAGCAATGAGAGCCCCCCCCCCTCCACCCCCTGAAATCAACTCTGGGGCCACAGGACTGCCCGTGCAGATCTCTAAGTCACGCATTCGGTGCCTGGGAACAGATTTTGAAAAATGGGGGCAGCCAAAGTGTTAAGGTAAATTTTTGATCAAAATCCCCAACTAAAGGATTTCTCTTTTTTGTCCAACAATCAACTGGCAAATTTCACGAATTTTTCTGATGACTTAATGACTATTTTCAGTTTTTTTTCATGCAACTGATTGACAAATTTTGCAATATTATATTTCTACCCACTGGTAAAATTTAGTTTTTTCTTGATACTGATTTGTGTGAGCTTAGTACACCGTCATGTTACAATACACACAAGCTAATGTTAAACCACTGAAAATATCCTTAATTATTTTAAATGTTTTTTGTGCATAGGAGGATATTGAATGAGCTTAGTACACTGTCATGTTATAATACTCACAAGCTAATGTTAAACCAATGACAATATCCTTAATTTTTCTTTTAAATGTTTTTTTTTTTTTTTTTTTTTTTTTTTTGCATAGGAGGATATTCAATGAGCTTAGTACACTGTCATGTTACAATACTCACAAGCTAATGTTAAACCAATGACAATATCCTTAAATTTACGTTAACACTTTGGCTGCCGCCCATTTTTCAAAATCTGTTCCCAGGCACCGAATGCGTGGCTTAAGAGATCTGCATGAGCAGACCCGTGGCCCCAGAGTTGATTTCAGGGGGTGGTCCGGGGAGGGGACACACACATTCCTTCCAAAGCAATGAGAGCCCTGTCCACCCCCTGAAATCAACTCTGGGGCCACGGGGCTGCCCGTGCAGATCTCTAAGTCACGCATTCGGTGCCTGGGAACAGATTTTGAAAAATGGGGGCAGCCAAAGTGTTAAGGTAAATTTTTGATCAAAATCCCCAACTAAAGGATTTCTCTTTTTTGTCCAACAATCAACTGGCAAATTTCACCAAATTTTCTGACGACTTAATGACTATTTTCAGTTTTTTTTTCATGCAACTGATTGACAAATTTTGCAATATTATATTTCTACCCACTGGTAAAATGTAGTTTTTTCTTGATACTGATTTGTGAAACTCGTGGGATTTTTATCATATGGTCGATGAATGAATTTCGACTTTCAGACCACTTTTTCAGATTTTCCCTGCAAGCGACAAGGTACAAGTGTGCTGTATTTTAAACATTTCCGCTCAGTGGCCCTTTTTATCTAGAATCAACACTAGGATAGTGATGATTCTAGAAAAAAGGACTGCTGTGTGCGAATTTTTAAAAAAGGGCACTCGCAGAACAGAAGTATAAAAATCTAGGCGCCAGAGTTTCTCACCACTAAATTTTATTAGTTCTCTTCACTTAAATTCTTACAAAAAATTTAGGTGAAATATTAGACAAAAAATAACAAATAAAATTTAGTGGTGAGAGACTGCCCATTGGCACCTAAATTTTTTTCTTGCATTCGTGTACCTTGTTCACAAAAAATAATTTGAATTGGTTTTCTTAGACTCCTTTTTTATTAGTGGTGTACCGAGTAGTACTTTGGCCGAGTACCGAGTACTCGGCCACTGACTACTCGACTGAATACCGAGTAGTTGTGTAATAAGAAAAACTTACTTTTATTTGTATGTGTGAAACTAAATTTTAATCTTGAATTATTTTATGAGGGGTTTTTGCTTAACTTTTTCTATATTTTGTACACATATTGTTAAATACTGAGTAAATAGTTTTATGAATTATTACATATATTATACATTGATATTCGAATAACTTTTTACTGATCAGTTTGAAATTCTTACAACTACTCGATATTGGCCGAGTGCTCGGCCAAAATTTCGCCGAGTATGCCGAATACTCAGTATTTACCGAGTACTCAGTACAGCTCTATTTTTTATCAATAAAATTTTGCAATGTTTTCCTGTGACAGATTGAATTTTGCGATTTTCCCCCCATTTAATGTTATTATGCATTCCTTTTTTTAAATATTATTATATGCAATAACTAGTTTTCAATTATCAGTTAATGTGACTTATTTAGCAGTTTTTCAGCTGCAATCGGTCGACAAATTTCACATTTTTTAATGCCACCAACTGAAGAATCTTGTGAGTTTTGTCTCGATTGATGAATTTCACGATTGATTTCTGCAACAGGTTGACAAGTTTCACAATATTTTAAAGCAGCCGACTGAAGAATTGTTCTGTTTTTTTTTTGTTTTTGTTTTTTTTTCAATAATGGTTGTGGTTTCGTTTATGATGGCCAGTTATCAGCACGAGGGATATAGGCCCTAACGGGGGGGAGTGCCCTCCGTGGGTGGTCTTTCTAAGGGAACCTAACCCGTATTTATGCTTGGAAAACCAAGGTCTGAAGAAAACTCTGAAAGATTAGGCCGACGGGCGCTATTGGGATCGAACACAGCACCTCCCGTCTACCAGCTTCGAGAGCAGAACCTCTCGGCCACTGGTGGGGCTTTTCAATAATGGACTGGGGAATTTCATAAATATTTTCATTGAGTGAGTAATGATTTTTGCAATTTTTTTCACGGTACCAATTCTCGAGTTTTGCAATATTTTATTTCTACTGATCGGGGAAATGTGCGGGAGCTTCCTTGCGATTGATTTGCAAAACTCGTGCAATTTTTTTCATATTGTCGATGGATGAATTTCACAGATTTTCACCACGGCCGATCGAAGAATTTCATTATTTCTCTTACTTTTTGAACTTTTTTAATATTTTCATCCTTTTAGATTGGATTTTTTTACAGAGCCCTCCGATAAATGTCATTTATAATATATAAAAATTTCATAGAGGAGTGAGGATGTATTCCAGGTGGTGCAACCCCCCACTTTTCAAAATTTTGCCGACATCCCTCATGTAACTTGTTAGAAAGGCCCCATCACCACTTATTTATGTTATGCACATCTGGCTTTCCTCACCCGCTTTGCCCCCCCCCCTCCAAGGGGGAACTTTTCTAAATTTTGCCATCATGCCTTGTGACATACTGTTGGAAAGCCCTGTAAGCACTTATTCATGTTGTGCACACCCGGTTTCCCTTACCCCACTTTGCCCACCCCCCCCCAAGGGGGCACTTTTCTAAAGTTTGCAGTCACCCATCATGTGACATATTGTTGGAAAGGTCTAATACCACTTATTCATGTTATGCACATCCGGCTTCCCTCACCCCACTTTGCCCCCCCAAAGGGGGCACTTTTCTAAATTTTGCAGTCACCCATCATGTGACATATTGTTGGAAAGGTCTAATACCACTTATTCATGTTATGCACATCCGGCTTCCCTCAAACCACTTTGCCCCCCCCCCCCAAAGGGGGCACTTTTCTAAAGTTTGCAGTCACCCATCATGTGACATATTGTTGGAAAGGCGTAATACCACTTATTCATGTTATGAATATCCGGTTTCCCTCCCCCCACTTTGCCCCCCTCAAGGGGGGCACTTTTCTAAATTTTGAAGTCACCCATCATGTGACATATTGTTGGAAAGGCCTAATACCACTTATTCATGTTATGCACATCCGGCTTCCCTTACCCCACTTTGCCCCCCCCCAAGGGGGGCACTTTTCTAAAGTTTGAAGTCACCCATCATGTGACATATTGTTGGAAAGGCCTAATACCACTTATTCATGTTATGCATATCCGGTTTCCCTCCCCCCACTTTGCCCCCCTCAAGGGGGGCACTTTTCTAAATTTTGCAGTCACCCATTATGTGACATATTGTTGGAAAGATCTAATACCACTTATTCATGTTATGCACATCCGGCTTCCCTCACCCCACTTTGCCCCCCCCCCCAAGGGGGCACTTTTCTAAATTTTGCAGTCACCCATCATGTGACATATTGTTGGAAAGGCCTAATACCACTTATTCATGTTATGCACACATCCAACTTCCCTCACCCCACTTTGCCACCCCCCCCCCAACGGGGCACTTTTTCTAAATTTTGGAGTCACCCATCATGTGACATATTGTTGGAAAGGCCTAATACCACTTATTCATGTTATGCACACATCCAACTTCCCTCACCCCACTTTGCCCCTCCAAGGGGGGCACTTTTCTAAATTTTGCCGTCACCCATCATGTAACATATTGTTGGAAAGGCCTAATACCACTTATTCATGTTATGCACATCTGGTTTCCCTCCCCCCACTTTGCCACCCCCCCCCCCCCCAACGGGGCACTTTTTCTAAATTTTGGAGTCACCCATCATGTGCATTTTGTTGGAAAGGCCTAATACGACTTATTTATGTTATGCACATCCGGCATTTCTCCCCATATTTTCTAATAAATTTTTAAAAGGCTACAGTCAAACTGCAAAAAAATGTAGTTGGGAGACTGCGGTGATTTGGCACAAATCCCTGCAGTTCTTTTGAAGTCGACATAACTATAAATTGACTGCGGTGAGTGTGTAGTTATCAACTACACATTTACTGCGGTTAATTTATAGTTATGTCGACTTCAAAAACACTGCAGGGATTTGTGCCAAATCACCGCAGTCTTCCAACTACATTTTTTTTAAAGTTTCACTGCAGTTCATTTTTAGCTGGGATGTTCTGAAGCGTAACCTAACAAAAACAATAAATAAATCAAGTTCTACTGTAAAAGTATCTATCGATTTATAGAGCTTGGTGACAATGAGAAACGGAAAGCTACATTCAGAAGAAAAGAGAACATTTTTAAGAATTAGATAGATCACTAAATAAAGGTAGTATTATGGGTGTTTATTTATATCTGAAGAAAAATATTAAATAGATATAGTTTTCCTAAAGTTAAACTTATGCAATGAATTTAAACTTTGTTGAAAATGAATCACACTCTTGTCTGAAAACGTTGATAATGGAATTGACTATATTATAAAAGCACTGACTCACTAGACAAATTACGCCAAAAAATATTTTAGCCTAATAGTGATAATTACCCTATATTCCGCTGTATATTACGCACTTTTGATACAAGAAAATAGATTAAACTCTACAGGTGCGCATTATGCAAGGGGGATAAAAGTTAAAGTTTTCAAAAAAATATATATATAATCTTTATACCCAAGAAAAAAAAAGACTTCAAAACTACTAAAAAGAAAAATACGTAACTTGATAGAAATCTTTGGCAATGAAACAGATTAAAGAAGATTATTTACATACTTATTTTCATTTTTTGATTTTGCTGAATTTCTAAAAATGTTCTGAACTAATTCTGATGAAATTTAAATGGTACTAATTAGAAAGTATCCTCTTTCAGTTGAAAAAAATTACATTAATCGGTCTTGCAGATTCGCAATAATCTGTATGAACATACATAAAAACAAAATACATACCTGTCGTATTTCTGAACACCTCTTTTTAATGAAGTTGGTTAAAAAATATATCCAAATCTTCCTCAAAGTTTCCAATATTTTAAAATGAAGCTACACAGTTTTTTTTAATATAAATCTAACATTTATTTCTACACAACGCACATCGATCAGCGGCTGTATATTGATAAAATTCTGTATTCCTGTAAGAGCGAACATTTAGGTTTCCGAGAACACACTTATTTATTGTTTATACATTCGAATGCATTCAATGTGAATCGGAAAGTCGAAAAATGAGTTTTTTATACTTAGACGTTTTGATGCGTAACATAACAATGACTACAAACATATCAAGTCAACAGAAGCTCATTTCACAAAGAAAAAAAAACATTTTTCCCATAGTTTATATTATCTCCATAGTTTTATAGCTTCTTAATTTATTTACATGCGAATATAAACCTTAAATATACATTTTTAATGTTTAGAACGTATATTTATATAGAATGACATTGGAAAAGAATACATTAAATATTATATTTTACCTGTAAGAGCCAGATAAAATATTTTCACCTGCAGTGATAAAACCATTAGCATTGAAATAAATATAGTTTTAAAATCATAACTGTGTTTTATAAAATCAAAATATTTCACATTTGTTAAAATAATATATTTTTATAACGTCAATATATTTTTATATAAACTTGAAATTGTTTTCTACACAGTGCACATTGATTAATAGCTGTAAATTGAGAACTTATGTCGTCCTTTAAGAGTCTAAATCAGCCATCAGAGTCTAAATCAGCCTGCGACCTTCGGGCCGCAGGTGGTCCGGTTACTTTTATTGTGTGGCGGGAGGCACAAATCTTTAATCCATAATTATAAAATTAATTGAGATGTGCATTGCAGGCATTTAAAATCTCCACTGTTGTTCTTTATATGTTTTTTTTTTTTTTTGGGGGGGGGGGGAAACGAAATGTGTCCCTTTTTTTAAATTAATTTAAGATTAAGTAAAAACATCTTAAATACCGTTTTCTTAGCAAAGCGTTCTTCTTACATGTAGTCCCACTTATGATACAAACTCTATGCCAAATTAATGAAATCTACATTAAATTTGTCTACAACAACAACAACAAAAAAAAAAAAAATCGTTTTTGCATTGTGCAAAAGGCTGAGTTACTAGAAAAAAACTTCTGATTTTCCCCTTTAGAACTTGTAAGTTCTGCTTGTTATATTATTTCGTTTTATGCTTATTATATAGTTAATACTTCTTTTTAGGGTAGAACGTTTTTCATGGAAATAGTTGGCACCAAAAATGTTGTACGCCATCAATTCTAAAAGACACTCAGAGACTTATTTTATAACATTGGCAAATAGCTACCATGAAGTTTATTGTTTTTAAATAGTGGTGGTAAATGTTTTTTGGTAACATTTCTAGCGTGGCTAATGTTCAACCGCACTAATAGTAAAAACTTTGTTACATTGTTTTATTATACTACTTACTATTTTAATTACCCCTTTTTTAAGTGTGCTAAGTTGTGGCCCGCCTGTCGTCGCAAACCGTTGTTTGTGGCCCGCGAGAAAAAAAGTTTGAGTATAGCTGGTCCAATTATGGGTTCTAAGATTACACTTTTTTATGTTTATACATTCGAATGCATCCAATGCGAGTCAGAAAGTAGAAAACTGGGTCTTTTTTTATTTTGATGTTCTGAGGCGTAACCTAAAAAAAAAAAAACAATAAGTAAATCATGTGCTACTGTAAGTAAATCATATACTACTGTAAAAGTAGATATCGAAATGCAAAGCTGAAAGTCTAAAACATTTAAAAGATAAGGACAAATTGGTGTATTCTTCGCGTTATAGTTCAAAAATTTCTTTTCGTGCGAACATAAACATTATATGCACACTTTTAATGTAAAAAGAAACTAGATAGTACCCGTCAAGATTTTATGGCAAATAACTTCAATGTTCCATTACAAAAATTCTTGAATTTTGAATTTGTTGCTTTT
Organism: Maratus speciosus; assembly: GCA_963932465.1. Classification (NCBI taxonomy): domain Eukaryota; kingdom Metazoa; phylum Arthropoda; class Arachnida; order Araneae; family Salticidae; genus Maratus; species Maratus speciosus. The sequence continues at coordinate 282,118 of CAWVRF010001527.1, read as the reverse complement.
AAATTAATTATTGAAATCGTGACAAATTTTTATATTGCATAAGTGATTCCTATTTCTTGAAGGCGAACTAGAGGGTGCTGTCAGTCTAACCTATTGAATGAAGTGAAAGAACTTTAAGTTTATAATTTACAACCAATTATGCTTGCTTTTTCTCAGAAATTTACCAAAAAATACTGGGCAGAGCATTTATTTTTACTTACTACAGTCTTATTTTTTTGTTGAGAAAAATAATCTGAATATCTAAAATATCTAAAAATAAAAACAAATATCTAAAAATAAAAATAAAAATAATATATTTTTATTTTTTTAACTACGCGACCTTTTAAAGCTGCTATGAATTTTATTTATATCGGTCTCATTCTCTAAAAGCCTAAATTTGAAACTTGATGTAATTAACGATTTATAATACATATTTTTTATTACTCGAATTTTATTTTACCTTTTTCTTCCTTTTTTAAATATTAAACCATGGATATCAATATAATTTATTTTATAGTTCTTATATGAATATTTTCCTTTTTGTCCGTTTTGTTTATTTATTTATTTTTTTACGGAAAAGAATGGCAAAATTTTTCTTCTGACTTACACACTTATATATTCATCATAATGGTCAAAAAATATAAACAAAAGTTGCAGATTAGCTTAATTTATTTAATTGATAATTACATGCAAAATATTTTAGGCTAAATATTTTAAATATAAAATTATTTTTTCAAAATATTTTTGAGTGTTAAATTTTATTTAATGATAAACCATTCAAATAATAATAAAATCAAAACCATATAACTTCTCCTCTTATTAAAATATGTCATCGAAATGAATTATCGCCAAAAATTGTACAGAAATTATTTTGCCGGGCGTTGGGCTCCAACCTGCGTCGTCTACAAAAGTTCACAGCTTTAACCCCTTAATTCTCGCTCCCGTCATATTCTCGGACTGCGTCTTTTACTCAGATTGTTTGACTCCCACCAGTTTTATAAAATACAGTAAACCCCCGATTTAACGGACTAATTGGGACTAAGATTTGTCCGTTAAATCGCAAAGTACTATTTATAATATTATTTTGTTATAATTATAGTACATATATATATTATTACGTACTTGTAATTACATATATTATTACAGTGCAAATTACATATATATATATATAATATATATACAATATATACAGTGTATATACAATATTGTATATACAGTGTATATACAATATATACAGTGTATATACATGTATTGTATATATACAATATATGTATATACATAAATATATATTGTATATACATAAATATATATTGTATATACATATATACTACTGTATACATATATATATATATATATATATATATATATATAAACACAATACATTACTTTTAATAATACAATATTGGTAATGAAATACAAAGGAATTAACACATATGCAACTTTTATGGGAATGAAACACTTTTTACACAGAAATAATAATTAATAAACAAGCAATAAACAAATGGAAAAAAATTACAATGCCCCCAAAACAACAGGCATCATTTTATGTTATTTACATCACATTAAGGTTGCTCATACTGCTGGATTGAAAAAAAGGCGTCTAGTTTTAGTTCTTTCCCATAAACTATAAAATCCAAACATATAAAATCCAAGTCTCTGTGTGTCCCTCACGATTCCGGTAGGACCGCCTCATTGAAATGAGTAATTGTTGAAAAAAAACTAATGCAGGGTTATCACAGTAGCGCCAAATGTTAGCCAACTTGGTGATAGCTGGGTAATTTGGCGAAATTCCCATTTAAAACCATTAATCTTTTATAAAGGAGGTCACAGAAATTGAATTTAAACTCCGCTCTTTTAAGATATTTTTCAAAATCTATGAGTGAGAATTTAAAGTACATCTTTACATCTTCCTCCCGATGCTACTAATAAAATAACCGCCAATAGACGACGCTGTACTGTGTGAGCTCCTAACTGCGCGATTTTAATGTGCTTTAGGTACTTTTCCAGTATAGGTGCCTAGGCGAAAAAGGAAATTTGGCAACATATTTTCCGGGAACCTATCCACTGTTTCACTTTATATACACACGCATTTTATATATATATATATTTATACGATTTATTTAATATAAAAAAGACGTTTCTCTAATTTTATAAAGAAACAGATGTGATTTGTACATAAAAACATCAATAATATACATATAAAATAAACGTATAAAACAAACAAAAACGCTCATCAAGTTTGTTTTTACATCTGTTTATATGATTTGACAACAAATGTCGATATTTTTCCGTTATACGAACACCATGCCAAAATTTATGCTAATGCGCCAATTATTTCAAAATGCTAAAAGATATTTTTAATTTTATGCCAGCAGTTTAATATGAGTTTTATTTTATTGCTTTATTTTATAACAGTTATTTGTTCACTTATTTTAAGTATATAATTGGGATTTAATGAAACGAGTTGCAACCCGTCGAAATTCGACGAACTAAAATGTTAGAAAGGCAATTCAGATCGAATTTATAATAAACCTACAAAAATAATTACAATAAAAAATTCATCTAACATTAGTTGTCTCACTCTTAAAACAAATAATATTTTTAACCTAAAATTACTAAAATATTATTTCCACAAACTTCAACTGCTTAAATTATTGAAAAATTAAACTCTATTAGAATACGTAATCAAGATTAGTAATTATGATGAATTTATCGATTGAGGCTCTTATGTTTGTTTTTACGGGATGAAAAATCAGTAAAAAGGATTTCGCTTTGTCACATCATAAAAATTTCCCTCATAAAATCTAAACTGTACGTTATTTTCACATTCTCATAATTTTCATACGCACTACTCAAATTCACAATTTGAAAGTATTTTAACGCGCAATACATTATTAATGAATGTATTTCCAAACTTAAAGTCACGCTTGTCCGATACAACTTTCCATGTGAACATTCTCACAAACTTTAAGTTCTAATCTCAGTACCCGCGAATAAAACATTCAGAAATTTGCCTTTAGTTGTCATAGTATTGGCGATTTAGTATTGGTCAAATATTTAGTTTTATCAAAATAAATGATTGTATTGTTTTAAATATGACATAATTTTTACTCACTGAATCATTTTGCCTTAGGGTCTCAAACTCAGTATCAGCGTAATGTAAGTATATTGAAATGCAACTGATTTATGAAAAAAAAATGCGTGTTCTTTTTTAATTTCTGACATCATTTTCTGTTCAAAAATTATAAAAAAGTTACTTTTATTTATAATGTGAAAATGGCATCAATACAGATATAATCAATAAAAATAATGAACCATGACTATTTTCCCTTTACTTTCAATATAAATGGAGAACTTCAGTTGCCACGATTACAAAATTTGTGTTAAAAACTACAAAAAAAAAATAATATCTCAAAAATAAATTGAGAAACAGCTTTCAAACAATTGCATTTAAAAGAGCATTTTTTTCCTTATACGACGGTGTTAAAATTTAAAATGTGCGATGTTTAGAAGTTTAAAAATTTTCCGTAGATATAATTGCAAAACCGAAATTTTATTTCAAATTTCAAAGTGTTGCCATTCACAAAATGACGTATGCGTTACGCACAGATATGTTTGTCCTTTATAATATAGATACTTCGTAAAAGTCTGGAATTTTCAAATGTTATATTTTTTAAATGCTCACTTTAGTATCGACAATGTTTTTTCTTTTATTTTTCAAATGCTTCAATTCACGTGATTTTCATTTCTGCGCCATCTATTACGCTTGGCGACAAAGGTATCCGTATAACGGAAACGAACCCAAATCTTACTTTCTGATGCAAAAATTACACCAAGCTTTTTTTAAAAAAACGCCAAAGCTCCTACAGTGGAAAAGTACCAAACTATCTATTATTTTGCGCTATCTGTTTATAGTCTGTACTATATGTAAGGGGTGTGGAGCGAAGAGTTTAAAAATTAAATATTAAAGTTTCGGCACAGATATCATATAATACACGCGCCAAATATTGGCGTGATTTTTTTTTCTAACGCCAATGTCTTATACACAACGGGTACTTAACTGGCGGCAAAGTGTCGTTATTTTGCTTGATATGGTAACCCGGATGTTGTTGTTTATGCTGTTGATGTTTTCGCCAAATTGGCGTATATGACAACTGTGCCAAAGTTTCTATAAAGCAGTATAAGACTAAAAAATTAAGAATAAAATAAATGCAAAATAAGACTAAAGAAGAAAGAAAAATCATGCGTTAAGCATAGAATATGCAACACTTTCCAACACATCCTGAATGCTTTAACAAAACTTCGTTATTTGGGGAAATAAGATAACTAAGTAAACATTTTAGAAGACGCAAAAAAAAATTTAAAAATTGATTTCAGCAGTTACCGTCCATAGCCAATAGTATCGTTATTACATGCCGCTATTTAGCCAAAATTTAATTTAAACTACTCTTAAAACTACTGAAATCACATTTCCAGATATTATCATCCATAGACGGTTATGTATCCAATTCTTTGCGTGACCCTGTATATCATTTTATTTATATTCTACAAACATTTCTTAGTAAACTAAATGCAGTTCATCTTAAAAACGCATAACTCCTTTAAAAACCACCTTTAAGCAATTTACTCTCATACTCAGTAACCCTTACGAATTCTTTTGTGTAGCCCTGCATATGAACTGTAGCATTTATACACACAGTATAGTATGCATAAATGTAGTGAATCATAAAAGCGCATATCATATTAAAAATGCATTTCTAGCAATCATTGCTTATGTACAATACTTCGGAGAAAAGTTGATTGGCGAGAAAGAAGTATGCCAACGTATTTTCTGACAACCTATTTACTGCTTCATACTCACAAGCAATTTTTTCCATATGTATGCAATTTATTTAGGTAGTTGTTAGCTATCCCGTCGACCAATTTCGCCAAATTATATAAATCGCCAAACCACTCGCCAAATTATACAAATTGACATAATTTTTATTTTAAACAACGAAAGATCAATTAAATTAGCAAAACATTAATAAAAATACAAATATAACGTCGAATTAAAAATCACTTGACGACGTAAGAAACATATGATCATGTTTAATGTCAACCATTATTGGCATTTAATCTTACAATTTGGCGAAAGTAATTTGGCCGACGGGATAACTAACAAGTACCTTTATTTAATGTAAAAAAAGCTGTTTAGCCATTTTTTATAATAAACAGAAGTAATTTTAACTCAGATGTCATATCAAGCAAAATAACGACACTTTGGCGAGAGTTAAGTACCCGGTGTGTATATGACATTGGCGTCAGAAAAAAATCGTGCCAATATGGGGCGAATATGACATCTGTGCAGTAATTTTTGCACAGATGTCATATACGCATCGGGGTTGGCGTGATTTTTCTCTGACGCCAATTTGGCAGATATCTCGCTTTCGAATACCAGTTACTTATATATTTTTGGTACTTTTCGATTAGCCGGGCGCCAGTGTTATATATACATATGTATGTATACCTATATATACATATATATTTATATTTATACATATATAGAAGCTATATGTATACATATATATGTGTGTGTGTGTATATACATATATATGTATATAAAGGTATACATACATATGTATATATAACACTGGCGCCCGGCTAACCGAAAAGTACCATATTTTTAAATTATTTGCTATCATTTTGAAAAGGAAATAACTATAAATAAATAAAAGTTTGAATAATAGCTATAAAACAAAACAATTTATATAATTAAAAACAGAAAATAAAAGCAAATAAACACTTTATTAATAAATAAAAAACAAGGAACAGATGTCATATTCGCCCCATATTGGCGCGATTTTTTTCTGTCGCCAATATCATATAGGCAACAGGTACTTAACTTGCCTCAAAGTGTCGTTATTTTGTTTGATGTGGTAGCCCGGATTATGTTGTTTATGCTGTTGATGTTTTCGCCAAATTGGCAACCGAAAAAAATCGCGCCAATATGGGGCGAATATGACATCTTTACAAAAAACAATAGTCGGGTTACTATAGCAGGTAAAATAACACCATTTTGGCGCCAGTTAGGTATCCCGGTTCATATCTGAAATCTGTGCCGTAATTTGTATATAAAAAAATATTATATATATTTAGAAACGATTTTTTTATGTATATAAGTGCATATATAAACAAAAATAAAAGTTCAATAGATTTGTTTTCATAGCTATTTATATATTTTGTCAACATGTCTCACTTTCTGATGCCCGAATTGCGCCAAGCTTTTTTTTTTAAAATGCGCTATAATGGAAAAGTACCTAAATAAATAATTAACAGAAATAACCAATTATACAAACTAAAACTTTTTATTTCGAGATCAAAGCATTGTTTTTAATTTCAATTAAAAATACGTATATCGTTGGATAACTTTAGTTGAAATTAGGTTCACAGCTTAATATCTCATTCTATAAACTTAAACAAACACAAGTGATTCATTCATCGTGAAACTTAAAATTTTTTTAAATCATTGAGGTAATCATTCACAAAGTAAATTCTCCAACAATAAATGGTAAATATTCTAATGACATCATAGTAGGTAACGTGGTGACGGTATCGTTTGTTTATGGTTTGAAATCACAAAGATTTAATTTTGCAATGTCTCTTAGTTACATTATTTTATTGTCATATTTATGAGCTCAGAACAAAAGCCTAGTTTTTCATTATTTAGTTATTAAAGACGGAAAAAAATTATAAATGCATGATTTGAAAAATTTAAATAATTTTCTTTTTTAATAGTAAAAAATAACATCGGGAAGTAACAGCGTGTTTAAGTTAAATAAGTTTAACTGTTTAATTCTGTTGTAATATTCAAAATAACTGTATTTATTAGATTTCAGTAAACAACATCAGGGCCCGATAAAACTTTGAAGTTAGAGGAATTACAAAGTCATTTCAGGACCTTTCTTTTGGAGAAGCTTTTCTAAATTCCACATATACATGGAAACTCTTCAGTGTTAGAAATATTATTCTTAGGACTGACATAACATGAGAATGGCCTGCAATTTTACACAAGTTTTTGAAAACTACTTTATATCAGAAATTTTGCTAAAAACTGGTTACTTTTTAGTTATAGCGGCCCACACTATTAGGATCATGACAAGTTGCAGCCAATTTCGCCAACGTCGTAACCAAGATCGTGAAGCACACACATATAATACCATATAATATCATTTCATGAAATCGTATACGATAATTTAATAGTTTTTACCTTACTTCAAGTGTAAAATTTATTTATTTTTAAGGCTTAACAATCAAAATTGTCCAATATATGAATTAAAAAAAATGTAAACAAAGATTGAATAGACATGACTGCAAAAAGCCTCAAATCTGCATAACACTTGGAACCAAACTGCGCAGATTAGTGGTCTTCTACTGTACACAGTTTTTCATAAATGTGTTTCGTTCTTAAAATGTGTTATTTTCATCTATCACTGCGGAACAAGCGAGAAAACTCATATTCTTGCACATGAGTTGTATATATCTTTATATCTAAATTTCCGTCATTTTTGACGGGCTACCTTTCTAGTAAATATATATTGTATATATATATATATATATATAAACACAATACATTACTTTTAATAATACAATATTGGTAATGAAATACAAAGGAATTAACACATATGCAACTTTTATGGGAATGAAACACTTTTTACACAGAAATAATAATTAATAAACAAGCAATAAACAAATGGAAAAAAATTACAATGGCCCCAAAACAACAGGCATCATTTTATGTTATTTACATCACATTAAGGTTGCTCATACTGCTGGATTGAAAAAAGGCGTCTAGTTTTAGTTCTTTCCCACTTGAATACTGTTTTTTTATTATAAGAGCTCGAAATTGTACGAAAACCACGCTGCAGTGAGAATCAAAGCGCGCGCTTTCGGCGTTTCGCGCTCTTTCCCTTTTCTTAAGGTTTCGTTCATTTGATCCCGAGACATTGTGTCGCCAGAGATATAATACATATTTTTTTTTTATTTTACCAAGAAATCGCTTTTTAGAAATTGTAAAAAGATATGCTTTGTCGTTGTTCATTGCTTGATTTTTTACATATAAAAGCTTAAAAGAGGGTTGCGTGTTGATTCTCAAGTAGGGGAGGGGGAAAGGGGCAGTAATACTTTTTTTTTTTCGAAGCGCGTTTCATCGTTTTAGAAGCTGTTTTATCATGGAGGCTTCCAGTAAATAATAGTGATAAATAAATATTTGACATTTGTCAAATATAAAAATTTGAAATACGGGCGTTGAATTTCAGGTTAGGGAGAGGGGAATAATTTTAAATTAACGAATTTGATTTGTTAATTTAAGGATAAAGTGTTTTAAAAGGGTTATTAAACGAAACCCTCTGTGCGATCTGCGATCACACTTACCCACTTGTTTTACTTAAATTTTTGTTTAATTTTTAATTTTTAATTTTAATTTTAATTTTTTTTAATTAGTCCGTTGAATCCGAAGTCCGTTGAACCGAGGTCCGTTAAATCGAGGGTTTACTGTAGTGAAATTGGCTACATTGTTTCATCGTTTTAGAAGCTGTTTTATCATGGAGGCTTCCAGTAAATAATAGTGATAAATAAATATTTTTCATTTGTCAAATATAAAAATTTGAAATACGGGCGTTGAATTTCAGGTTAGGGAGAGGGGAATAATTTTAAATTAACGATTTTGATTTGTTAATTTAAGGATAAAGTGTTTTAAAAGGGATATTAAACGAAACCCTCTGTGCGATCTGCGATCACACTTACCCACTTGTTTTACTTAAATTTTTGTTTAATTTTTAATTTTAATTATTATTTTTTAATTAGTCCGTTGAATCCGAAGTCCGTTGAACCGAGGTCCGTTAAATCGAGATTTTACTGTAGTGAAATTCGCTATATTGTTTCATCGTTTTAGAAGCTGTTTTATCATGGAGGCTTCCAGTAAATAATAGTGATAAATAAATATTTGACATTTGTCAAATATAAAAATTTGAAATACGGGCGTTGAATTTCAGGTTAGGGAGAGGGGAATAATTTTAAATTAACGATTTTGATTTGTTAATTTAAGGATAAAGTGTTTTAAAAGGGATATTAAACGAAACCCTCTGTGCGATCTGCGATCACTTACCCACTTGTTTTACTTAAATTTTTGTTTAATTTTTAATTTTTAATTTAATTTTTTTTTATTAGTCCGTGCAATCCGAAGTCCGTTGAACCGAGGTCTGTTAAATCGAGGGTTTACTGTAGTGAAATTTGCTATATTTTAGTATGGATTTACCTGTCATATAAGGTGAATATTTCTTTTTCATAAAAGTGGTGCCAATAAGCAATTTGAATTTTTTAACCTCAATTTAATTTGAGCGTGAAGGGGTAAACTGGTGCTTTACAGCACTCGGCTAACTAGACCTACTCTATCTTTCCTCTAAACGGAATATCTAGTAAACTTAACCTCATGCATGCACAAATGCGTGAAATTTTTAGTCTTATCTTACAGAATCAGGTTTACGCTTTAATATATATGATATTATTTAAACACAATGGCATTGGGAAACAATTTCTGCAATATTAAATTTCATCGGAAAAAACTAAATTTAATATTTTCACTTGCTGTGATAGAACGGTTTGTATTGAATGAAATATATATTTTTTAAATCATAACTGTATTTTATGAAATCCAAACCTTCTTCAAAATTTCCACATTTGCTAAAATAAAGCTAAACAATATTTTATTATTTAAATTTGGAATTGTTTTCTGCACAATGCACATTGATCAGTAACTGTAAATTGCTGAACTTCTGTCATCCTTTAAGAGTCTAAATTATGGGTTCCAAGATTACACTTATTTATGTTCATACATTCGACTGCGTTCAGTGCGAATGAGAAAGCAGAAAAAATTGGTCTTTTTTTACTTTGATGTTCTAAGGCGTAACCTAACAAAAACAACAAATAAATCAAGTTCAACTATAAAAGTATCTATCGATTTACAGAGCTTGGTGAAAATGAGAAACGAAAAGCTACATTCAGAGGAAAAGAGAACATTTTTAAGAATTAGATAAATAAGTAAATAACGGTAGTATTGTAGGTTTTTATTTATATCTGAAGAAAAATATTAAATATAGTTTTCATAAAGTTAAACTTATGCAATGAATTTAAACTTTGTTGAAAATGAATCACACTTTTGCCTGAAAACGTTGATAATGGAATTGCATATATTATAAAAGAACTGACTCAGTAGACAAATTACGCCAAAAAATATTTCAGTCTAATAGTGATAATTACCCTATACTACGCCGTATATTAAGCACATTTGATACAAAAAAATAGATTAAATTCTACCGGTCACATTATGCGAAGGGCATACAACTTACAATTAAAAAAAAATAAATAAAAAAAAAAAAAAAAATAAGTGAGTACAAGAGCTACTAAAAATGAAAATACATCACTTGGTGAAAATTGATGGAAATGAAATACACTGGTTATCAAAAATTAAGGATAAGTCACAAAATGCTAATTTTCATATACGCGACACTCAAAAGAAAATAATATAATTCTAGTAATTACTGTCTCTACAACACAGCTAGCCCATATAACATCTCATTCATGTCACACATGGTCATAAATGTCACAGTCACTACGGTGAATCAAAAAATAGGAAATCCCATACATCTCATTATGAGTCTCAAATGATCACTATATCTGACTCCACTGAGACGTCACTGTGACTGCTGCTTTGTGACGAGTCACCATGTGACTTTACAATGTAGTTAAATTGTGACTCTCATGTGACTGTCATTTTGAGACTCAATTTCAAAGTCATCGTGAACGCTGCATTGTGATAAGTTACCAAATAATGTCACATTAAAGTCACATGATGACTTTCAGGTGACAGAGAGACAACTGTGAAGTCACTATTGTGCTCTTTTAAGAAAAGTCTCCATGTGACTATAATATGATATTATTTGGTGACTTATCATAATGCAACGTTCATGATGGCTATGAAATTGAGTCTAAAAATGACAGTCACATGAGAGTCAGAATTTAACTACATTGTAAAATCACCTGGTGGCTCGTCACAAAGCAGCAGTCACATTGACTTCTCAGTGGAGTCACATATAGTGATCATTTGAGACTCATAATGAGATGTATGGAATTTCCTATTTTTTTGCTTCACCGTAGTGACTGTGACACTTGTGACCATGTGTGACATGAATGAGATGTTATATGGGCTAGCTGTGTTGTAGAGATAGTAATTACTCGAATTATATTATTTCTTTTTGAGTGTTCGCGTATTTGAAAATTAGCATTTTGTGACTTTTCCTTAATTTTTGATAACCAGTGTATTTTAAAGAAGTTTATTTACATACAGTGAAACACTAATTTTACGTTTCTCAAGGGACTGAGTGAAAAAAAAACGTAAAATACGGGAAATACATAGAAAACAAAAAATCGTAGAAAAAACTAAAGGTAGTAACGGTTACTTTTTGAAAAGGAATTGCAATCTATATTTTACGAAAAGAACATTATTATACATACCACTTTAAGATCATTTTAACACATTCAGGGATGAGAGCGTCCCGATTCAAATGACCGATTGCTACCACTAAACTTTAATAGAATTTTTCGCCGTATTGAATGGCAGAATTTGTTACAGTTAATAAAGCAAAGAATACTGTTAAAATTTTTTGGTGAAAATCAACCATTTGAGTCGAAGCGCTCTCATCCTGCACATTTAGGTGCGAATCCTGGTGTTTAGTTTGAAAATAGTCCGTGATAGTGAATTGTTTTTTCGTCATTGAGTTCAAACTGAATGCAACATCTTCCAGGATTGAAATACTTTGCAAATTTTTTCCCCTGGTCTTCATGAGAAAGACTATTTGTAAGTTCTTCAATGAAATATTGAAAAAAAGGACGGCCTGTGCTTGTGTTTCTTCTGATTCTTCTTCAACGGTGGACTAAAAGTCCATAACGTCGGCTACGAATGGAGCAGTAGCTCTTTCAGCTTCGCATGTTGCTAAGTTTTCCGGGATGTAATCGTCAAAGTCATAGATAACTGTTTCTTGTAATTCTCCGAGTCTACCGCAGCTGATTCTTCATTTGTTCTTGTTTCAGTAGATGCCACTAATCCGCTTTCTCAAAACAATGGGAAATGCACTGTCGTGTAACGTTTCTCCATGACGCGACGCAGAAATAAAATGCATAGTCTCTAGAACTCTTAACTTTAATTTGCAGGCTTCATTTAGGTTTTCATTTTCTATTTCAGCTACAACTTTCCAGACAAGTTGCTTTCTATAAAAACCTTGAAAGATCGAATAATGCCGAGATCACAAGGCTGCACTTTGCTTGTGAAATTTGCTGGAAAAATTTCTATATACACATTAGACAGCTGCAAAACCGGATGTGCACTGCATTGATAGATGAACAAAATTATTTTACGATTTTGGAACTCCATTTTTTGCTTAGTTTGTGCAAAAAGTCATCAAAATGGGGTTTGGTTATCCTCGTATTTGTGTTTGCTTCGTACTTTGTCGGACAACTTCTCACGTTTTTGAAACATAGTGGGTTGCGCGATGTTCCAACAACAAGAGGCGTCAGCTTCTCACTTACATCAGAATTCACTTCCATCAGTAAAACCGTAACAAGCAATTTAGACATCTTCCATCCATGGCAGGAGTCTCCTTTAGCAACGTAACTTTTATCCGGTAGGAGGTTAAAGAAAAGTCCGGTTTCATCTGCATTGAATACGTACGATTGGCTTGTATCCTTTGGTGAAATTTGGTAGATTTTTCTTCCAATCTTCTATTGTAGCTTGATTTACACTTGATGATTCTCCCGAAAGCGATCTATACACAAGATTATGTCTTTTTTCCATCAGGTAAATCCAGCCATTTGAAGCTGTGAAGTCATACAAACCGTCAAGCCTATCGGAGATTTCTAGAGCTCTTATAAAGCTCTTCCTCTAATCTCTTAGTATCGTGCCATGTATCGTGCAACAGGTTCATTCGCGGCACAAGTTTCTTTAAACCACTTTAACAAGACACCTTCCAGCTAGTCGTACGGAGATTGTTCAATATCCTCTGTTTCTTGGCATTTTTTTTCTCCCACTTTCTCGATGATTTTTTCAATGCATTCTTTTTTCTGTAGTATGGATTCCAGGGTTGTCACGAGAATTCCTTGCGATTCAGCGAACGCTATTTTGGTTCCGGGAAATTCATCAAATTGATTAACAATTTCAGTTTTCTCAGAACAAAAAAGTTTTTGCGTTTTTTACTCGTCATTTTGGCACAAAAAGGTTATAAATGCGATAAACAGCAACTGAATCTGAAAACGTGAAGAAGGGTAAGGACCCCTTTCCCTCCCCGACAAAAGAAATGAGCCACCCCTTCTGATTGGTAACTGGAGTGTCTCTTCCCTTGCCCATTTCATTCCTACACCAATAACGTGTGCTGTTTCTGTACTCCCCAGTCAGCTGTCCGGGGGACGGAAGGGAGCAGTCCTCGACAGCAGGTGTTCAACAAAGAAGGGAGGGAGGAACCATTTTCAAAAGACAGGAATCTGTAGATTGTGTTTATGTTTTCAAAGATTACATAACTTTCAACAACGTAGATTAGCTTTAAAAAATCACAAAAGGAAAAGTTATTATTTATTTTAGAACATTTTTTTTTTCCTTTTTTGACTTTCCAGAGAAAAGGTAAAATGCGGGAATTTCCATAAATAATAAAACGATCCGGGTTAAATTAACATTAAAATTATACGGAAAAACTGGGACCTTATGAAAAAACGTTTATTGCGAGAAAAACGTATACTCAGTGTACGTAAAATCGGGGTTTCACTGTACTTATTTTTGTTTTTGGATTTTGACGAATTTCTAAAAATGTACTGAACTAATTCTGATAAAATATAAATGAAACTAATTCGAAAGCATCCTCTTTCAATTGAAAAAAAATTACATAAATCGGTCTCCAGTTTCGCAGCATCGTGGGTTGCTGTGACCATACATAAAAACAAAATACATACGCGTCGAATTGAGAAACAGCTCCTTTTATAGAAGTTGGTTAAAAAAATATCCAAATCTTCCTCAAAATTTTCATGAAGCTACACAAAATCATTTTTTTTCTTATATAAATCTAAAATTGTTTTCTATACAATGCACATCGATCAGCGGCTGTAAATGGCTAAAATTCTGTCGTGCTTTAAGACTTAAAATTAAGAGTTCCGACAACACACTTATTTATTCTTTATACATTACAATGCATTCAAAACGAATCGAAAAGTCGAAAAATGAGTTTTTTTATACATAGACGTTTTGAGGCGTAACATTACGAAGATTACAAACAAATAAAGTCTACAGAAGCTCAATTACGTACATAAAAAACAAAAAGCTGCGTTCACTATAAAAAACAATTTTTTTAAAGAATTGCACAAATTGGTATTTCCATAGTTTTACAGCTTCTTAATTTATTTACATGCGAATATAAACATTAAATATACATTTATTAAAAATTATATTTTATCTGAAAGGAACAAATACATAGGTGCCAACCTCAAACTAATCATCCGTAATACGTGCGTTAATTTAACCTTGGTTTAATGCGTTTCGAACCAGAATTTTTTTGAAAAAAATGAAATTAAATACGTTGCACGAAGAAACCTTGAATTAAATAAAAAAAAAGATTGAAGAAATAAATTTTCTGGTTCGAAAGTGGCTAACCTGGTCAAATTAATCCAGATATTACGGAAGATTAATGGAAGGTTGTCAGCTATACAAATATAATAATTTCACCTACTGTGAGCACGGTCACCTACTGTGGCTACGGTTAGCAATGAAAAAAAAAATATACGAGGGCGTATCAGTACGTTTTTCCCCTCACATGGAAATAATTGAGTTAAATGTATGAAACTGCTACTTTTTATGGGTTCTTTTCTATTGGGTCGTTTGGAAATTCGTGTCCGTTCGGGAAAATCAATTCGTACTGGAAAATTCTGCCCGGTAATTCTTAGACATCGGAATCAATGTCTAAAAATTAAATGATAGAATTTTCCGCTACGAAATGATTTTCCCAAACGTACACGTCCTTCCGAACAACCCAATATATAGTCAGTGTGCACAGTAACGCACTTGTGCAACCGGTATTTCAAAGATAGGGAGGAAGATATATTCCAGGAGGCGCGATAGTTGATCCAAAGGAGGGCTTTTTTTTAACTTTTACCGACCCGCACATGTGACACATTGTTGGAAAGGCCTGTTACCACAATGGAGTTATTAATAAAGAGGAGGAGACATATAGCGTACTGTCTACCAGTTGCGGGTGATCTTCAGTTTCTGATTACGGTCTGAGCAAACATCTCACCAGTAAAATTAAATAGAACATTTTCTCTTAATTAAGTGTCTTATTCATCGAAATATTTTTCAAAAATGTCGTCAAAATTTCTATTTCTTTTTACTGGTGTCAATATGCCTTCTAAAACTGTCAGTTTGTTTCCCTGGTTGTCACAATAAGGCGGTAACGCAGGGCCTACCTACCGCCAAAGTAAACTCCTACCAGTAAAGTAAAAAATACTGACGCCACATTTGCCACCAATCTTTCCCGATTTTGACGGAATATTGCTTAGATTTGATTTTTTTATCTTCGGTTTGAGAATTATGCGTGATGGGCGATAATGAAGAAGTTAAACCGTGAAACGTTCAATCTTTTTAACAACAAAATGGGTGTAAATTTGCTGGTGTGATTACCCAGGTCTTAGCTTTCCTGCAAAACAGATATTTCACACTTACGTAAACACAGCATAAAACAATGTTCACCAGTCAATATAACAAGAATGGGACTTTGCACTAACAAAAAATCAACATTATATTAATGTACTTTGTTAACTGTATATATTATATTTAATTTTTATGTAAATTGATGAATATTAATTAACTTTTAGTATTTGTTTTTGTGTGTCCTCATACAGACACAGTGTTAAACCAAATTGTGTAAAAAATATTTATTCCTCCCAGTGTTTCGAGGAGTCAATAATTTTATAAAAGGAATGAAACTGAAAGGTTTACGATATGTAGATTTTTTACGGGTCAAAGGTTATATGGTGGCCGTAGACGAGGGATTCTCACTCTTAACCTTCCGTCTACCAGACGGGTCCATTGGACCCGACATGTACATTCAAAATATTTATTCAAACCAGAAATTTCTTCAAAACAAACTAAATGTATAAATCAGACAATAATAAGTTAAATAAACAAATTAAATAGTTTTAAGTAAAAATTCTGGTGTAGAATGTTTTTATAAAACTTGAGTAAAATTTCCGGTAGTTCTAGGGTTAATATTCACGCACTAACAGAAAAATAACTCAAACATAACATGGTGTCTTGAGTTTTTTAGGACAGAATGAACTACAGCTCACTTTCTGACAGTCTTAATTAGTGTTTCCAGGTGTCCTACATAAATCGAATCTCCAAATGCTCTGGATTTACCTACTTACAGTTTATTTCGCTATCTTTAATCGCAGATAACTCTGTCATTAGATACAGCGGAGGGAATTACTTTAAAATGCTGGTGTGTACAGCATTTAGAGCGGCGATTTACACGGCACATCAGGCAATACTGCTCTCAATACTCACGCACTGGCAGATGTGAAACTCGAACTTAGCCGCTGCTCTCGAAATACTAAAGGCCAGAGGACACGATTTGTGACGTCATCACAAATCTACCGACTTCTCACTAGTGTAGGAGTAATTTCACTAGTAATTCCCATCGGAAAATTTTGAATAGCAATTTTATTTTATTTTATCTGTGGTATATCTATCATACTATAAAACAATAATATTTAAAAATACTGGTGAGAATTCGGAATCCCTAAATAAAAATTAAGTCAGATGCGGAATGCCACAGTGTTGCCGTATCTGACTGATTCTTTATTGGAGCATTCCAAACTCTCACCAGTAAGTTTAAATAGTTATTATTGTTTTATAAGATTATAGATATTCCACAAATAAAATAAAAGAAAATTGCTATTAAAAATTTTCCGGTTTGAATTCCAACACTAGTAAGAAGTCGGTCGATTACGAGACTAACGAAAAAGACAGGCTACCACAGCGCATTCCACATACCTTTTTTACAGACCGCTGAAGTCACGTGATGCTTGAATGCACCAATGCAAGTGTACGAAAAGAGCATCACGTCACTCTAGAGGTCTCTAAAAAAAGACACTTGGGATGCACCACGGTAGCCTGTCTTTTTCGTTAGCCCCGGTCTATTAGTGATGACGTCACACTTACTTGTGTCCTCTGGCCTTGAGTATTTCGATGGCAGCGACTTAGCACTCAGAGAGCACTATGCTGTAATTTCGAATATTGTTATAGTTATGACATAGTAGTCTGTACTTATATTTGCTCTTATTATTTGAGCTGTTAAGTTTCGAAACATATCTTGTCTTTTATGACACAGCGTTGCTTTATTTTGTGTACAAGATTAATTAATGCTCTATTAAAATGAAAAACAGTGTTAATTTTTAATGAGTGCATAAACTTAGACATTGAAGTCCAGCCTCAATAATTACTTGTATATTTGTGACTGTAACGTTCACAAGTTCTCAGTGATCATTGAGATGCCTGCAGTTACCTTTCGTTGGAGTATATGTTTACAGTTCATGTCAATAGTTTAACCACAATAACAATTTTAAAGTAAAACTTTAAATATTCGCTTTATTTCAATATCTGTTTTGTACATGTTATTAATAACACCATATTCAATAAAATTATCTTTTAAATTTTATTTCAAATCATTGAGTTTTTGATTAGAATAAAAATAACCTTGTCAAATGTTTAAGCAGAAATTCGTTTTTATGCAAATGTTACTAACTCATGTAGGCGGTTTCGCACGTAAACGATTTTTGGGTGTATAAGAAGCAGTCATTTGTTGTTTTTGAGTTAGTACAAAGTGCCTAAGTCGAAAAAATTTTCAGAAGAGGAGGTGATAAATATCTAGAGCCGGGGTGGCCAACAGTGGCACGCCTGATACCGCTAAAATTTTACAGAAAAATTCGACTTCTTGAATCGCAGATATTCGATGATTAGATAAGGCAGTGATTACTGTAAAATGTTAGCGGTGTGAGGCGTGCCACAGTTGGCCACCCTGATCGCGAAGACCGTTGCAATAGAAACTTGCCTTCAAATGGTAATCACTCTCTTTCGAAAATAAAACATGCAGGTGGCGGACAAATATCGAAAACAATTGTTCATGGTAACGTTTTCGAATCGGAATGCATGAAAAACCGTAAAATGGGTCGGTTACCATGTCTGAAACGGCACAATAAAGAAGCTAGAGTACAGTGGGCCAAAGAGCATATGTCATTTTGTGATAAGTGGCTAAATGTCATATTCAGTGATGAAAAAAAATGGAACCTCGATAGACCTGGTGGGTTTAAGTAATATTGGCATTATCTCCGCAAAGAAACTAGGAGTATATTTACCTGACAACATGGTAGTGTTTGTGTAATGGTGTGGAGAGCTATTTCTTTCAATACTCAGACATGTCTAACATTTATCAGTGGTCGTGAAAACTCTGAAAACTATCAAGAGACACCTACCAATCATTTGTTCTCTATTGCCGAGGGTTTGGTGGGAGACAAATGGATATTTCAGCATGATAATGCTTCGATGCATACCTCAAACTCAACTTCAACGAGGCTTAAGTCTAAAAAAGTATCTGTTTTGAAATGGCTGGCAATTAGCCCTGATTAAAACCCTATAGAAAATATGTGGAGTAGTATTCTTACTTATGCAGTTTATGTAAATAGAAAGCTGAATTCTTCAGTTAAAGGTTTGAAAAATGCCATTGAGAATGCGTGGTTTAAAATTGAACAAGACGCAATACAGAACTTCATTTTATCGATGGAAGACCGTATAGTTAAAGTAATTCAGCAGAATGGAGCAATAATGTGGTTTTTTTTCTTGTTCTACTAAATACTAAACAACGACAGTGCTTAAATTTTGACACACTCATTTTTGTTCTTTTGATATATTCTATTATTTGAGATAAATTTTAAAGCATAAATCTGTTAAATATGTTTTAAAAACTACAATTTGTAGGTCATGGGAGAAGGAAAGTAATTTTCAATCAGTAATGAAATTTTATTTTGAAATTTTATGTAATGCTTAAATTTTGACACACACTGTGATAATATTTATTTAGTTTGTTTATCATTATATATGATGTTAGGGCATATCGTACCGAATTTGGAAATTGGAATAGATTTAAAAAAGCAATTGTTTTATATTCTGCAAATTATAAATTTAGTGCAATGCACCTAAGGTTGTAGTTTATGTTAATTATTTATATGCATGTAAGAATGAAGAGTTGTCTGCAAACCATCCAAACTGGGGAGTTTTATGTGTTAGAAAATATTTAGATCGAAAGATCTTTGAATAGGATAGCTCAATTTTTATTTATTAATGTTTATTTATAGTTTAATTTTTAATAGTCATTTATAGTTTAATGTTTATTTTATTTGTATGGTCGAAATACTCCTCCCAGGCAATGGAAAAGTTTTGTTTTTAATCCTCAAATTTTTCGATCGGATCGGAATTTAAGATAAAATTTATTTGTAAATCAGTAAATGCATTTATTCGCGTACTTAAGAAATCGAAAATTTTGCTTAAAGATACAGGTGTCAATGTCACACTTCTGGATTAAAATTAAATGCCTCCACTGTGACGGCAACGACGCAAACGGTTAAGTCTCTTTTATTTAGGCCAGTTTCAGTGCTGTTTTATAGTGTTGGTGTGATTTGAATAATTAGTTCTCTATTTTATAAACAAACAATTCCTAGCCTGGAACACTTACGAAGTCTCACAATACGTCTTATTAAAACCAATGGTATTAATTTTACAGCATATCATTTGCTTACGCTGGTTATTTTAGTTAGAATTTAACGATCACATTTTAATTAATTATCTGACTAAGCTAACCGCCTAAAGAAAGAATTGAGTTCTCTCAGAAAATGTTGGGGATAATGTAATGGGAAATCCTGAACTGTAATATTTTATGCCTGGATCTTCCCAGCGCTTTTGATGGTTAATTTTTAGAGTGTAACAGCTATCCATCAAGAAATGCGATTACTATTATTGCTATTACATTTTTATAAAGCACCTTATACAGAGGATTCCTTCTATCGATTTCGCTGCAAATGGCTAGAGAACTAAGTTAGCTACAGCTACTGACGTGATGTGTATGCATAAATATAGCAAAATGAGCATACTAAAAAATGATAGGTTTCGCATCTATATACAGGGCGTTGTTTAATTAGACCGACAAACTCTGAGGAGTGATAGTAAGCATCAAATGATAAAAAAATTACGTAGAACATGAGATAGCAAGCAATGTATTTAATAAAAAATACAGGATGTTCTACAATCACTCAATTTGGGTTTACTGTAATAACTTTCAGAAAACTGAAGTATATTATAATAAAACTTTTAATAGACACTCTCATCTTCGTTGTAAATGTGATAATATAAAAAGAAAGTGGTAAAAGGTTACATTATGCGCTCCAGCAGTATGCAGTTGACGGTCCACATTTTAAAGTACGATTATTAGTTTTTACTGTATCATCTATTACTTGAGCCCCCTGTTTTCCCAGTACTTTTCGTTATGATATAACGTTTCACACAAAATAATGTACATACCGTTACATTTTCATAGCAATTCTTTTATTTTTCTCAAAATTATTACCGCCAACACAAGTTCAGTTAAGATAAAACACTCTGTATTTTTGACTAAATAAATGGCTTGCGACGTCGTGTTCTATGGCAAACAATCTTCCTGTTGATGCTACTATCACTCCTCTGAATTTGTCGGTCAAATTAGGCAACATATTGTATATACAGGGACTATTGTATATTTATTGTATATGAGGCAATTTTCACAATCCCTTAATAATAATTTTTATTTTAGTACATATTCTTGGCTTTTTTTATTTCTTATACTGGGAAACATTTCATTGCATGACTGCATGACAATATTAACAAGATAAATAAGTTTTAGACGATGGTGGGGGTCCAGATTGACCACGAAATTCATATACGTCCCCGTGTCCCTGATGCTGATAAGTTTGGAGCTGTCTGTATAAAATTGTTTCAATAAAAGTAATTCGATGTAATTTTTTTTACTAAACTGGTGCTATTGTTTTATATAAACATACAGCAAAAAATTAACTTGCATACATTTTTACAGTTGTTATGATTTTTTCAACTCTGTCCCTGGGTTTTAGATTCCTTACGAACCCTCTTGCTAAAATTATATAGAAAAACACTGTAGATGCAGTCACAGAATTTTTTACAACTATTTTCTCATTTTTCGTACTACAGAAAGAATGGCTAAAATTCCTTGGCAGGAAACTTACTGAAGAATTTAAATCAGGATTTAAATATCAATTTAGAGCATTGTCAATTTATTAGTTGTCTAAAAGTTTTATTCCTGTTGCACTTTTAAAGCTAAGTTATTTTTTTTTTAAATTTAATCCAATGTAAAAAAACTGTTTCAAAATATCAATGAACATTGCGGGTATCACTTATTCTTAACATGATTTGTCTAAAAATAGGTGGTAATTTTCCTTATCATCCTTTTTTTCCCTTAACGTTCCTTTCTATTTCTCCTTACCGTACTCTTTTTTCCTAACAGTCCCTTCCTTAACACCCTTTTAATGCAATGTTATACCTAAATTTTGCACTAAAAGTACTACATTGTCATCATTTCTTATTTGAATGTTCTGTGGTTACTATACAAATTCATTACAAGTCAAAATTTAGAACAACAATTTTGGAGTTATTTAATCATAGAATTTCTGAAATTAAAGATATTACTATTGCATTCTGCAATAATGGCATCACGACCACGCTCGCATCAGAATTTAAGGTTGCTGGTCACTCAGTTTCGGAATTCTCCTCCGTAGTTTGAAGTCTATGGACTTTTGATGCATTCGTATATTTAAAATATCTTCTCGGAAAATTCATATTTTTAACATATTTTTTCTGTATACTCTTCTTAAAGGATGTCTCCTTTTTTTTCTTAGTTCTCAAAATATTTCTAAAATCTATGCTGCATTTAATATTTTATGTGTTAAAGCCGGGCGAACTGTAAGTAAAATTTTAACACTTCATATAAAATTAAGTCTATACTTTAGAAATATTTTGAGAACTAAGAAAAAAAAAAAGACATATTTTGGGAAGTGTACGCAAAAAATAGAAGTTTAAAATATTAATTTCCCGAGGAGATATTTTAAATAATCGAATGCATCAAATGCCCATAGACTTTACATTAGTGAGGGGAAATCGGAAGCTGCGTGATTACCCCCTTAACCCTTTCCGGCACGGGCAATTTTTGTTGTAGAATGAAGAAATGATTGACTGACACCGGAATTTTAAAACGACTGTTTTAGAAATAAAAAACATCTTATTTTAACTATTCACTGTAAAAGCAAAATTTTACTAAAATATTCTTGGTGCCGTTCGAAAGTTTGGAATTAAAATTAGGTATCCCGACCCGGGCACAGTGTGCCGGAAAGGGTTAAATATTAAACAATATCAATAATACTTTTTACGGTATTTTATAACCGTAATTTAAAACAATCTAATGTTTTCACTTAGGGTCGTATTGATAAACATTTTGCATTTTTATTAAGTTGTTTATCTCCCTCAAAAAAATGATAAACATCGACTTCTTTTAGCCAGAAGAAAATATATCTCATACTCACTATAGAATGAAATATTTCCTCAAAACAATTTTTATGAAATGTGATTTAATAAAAAAATTGCCTTCCGTGGACGCGTCGATATTGACATTTTTATGATTTGGAGTTATGTTGTTAGGTTATGACATGGGTGAGGGTAATTTATTTTTGTTACTTTTCTCTTACATTTTTCACTCTTTTTCTGGCATATGTTGGATCGCAGTTAAAGATTACAGTTAACGTTTTAATAGTTAGTGGGATATTTTTATGATTATTTAATTCTTGTATGACCTTGAATGATAAGTTATATTGGCGAAATATATATATTTTTTATTTAATAAAACTTCCGTGAACGTGTCAAGATAAGCATTATATGATTCTGAGTTATGTTGTTGGCTTATGACATGAATAAGGGTCATTTATTTTTTCTCTTTCCACTTATTTTTTTCTTTTTTTTATACATGTTTTCGATCACAAGTAAAAAATTAATAGTTAGTGGGATGTTTTTGTGATTGTTGAATTCTTGGATAACCTTGAATTATAATTTACAGTTAGTGAGGTCTATTACTATTATTAATTAGTGGGATATTTTTGTGATTGTTGAATTCTTGAATAACCTTGAATTAATTATTATACCGGTGAAATAATATTTGAGTCTTCGGATTTTTGAGTACCGCTATTTTCCTATAAAATATTTAATTAATTTAATGTCTAAAATTTTGCTATTGAATAAGACGAAGAAAATTATTTGGAAATACTAGTGTTACTTAAAAAATGGAATGACTGAAAACTATGTATTACGTGTTTAAAATCTTAATTCTGAACATTTACTTTAAATCAATCTATGCATAATTTGCTTTATTTAATTATAAAGGGTTTGCGGTTAAATATGACAAAAATAATTATTCGTAAATAGTGGTACACAAAAACTGAGTATCTACTTATATGTGTTTACATTTAAATTCTGTACAATTTCCATGAAATTCATGTACACACAGGAGATTTTTTTAATGACTGAAATTTTGTGATTAAATAAGATGAAGAAGATTATTAGGAAATAGTGGTACTCAAACATTTAAAGGTTTGGAAACTGTGGAACATATTTTGAATCGTAAATCAAAACAATTTCTATGAACCTCATCTATACTTAATTATGAGTTTTTTTTTTTTTTTTTTTTTTTTTTTTTTTTTTTTTAAGCATTGCCTTGGATATTGCTAATTTTAACTGCAGCTGTTGCCCGCGTTCAACCATGTCCCACGAGTAATCTTTGCCTATTTGAATCACAGAATTTCTACGATTAAGGGGTCTCAGGACTCTTAAAGCTTTAAAATTTTCAAAATTTTAATTTTTTTAGATGTGAAACTCTTATATTTTCTGAACATTTTGATATAATTGTTTCCTTAAAATTTCCATTAGAACAGAAATTATGGCTTTCAGAATTGTACCCGCCAATAGCTGAAGCGGCGTTTCCGAACTTCTGAAGTCGTTTTTTCGCCAAATGACGTTTTTAGTCATAACTCACACGATATCTCAAAAAATTTTAAATATTTTTTCCTGAAATTTTCGAAACATATGCTTCATATTAATCTGTATAAACTGAACCTAAAATTTCCTTTTTATTGTTAAAAAAAATATATATATATATTTTTTTTTTAGGTGATTATACTGTGAACATTTTCTAAATTTTGCATCGGTTAAATATCACTTTGTATTAAAAATATAAAAATGCTTTAAATATAAATTTATTCATGTTCCGGATAATTATTGCAATCTGAAGTATAAGTAGACACCAAAATTTTCATTGTAGTTCCAAAATGTATTTTGTAATCCTGCGCGTTATCTGTTATGTCAATTTTCTGCTTGACAAATGTCTGACAGTTTGGAGTCCTCTGTAAATGCTATTTCTGCCTCTTGCAATTTTTTAAATGCATGAAATGAAAGACCATACTTATATCTTTCAATTTCAATAAGGATTGTGTCTTAAAATCAAATTCATTTTAAGATATTAAATGTTGAAAATGGTCTATTTTTTTCTTTTTTTCCCAATTCTAAGAGTCCTGATACCCCTTAAATAAGAAAAATATTAAAATGCGGAAATTATACTATCCCTACAGTGGTATCAAAGGAATTTTGAGCTATATCAATAATAAATTTTTAGAGCATTAAGCAATTTAAAAGCATTATTTCAGATAGAAAATATAATTTTCTCTTTTCAAGTTGCATTGTTAACCTTTAACTGATGTTACCAGTCTATCAGACCGCGGCTTTTTTTCAATTTTCATAGTGTAACTTGCGATTTTCAGTTTAACTACAAACACTACCGAAATTTGTTCCTTTTGGAACGTTAATACTATCACCAGTGTCTTTTGAATAGATAAATTTTAATTATAACAGTTCTGTACAAAAAGTTTAGTACAAAAACACCATCCTATGAGTTAATCATGCCTTTTATTCATATTTCGACGGAGCGGCCTCACAGACCGCTTCACACTAGTTATGTGACAATTTCTGTGACATCGGTTAAATGTTAAACTATTTTCTTTTTAATTTAAATGTCAAACTAAAAAATTGTAAGCATCCATTCAATTTAATTAGAAGAAAATAAATATCTTAGTGAGTGAAGAATGACATATTTTCTTAAAATAATTTTCATTGAATAACATCTATGATTTAATGAAATTTTAGCTTCCTTGAATGTGTCTCA
The DNA here is from genome assembly GCA_963932465.1 of Maratus speciosus. Lineage (NCBI taxonomy): Eukaryota > Metazoa > Arthropoda > Arachnida > Araneae > Salticidae > Maratus > Maratus speciosus. The sequence continues at coordinate 256,694 of CAWVRF010001527.1, read as the reverse complement.
AAAGCTGACATTTTATATTTTTTAGCTATTTTGCATGTGAATGTCATCAATCATGCACGCTTATACTTTTCTATTGATATTTTTTTCTTTTTTAAGGGAACAGGGTAAGCTCTATCTCCGCCATGTTAAAATACAGCAACTTTATGTACCTTTTTTCTCAGAAATGGTGAAATATAGAGGTCTAGAATTTTTAGAGTAGCTTGAGTAACATGCTTTACGTGATACTTTAAGTGAACCTGAAAATTACTCATTAATTATTTATTGAAAGGCATTTTTAAATTAGCATTTTTGGTTAGATTTCACTGCATAAAATAAATATTTCTCAACAAATCATTAAACCCTGTGTTAAAGTATACAATATAACATAATAAAGTATTAAAAAAATGAGTTCTTAAGTTTAATAGATATTGAAAAAAGTCCTTCCGGCCAGTGCCGGGAGGAAGAGGTAGCTTTCATAATCCTTATTTAAAAAAATCCAACTTATATCATGCAAACACACGAAGCTCAATTTAGTGGAAACCGAATATAGGAGATTCAATACTAATTTTTATCAATATAATGAATGAGAATTTCGCGAAATCAGTCAGCTTTATCCAAGCTGCTTTTCTTTAAAGTAACTTATATTTGGCTGCCAAATTCGGCAATTTCTTAAAGTGCCTGTCATTTTAAGACAACATGGTGGATGAGGTTAAGCAGTGAACTTGGTCGAGACCTTAGTAATTGCTGTGCACATGCTCACTCACATCGGAATCGGTTAATATATAGGAGTGCTGTCGCATGCAAAAAATCAGATTTTTCAAAATGTCACCCACAATACAAATTGAAACTGCTATATCTGAGCCATTTTTTAAGGTAAAGACAAACATAAAATGCTCCTGAATCCTTATATCAAGATCAAATACTTACGAAAGAAACCTTTTTCAATTTCTAATTTTTTTGCACCTCACTTTAAATATATATATATTTTTTAATTTAATGGCCGCCATTTTGAAACAAGATGGCTGATGAATCTGGCCAGCGAACTTGGTCGAGGTGTTGATGTATACTATCCACATGCCTTCTTACATCGAAATAGGCGAATACGTGTGTTATCGCGTGACAAATACAAGATCGTTTCAAAATGTTAGCCATGCTAGAAATTCAAAGTGCTATAAATCAACCATTTTTTAAGATATCAACAAAAGAACAAATTTTCAGAAACAAAAACCGCTCCGGAATCTTTGTATCAAGGCCAAACACATAAAAATAAATCTTTTTCATTTTCCAATTTTTTAATACCTCATTTTGAATTTTAAATTTAATTTTATTTAAATGGCAACCCTTTCGAAACAAGATGGCGAATGAAGCTGGCCAACGAACTCGGTCGAGACATTGGTATGGACTATGTACAGACCAAGTTACATCCAAATAGGTTCATAAATACGCCTGTTATCGCGTGACAAAAATCAGGTAATTTTAAAATATCAGCTACAAGAGAAATTCAAAATGCTATTACTCAGCCATTTTTTTTAGATATAGACGAAAGAAAAACTGTTCCGGAACTTTTGTATTAAGGTCAAACACATACGAAAAAAATCTTTTTCATTTTCCAATTTTTTGGTATCTCATTTAATTTTTTTTATTTTTTAATTTTTTTAAATGGCCGCCATTTTGAAACAAGATGGCGGATGAAGCTGGCCAACGAACTCGGTCGAGATATTTGTATGTACTATGTACACACCAAGGTACATCCAAGTCGGTTCATAAATACGCCTGTTATTACGTGAGAAAAATCAGGACGTTTCAAAATGTCAGCCACGCTAGAAATTCAAAATGCTATAACTCAGCCATTTTTAAAGATATAGACGAAACAAAAACTGCTCCGAAATCTTTGTATAAAGGTCAAATACCTAAGAAAAAAATATTTTTCCATTTTCAATTTTTTGGTACCACATTTCAAATTTTAAATTAAAAAAAAAATTAAATGGCCGCCATTTTGAAACAAAATGGCGGATGAAGCTGGCCAACGAACTCGGTCGAGAGATTGGTATGTACTATGTACACACCGAATTGCATCCAAATCGGTTCATAAATACGCCTTTTATCGGGGGACAAAATTCAGGACGTTTCAAAATGTCAGCCACGCTAGAAATTCAAAATGCTATAACTCAGCCATTTTTTAAGATATAGACGAAACAAAAACTGCTCCGGAATCTTTGTATAAAGGTCAAATACATAAGAAAAAAATATTTTTCCATTTTTAATTTTTTGGTACCACATTTCAAGTTTAAAATTTTTTTTAAAATTTTAAATGGCCGCCATTTTGAAACAAAACGGCGGATGAAGCTGGCCAACGAACTCGGTCGAGACATTGGTATGTACTATGTACACACCGAATTACATCGAAATCGGTTCATAATTACGGGAGTTACAGTGTGACATAGGTCAGATATATATATATATATATATATATATATATATATCAATTTTGAACGGAGGGTAGTTTCGGGGTCTGGGGGTCATGATCGATGAAAATATACCAAAATTTTTTGAAATCGCTTTCCTCCGAACGGCTGCAATAGGTAGCTTTTTTGTAAAGAAAGCTACCTAAAAAGGAACACAAACATGAAAAATCCAAGTTTTGAGAAACATCAATTAAATATTTAAATGGCCATTCAGCTGTGAAGTACTGTTAGAAAGAATGAATAATTCCAATACTTCTTTTTAAAAATATGTAAACATGTGCGACACATCGGTATAACGATAAAAGTTTAAACTATTTAATGATATAAAAAAGTAAAAATCGATTTTTCCCCCCAAAATTTGCTTACCTGGTCCCCTTAATGCAAATTGTGGTAAATTCAATAAATAAAATTAACGTCTTTATGATTAATGGGCATTTCTTAGATTTATTGAATTCTTCATATACGAATAATTTTGAAGTGCCAATTTCTTGATGAAGAAAAAATTCTTATTTATAAGTGATATATTTTTTAATTTATAAGTGTTATATTTGACATAGCTGCCAACCTCCCGTATTCTGATTCTACTTTTACTTCGAATAGAAATACAGTAAAATCTCCCAGTAAAATAATAAATTTTTAAAGCATTAAATAATTTAAAAGCATACTTCAGTTAGTAAAATATAATTTTCTCTTTTCAAGTCGCTTTGTTAAGCTATTTTCTTTTTACTTAAAATGTCAAACTAAAAAAAGTATAAGCATCCATTCAGTTTAAAAAGAAGAAAATAAATATCTTAGTGGGTGAAGAATGACATATTTTCTTAAAATAATTTTCATCGAATAACATGTATGAATTAATGAAATTTTAGCTTCCTTGAATGTGTCTCAAAAGCTGACATTTGTATTTTATATTTTGTAGCTATTTTGTACGTGTGTGTCACCAATCGCTTATTATTTTTTAACACATTCCAACAAAGTTGAAAAGTCTTTATGACTTCGGTTTGTCTGTCCATCTGTCGGCGGTCTAACTCTCGTAAATATACTGGGATTACCCTGAAATTTTTGGATGTTATTGACGTTTACCATAGCACGATCCCAGTTTCAAATGAAGTTTGTAGCATGTTTAGTTCATTTACAGAGACAGTCAAAAGTATTCCGTTGCATTAGGGTCAATAGGTAAAAATCGTTTCAAATGATTTTTAATGATGCTACACGCATCCAAATATAACAAAATTGATATGCATTTAAGAAGCGCACTAAAGTTATTATTTAAAGGGCCACACAAAATAATTCCGTTGCATAATGATATAAGAAGGGTGGATTTTTTGCGACGCATTTTAATTGTATCAAACTATTTCATATATAATGAATTTAATATATGTAGCTTAGGCTTACTATAAGTTATTTCATGTATAATAGGAAGTGCATAGCATTTAAAGTGACACGCAAAAGATTTCAGATATTATATTGTATACGAAGTACTGTACATCAGCGATGATTGCTGTGGTTAGTAAATTCAATAATTAAAATGAGCGTCTTCATGATTAATGGGCAGTTCTTAGAATTATTGAATTCTTCACATACGGATAATTTTAAACTGTCAATTTCTTGATGAAGAAATAATTCTTATTTATAAGTGGAAGAATTCTTATTTATAAGTTTTATATATGCCATAGTTGACATCCTCCCGTATTCTAATTCTGTTTTTATTTAGAATAGAAATACAGTAAAATCTCCTTACAAAGAATAACGGCAAAGCACGGATTAATTTCGCTACACAGAAAAATTCGTTAAAGTGATTATTTTTATAATGAAATATTGGGTCGTTTGGAAAGTCGTGTTCGTTTGGGAAAATCAAATCGTACCGGAAAATTCTGCCCGGAAATTACTAGACATGAGATATCGGAATCAATGTCTGATAATTAAATGATAGAATTTTCCTGTACGAAATAATTTTCCCAAACGGGCATGACTTTCCGACCGACCAAATAGCATAATATAATTTTAAAAAAATACAAATAGTATACGTTAGACTGGAAAATTCGTTAAAGTTACATATTCGTTGTATCGAGATTCTATTGTAATTACATTATACGTCAGAAATTAAACAATCAAATAAGACAAAGATTATTACTCGTCAATTGTGATATTAAAAACTGGGAAAGTTGGAATCTATGCATATGCGTTTAAAATCTTAATTTTGAGAAAATTATTCATTTATATTCACATTAACAAAATCTTTTCAAACTTTACATTGAATATTACAAATTTATCACTTTCGTATAAATCAATGTCGTCCGACTGGGATCGCGTGTAACAACTATTTCAGAACAGTTTTCTTCATCTTATTTAATCACGGAGTTTCTACGATTACATAAGGTAAAAATTAGGAAAAATTGGTATATCGGCCACAGTGGTATCAACTGTTAAATAAATCTTGAATAACGTCTACGATCACATTTATTTATTCTATTTACAGGTAATTTAATGTAATGAAATGGACAGTAGCTTCATATCTGGCATTTTGAGTGCTTTTTTTCTACCACAATCATTTAGAGGAATTTTTTGCCGCATTGAATTGGAGATTTAGTTGGTTAACCCTTAAATATATGACTTGTTATTTTGTTTCGAAAAACATTATATATGATTCTCTGAAAGGTTCATTTCACAGGAAAAATAATGAAAAAAAATCAGAGATAAATCGTATAAAACGTCAACTTTTTCTTATGTTGCACATCTGCAATTCAAGTAAAAACTAAAATATTGCAAATTAGTGAATACTGTAATAAGTATTAATCAAAATACCTTATTTTATATAATTTTTTATTTTGTAATGACCTTAAATGCATGAATTATTATTTTTTTAGAATTATGTTTTTTACTCTTATATTAAAGATTAGAGACCATAAAGTTTAAGACAGATTTTTAACTGTATACTTTTGCAATTTTTACAGAATTGGTATTTCTATATAAATATACTAATTGCTAAGAATCAAATAAAAAGTGGTGTAGTTATGCACCACTATGCATTTAAGGGTTAAATAAGAAAAAAATTATTGTTATATTTGAATGGTAAAAAAGCGTAAAAGTTGGCAATTATGCATTTTCCTCTTTAATTCGCTTCGGTAAACATTTTTCTCTATAAACCTTTCGAGGGCAAAATATTTATGTAGTAAAATGTTGACAGGATTAAATGACACCAGAATTTTTGAACAAATTGATTTGAAGATAAGTAAAAGCTCTCTCCGCATACACAATGAAAATATTTTTTCCCAAGAATTATGATGCCAATGTTGCATCAGTTTAACTTTTCAGGCAGAAAATAAATCTATTACTGATTGAAGAATGACATTGTCTTAAAACTATTTTCTCAGACTGACATTTTCTGATTCAATAAAAATTTAGTTTCCGTAAACACGTCGCTACAGCTGACACTGTCATTTTATGCTTCGGAATTATATTGTTGGTTTATGACATTGATCCTAGTCATTTATTTGTTTTTCATTTATATTTTATATTCTTTTTTTATGTTGTAAGTCGTAAGTAAAAATTTCTGTGTATGTCTTTTAGATTAATTATTCTTTTATGCATTTATTGAATTTTTCATGTTCCTTAAAATACAAATTGTCTCTGACAAAAAAAATTATTAGTGTTTTGTATGTTATAGCTTCCAAACCTTTCGTTTATTAACCCTCTCTCTGCGTAATTGTTTTATTAAAATAACTTCAAAATAATTAAAATAGCTTCTTTTGTCATCGGTTTTTCCAAACAAAACTTTTTGTCTAATTTAATCGGGAAAATGCTCCGATTAAATAAGGCAAAATTTATGAAAATAAATAAATAAATAAATAACTGGTGGTAATATTCAAAGAGAATTAACCCTCTCGCTGCGCAACCCGAGATTTCATCGGGCAACGTAAAAGTAGCAAAATTTGCGCAACCCAAGATTTTATCGGGGATGCATTTTTTCCGTCTAATTAACTCTCTTGATTATTCCCATCAGTTACTTTTTTATTGTAAATGTTACCGTATTTAATCCGAGCATTTTCTCGAATAAATTAGACAAATTGTTTTGTTTTGAAAAACCGGTGACAAAAGAATAAAAATTCTTAAAAGACGCTCGTCTTGAAGGAGTTAAATGCGCAATTTTTGAATATATTTTCCTAAAACAATTACGCAGCGAAAAGGTTAATTAGACGGAAAAATGCATCCCCGAGAAAAAACTTGGGCTGCGCAGCGAGAGCGTTAAGTAACCGAGATTTTGAACTTAAATATTAACACTTAAATGTACAGTGTAGCACATCTGCAACGTCTAAAAGCGTGTTGTGTGTTTATGACATCTGGTAGAGTTTCCATTGCCCAACCTATGTTTTATACATGCTTCGTTATGTTTTCAGAATTATTATCGCACATTTCCTCCAGCAGATAGCAGTAGGCCTGTATTTACTCAATTTGGCTGGAAGAAACAAAGGACATCATATATTCAGAATTCGCTTACCTTATTGCATAGTTGCATTGCAACGACCCCTAAATAAGGGACAAAGCCTTGACACGCGTCTCGAAAACGTCACGCACAGCAGGGAAAACATTTAAAATTTTTGAACAACTTGCATGTTTCGTTTCCTTTAGCTCATGAAATAATTAATTATTTTTAAAAAGTAAGAATTAATAGTTCCATGGGCCAATGAAGTTGAAACAAGCTTTTCTATTTTTTATTCTTTTTTTTGCTTGCTTTGTGTGATGTTTTCGTGACGCGCGCCAAGTCTTTCCCCCTTATGTAGGCGGCGTTAGTTTAATTCGCACTTAAAGTTAATTATTAAAAAATAAAAATTCGCCATAATAAAATAAGATATTTAGATTCATGCTAATTAATATAATTACTAATTTTTCACCATTTTAGTTGTGACAGTATTTTTCGCTTGTCTTGCAGATGTGCAACATCATGCGCTATGCATCATTACGAAATTTTATGATGCATTACAATATGATTTTATTACAGCAGTTTGAAGTATTAATTAAAAATTTAGTATGTTTAGCCATCTTTTTTCTACAGCAGTTTGGAGTATTAATTTAGAAATTTAGTATGTTTAGACATTTTGTAATGGTATCATATATGAAACAATTATCAGTGAATTTAATAAAATTTAAATATAAATATATTATTCTAAGCAATTCTTTTTGGTTATATTCTTGGTTATTTTTTTGCAAAATGAGACTCGTGTTATCACCAAAGGATTTGAGACAAGACACAGTCGATCACTGGGCAAATTGGGATGCCAAACGAAATAGATTCAAAATGGATAGTTGCAATGGAATTATCTATGTGTCATGCACATAATGCCTCCTATTTATGTGCTTCAACAAGACAAAAGTTGTTTTAACAGATTTCATAAATGTGTTACATAAAATAAATATCTCTTTTATGTTCTCAATATTAAAAAATATATATATCTTTTATGTTTTTCATTATCTTTCGTGTGTAATAAAACTTCCTTAAAATTGCACAAATTTTTCCGAAACAAAATAAAAAATCGTTTATTTAATGGTTAACTTTATTTATTAACAGAAATAATATTACTCAAACTACGGGAGGCTATACGAGAGGAGGGCAGTTGTGTATATAATATCTACATTATAATTGACTAACATATCTGTCCGGAAATGATTTTGACGTCGTAGCACACACCACTGAATACCAGGTCTGAGGGCTGACACAAAAATTGCGGTCGCCAAAGGCGACTTTCTATTAGCGTGAAGGTGCCATAAATTTTATTACCAATAATTTTTACACGTTTTTTCCCCGCTTCAGTTTTCTGAAATTAAAAATGTCGAGAAAATCTTTTATAAAATATTGGTTTCCAAATTTGGGGAACGTACGTACATTTAAAAAACTTACGATAGCCTCCATTTTTGTGTTAGTTCTGAGGTCTAGTATTCAGAAGGTGGTGCTTTGGAACAGTAGACAATCAAATTTAACTTTAATGCAAATTTTTAAACTCCTGAATATAGTACCTTTTAACTTTTACCCCGTCGAATACAGAAAAAAAGGTACTTAGGAGTATGATTTGTTTGAAATCTTTATTGTAATTTGTTTGAAAACTCTCTCGCAATTTCCACATTTTTTATAACTTAAAACTAAATTAAATTAATTGGAGTTTTGCTTTTTTTCAGCAATGTTTAAAAACCTCCATTTTTTCCGGAAATGGAACTACGAAAAAAAAAAATACCTAACCATATATAAAATTCATTCTTCTGTCGAATAGCGGAATTTATTTAAAGAATATATTGATAATCATCCTTTCAAAAAATAAAACTATTTTTCAAAAGTCACTTAGGATGATTTTTTTTTTAATGTACAAATTTCTGCATCCAGTCATGTTGTCAAAATATTAAGAAACAACATATATCCTCGTAATAAACGTTTATGTTCCTTTCAAACAAAGCAATCCGTAAAAAAATATATTAACATTAAAGTTTCAATAAAAAATTCTTTTTTGCTTATACGATTAATATTGGGCACATTTTGATTAAAAATATAAACTAACTTTTTGTACAATCGCTCTAAAAGAGTCTAGCCGGATAAGCATAGCGAAATGGCCCCCACGGTCGATGTTTGAAATAACATGTGTGGTAATAAGCAGTACTGGAAAATTGGCGCAGAGGCGGAGCCTATCGACACCACTAAATTTTAGTAGTATTTTGCGGCTTATCTAATGATATAATTTCCGAGTTTTTATTAAGGTGAATAATACAATAAACAATTAGCGGTGTCAATAGGCTCCTCCTCTGCGCCAATTTTCCACCACTATAATAAGACTCACTATGAGAATACAATAAAGAGTGTTTTTAGCCATTGACCTTGAATTGTCCTTGAGATACTCGGCGAAGTACGCGCCGGTGCTACTATTTTCCAAATGCGTTTTTCTCAAAAAGTACAATAGTTAAAAAAAAAATGAAAACAACACCAATTCTTGAAGAATATATTAGTTCGTAATACATATTTTTTTAACATTTTTACACAACTTTTAAAATAGAAAAGTAAACACAAACAGTTAAAAAAAAATTATTAATGTAGTAATTTTATATTTACCACAACCGAAAAATTACAGAATAATGCACAAAGTATGTACTTTTAAGAAAAAAAAAATTCGTTAAAATCGAAGATGCGCTTTTTGAGTTATAAAAAGATAATGCTAGCAATTTGGTAAAATTCATAACTTTCCTTCTTAGCATTTGCAGAAATACGCTACAATCAATGCATTGGTCGAATCGTGACATTTCCACTCAGCAAGATACGACAGGGCGCCAAAATAAGAGAATGTTTAAATACATACATTTCCCTCTAGGCTTATTTCGTTTTGTAAATATTATGTTATTTTGGCGTGCTGTGCATCCTTCTCGCATAATAATATCAAGCCGGTGGTCTAGTCGATTGATCAGCTGAAGCTGAATAGGGGCTATAAATATATATGGTTATCACTTTTGTGGCAATTTCTCAACCTTCCAATATCATACGTTATCATTCCTCCAATACCCCCCCCCCCCTTATTAATACTGTTATCAGTGTCTAAAAACTCTTTTTACTTTTACAATTTCTTCCTTTTTTTTTTCTTTTTATACGTTTGCAATGATATACAGATATGTAAGTACATTTTTATTCGTATATTTTACTGATTTAAATGAAGTGAAGCAATTCATAAAATATCACTGTTACATAAGAAATAACTTTATACCAAATAATATTTTAAAGAAATGCTTATTATTTAAAAGTTTTTAATAATAGCTCTTTCTTACATAATGCATTGAACAGTAATATTGTCTTCTTGCTCTTCGCCCTTGTACGAGGCTAAACAGAACTTCTTGTAAACGAAACAGGTTTACAACATCCTTCCCCATTTTTTACTTGGGGAAAAAAAGTATTATTTCGAATCTGATTTCTCTAACAACGAATTATATACACAGATTGCAGGAAAATATTAATGGTGAACATTGGGTTATTCTATTATTTTGGAAAGAAATGTTTTATAATCATTCAATGGTTTTAATAATAACTTTGTATTTTCATAAAATGAAGAAAACAAAAATTAAGAATACAGATTAAGATAAATTAAGATAACAGATGTAAGGAAAAATATACCAAAAAAGTAAATTTTGAATATTAAAGACGTGAATTAATTCACGTCTTTAATATTCAATAATTTCAAGCGTAATTTCAGTGCTGTAAAATAGTTGCAAAGTTAATTTAAAAAGTAAATTTTGGTTTGATTAAAAATGATAACGATATCAAATGACAACCCTCTCCCTCACCTACAGGTATCTTCCGATGTCAAGTACCAGAACCCCACCCCCCATATACACTCAACCCCTAAAGTGATACGTTATATATGTACAATGTACAGCTCTATAGCGTTCTTCTTTGTGAAAGTCATGGTAGGCAAATCTTACTATTTTGTTTGACAGTTATTGATATTATTACGCGAGAAGGATTGGCGCAGTACGCCAAAATAACAGAATATTTACAAACACGAAACAAACCTATAGGGAAGTTGTATGTATGGAAACATTCTCTTATTTTGACATACTGCGACTCCTGCCCGAGCGGAAATGTCATGAATCGACACCGTATTTCTATATCAGCGTATTTCTGCAAATACAAACTGGGAAAGCTACGAATATTTTAGCAAGTTTCTAACATTATTTTTGTTATAACTCAAAAAGCGCATCTTCGATTTTAACGATTTTTTTTCCTTAAATAGAGATGCTTTGAGCATTATTCTGTAATTTTTCGGTTGGTGTAAATATAAAATTAATACATTAATAATTAAAAAATATATATATTTTTGTTTATTTTTCTATGTTAAAGTTTGTGTAAAAATGTGAAAAAAAATATATGACGTGAACTAATATTTTCTTCAATAAATAGCATTGGTTTCGTTTTTTTTTTTTTAACTTTTGTACTTTTTGAGAAAAACGTATTTGAAAAATAGTAGCGCCGACGCATACTTCGCCGATTATCTCAAGGACAGTTCAAGGTCAGGGGTTAAAAACACTCTATATTGTATTCTCATGGTGAGCTTTATTACCACACATGTTATTTCAAAAATCGGCCATGGGGGGCCATTTCGCCCTGCTTATCCGGCTAGACCCTTTTATTTCAATGTAATAACGTGTATCTAATGAATGTGTGGAAAATTTGTTCATATATTTTTAGATTTATGGGGAAAGTAATCAGTTTACCCTTTTTTGTACCTTCTTAGCAATGTATCCCCCCCCCCCCCCTTGTTCAAAAGATTAAGAATAGGTGCATGTTTGTGCAGTTATTTTATGTTTTTGTGTTATTGTATTCCAGCTTAGTTTGTGAGGCAGTCAAATATAGTTTTGTTTTGATAGATTTTCATTTTAAAATATAGCATTATACATATTCGAGTCTGTACACTGCTGAAGGCAGTGTGACAGCCAACATTGTGTTCATTTGGAAAGATTTTTTTTCAAAAATACATAATCATTTAATGATTTTAGGTTCTTATCACGGGCATGCGAAATGCCGGTCTTATATATATATATATATATATATATATATATATTTACTAGCAAACCCCGCGGCCTTTCTCGCATAATAGTTGAAATATGCCAAGTGATATTTGTACGACTATTTTTTATTAGAAGAACATTTTTTGGAATAATTCAAAAATTACAAATTAAGCCACAATTTGACTAAACTTCATTATAAAAGTGCAATAGACAGAAATGAGATTTTAATAAGCAGAACTAAAACTAATTCCAAATAAATGATAATTTATAAAGTATTTTAAGACTTTTATGCTCATTTCAGTATTCGTTTGAAGTTTTGAATTTTTTAGAAACTATCTTAACACATTTACATCTTAAAATTAACTATCATGTCAAATTCCAAGCTTCTTGTCCAACTGTCTACCACCTCTCTGGTGTTAGTGGCACCAACATAAAATGCCGAAACAGAAACAGAGTTCAGATAGAATGTCTCGAATAATTGTGAAACAGAGACTGTCACCATTAATTTGTCAACATTGAAATCGGTTGGTATTTCCTAATATTCTAAAGAAAACGGAATTTAGGTGTTTTTAAAGGCTTTCTTGTTGTTCCTGCCAATCAAGTCGTAGTGACACTGGCATAAAATATAGCCCATATAGGATCAGGGACTATCACTCTTGATTTGCAACCAATAACTTCTGTAATCTGTTTATTATTTCCTGAGATTCCATAGAAATCGTAATTTAGGACTCTTTTAGAATGCTTTTCTCTCCTTCCCTTTGCTTCACCACTTTTTAATTTCGAGTATATTTTCGACTGTTCTTAGAGGACATTTATATTTTATAAGTAACTGCCGTGCTATATTTAAAGTTTCTAGCCTCTTCAGTACCGCAGAAAACGCAATTTAGAAAGTTTTTTGCTCCTGCAACTCTCTAGGGATTGTGACACAGACATAAACTATAGCTTATGTTTAAGTAGGTTCTATCACCATCAATTTGCAACCATTATGTTTGAAATCGGTTTCGTATTTCATACGATTGCATAAAAATCGTAATTTAGAACGCTTTTCGCTCACTTCATCCTTTTAAATTTGGAATTTTATTTCGACAATTCTTAGAAAGCATTTGCATCTTTGAAGTAATTACCATTCCAAATTTAAAATGTTAGACCTTTTCTTTAACACAAAAAACGCAATTTAGAACATTTTTTGCTCCTGTAAACCCCAACTGGTAGTGACAACAACGTAAAATATAGGCTATGTTGGAGCGGGGACTGTCACCATCAATTTGAAACCATTACTTCTGAAATCAGTTTATATTTCATGAGATTGCGTAGAAATCGCTATTTAGAACGTTTTTAGAATGCTTTTCGTTTATTTTCAGCCCATTTAAATTTCAAATTTTTAAGGAACATTTCTCAGAGAGCATTTGCATCTCATAAGTAATTACCATGCCAATTTTCAAGTATCCCCTTCAGTATCACAAAAAATCAAAATTTAGAACATTTTTTAAAATGCAACCGCAATATTTAAAAAAAAAAAATCTGTAAAGTTACTAAAGTTTTTATAGGAAACTGGGATTCCTATAACTTTTTATGTAACGGCAACAAGAAAAATTCCTGTAACGGACGCTTTTTTTTTTACAGTGAAGGTGGTAGTGACGCCGACATGAAGTAGATCCTATTTTGGAGCAAAGCCTGTCATCATCAATTTCCAACCATTACTTTTAAAATCGGTTGGGTACTTTCTGAGATTGCGTAAAAATCGCCTCTTAGATAGTTTTTTAGAACGCTTTTTGCGCATTTTCACCCCTTTTAAATTTCGAATTTTTTAAGAAATGTTCTTAGAGATCATTTATATCTAATAATTAACTACCATGCCAAATTCCATGTATCTTGGCCCTTCAGTAACATAAAAATCGCAATTTCGAACTTTTTTTGCTTCTGCACTCACTTTAGGGTGAGTGGCACCGACATAGAATGTAGCCTATGTTGGAGCAAGCGTTGTCGCCATCATTTTGACACCAATATTTTTTTCATCAGTTTGGTACTTCTTGAGATCGCGTAAAAATCGCCATTTTGAACGTTTTTTAGAACGCTTTTTGCGCATTTTCACCCCTTTTAAATTTCGAATTTTTTAAGAAATGTTCTTAGAGATCATTTATATCTAATAAGTAACTACCATGCTGAATTCCATGTATCTGGGCGTCTCAGTAACACCCAAAATCACAATTTCGAACGTTTTTTTGCTCGTGCACCCCCTTTATGGATAGTGGCGTTGGCATAAAATGTAGCCTATGTTGGAGCAAGGATTGTCACCATCATTTTGACATCATTATTTTTTTAATCAATTTGGTACTTCCTGAAATTGCATAAAAATCGCCATTTAGAACGTCTTTTAAAGTGCTTTTCGCGCATTTACACCACTTTTTAATTTCGATTTTTTTAAAGAAATGTCCTTAGAGATCATTAGTATCTTATAAGTAACTACCATTCCAAATTTCATGTTTCTTGGCCCTTCAGTAACACAAAAATCGCATTTTTAGAACGTTTTTTGATCCTGCACCCCCTTTTGGCCAGTGGCACGGACATAAGATATAGCCTGTGTTCTAAGTTGGTCTAACACCATCATTTTGATACCATTACTTTTGGAATCGGTTCGGTAGTTCCAGAGCTTACCTCTTACAAATAAACAATTTTTACCTCTTTATAATATTAAGTACTAGCAAACCCCGCGGCTTTGCTCGCGTAATATTTGAAATATGCCAAGTGATATTTATATGTCTAATTTTTATTAAAATGTACTAACTATTTTTTTTATTAAAAGGTAATATTTTTATTTTATTAAAAGGTTTTTTTTTATTAAAAGGTACCTATTACTTTTAGGAATAATTCAAAAATTACTATTTAAAACTCAGTTTGATTAAACATCATTATTGCACTGCATTAGGCAGAAATGAGACTTAAATTAATAAAATGAAATAAAACTAAATAAATGATAATTTAGAAAATATTTTGAACCTTTTATGCTCAATTAATACGCTCATTTCAGTATCATTTGAAGTTTTGAATTTTTTAGAAACCATCTTCTTACATCTTACAATTAACCATCATGTCAAATTCCAAGTCCTACCACCATCTATAAACATAAAGGGCTATGTTGAAACAGGAACTGTCACCATTAATTTGCCAACATTAATTTTGAAATCGGTTTGTTATTTCCTAATATTCCACAGAAACGTAATTTAAAAAGCTTTTAAAGCCCTTTTTTAGAACGTTTGTTGTTCCTGTGAACCCCAGGTTGCAGAATCACCGGCATGAAATATAGCCTCTGTAGGATCAGAGACTGTTACAATTGATTCGCAACTATTACTTTTATAATCGCTTTATATTCCCTGAAATTGCATAGAATCGTAATTTAGAACTTTTTTAGAATGCTTTTAGCACCTCCCCTTCGCTTCACCCCTTTTTAATTCGAATTTATTTTCGACGTTTCTTCGAGGGCATTTATATTTTATAAGTAACTACCATGTCATATTTAAATTTTCTAGCCTTTTCAGTATCACAGAAATCACAATTTAGAAAGTTTTTAGCTCCTGCAACCCTCAGGTGGTAGTGGAACAGACATAAAATATAGCTTATGTTTGAGCAGGTTCTATCACCAAAATTTGTCATCATTCTTTTTTTAATCGGTTTGGTAATTTATAAGTTTGCTTAAAAATTGTAATTTATAACGCTTTTCACTCACTTCATTTTTTTAAATTTGGAATTTTCTTTCGATTGTTCTTAGAAAGCAGTTGCATCTTGTAAGTAAATACCATGCCATACTTCAAAGTGTTAGACACCTCAGTTGTGCAAAAAACGCAAATTAGAACATGTTTTGCTTTGGCAACCTTCAGATGGTAGTGAAAACAAAATAAAATATATCCTATGTTATAGCAGGGACTGTCACCATTGATTTGCAACCATTACTTTTCAAATAGCTTTGGTATTTCCTTAGATTGAGTAGAAATCGCAATTTAGAACATTTTTAGGACGCTTTTTGCGCATTTTCACCCCTTTTTAAATTTCCATTTTTTTCGAAACTGTTCTTAAAGATCATTTATATCTAATAAATATGTACCTTGCCTAATTTTAAGTTGCTAGCTCCTACCGATCACAAAAATCGAAATTTAGAACGCTTTTTTGCTCCTGCAACATCTTGGTGATAGTGATACAGGCATACAATAGCATCTATGTTAGAGCAGGGGCTGTCAGCATCAATTTCCTACCATTAAGTTTGAAATCAGATTCATTCTTCCTGAGATATTGCCGACAAATCGGCATTTAGAACGTTTTTAGAACGCTTTTCGCGCATTTTGCTCCTGCATCTCCTCTGGGGTAGTGGAAACAGATAAAAAATATAGCCTATCTTGGAGCAAGATCTGTCACCATCATTTTTACACCATTATATTTGAAATCGGTTCAGTACTTCCTGAGATTACATACAAATCGCAATTCAGAAAGTTTTTTACAACGCTTTTTGCGCATTTTGACCCCCTTTCAAATTTCGATTTTTTTGGGAAAATGCCTTTAGAGGTCATTGATATCTTATAACTAACTATCATTCCAAATTTCACGATTCTAGGCCCTTCCGTAACGCAAAAGCCGCAATTTAGAACGTTTTTCTCCTGCATCTCCTTTGGGGTAGTGGAACCGACATAAAACATCACCTATATTGGAGCAAGGGTTGTCACCATCATTTTGACGCCATTATTTTTTATATCGGTTTGGTATTTCCTGAGATTGTGTAGAAACCACCATTAGAACGTTTTTAGAACGCTTTTTGCGCATTTTCACCCCTTTCAAATTTCGAATTATTTAAGAACTGTTCTTAGAAATCCTTTATATCATTATAAGTAACTAATAATCAAAATTTCATATTTCTAGTCCCTTCAGTAACGCTAAAATCGCATTTTTAGAACTTTTTTGCTTCTACACCACCTTTGGGGTAGTGGCACTGACATAAAATATAGCCTATCTTGGAGCAAGCATTGCCACCATCATTTTGAAACCAATATTTTTTAAATCAGCTTGGTATTTCCTGAGATTGTGTAGAAACTACCATTTAGAACGTTTTTTAGAACGCTTTTTGTGCATTTTCACCCTTTTCAAATTTCGAATTGTTTAAGAACTGTTCTTAGAAATCCTTTATATCTAATAAGTAGCTAATATATCAAATTTTATATTTCTAGGCCCTTCAGTAACACATAAATCGCATTTTTAGAACGTTTTTTGCTCCTGCACCCCTTTGGGGTAGTGGCACCGACATAAAACATAGCCTATCTTCGAGCAAGCGTTGTCACTATCATTTGGACACCAATATTTTTAAAATCGGTTTGGTATTTCTTGAGATTTTGTAGAAACTATCATTCAGAACGTTTTTAGAACGCTTTTTGCGCATTTTGACTCCCTTTTAAATTTCGATTTTTTTAGGAAAATGCCCTTAGAGATTATTGATATCTTATAACTAACTACCATTCCAAATTTCACGATTCTAGGCCCTTCCGTAACGCAAAAGCCGCAATTTAGAACGTTTTTCTCCTGCACCCCCTTTGGGGTAGTGGCACCGACATAAAACATCACCTATGTTGGAGCAAGGTTTCTCACCATCATTTTGACGCCATTATTTTTTATATCGGTTTGGTATTTCCTGAGATTGTGTAGAAACCACCATTAGAACGTTTTTTAGAACGCTTTTCGCGCATTTTCACCCCTTTCAAATTTCGAATTGTTTAAGAACTGTTCTTAGAAATCCTTTATATCTTATAAGTAACTAATATTCAAAATTTCATATTTCTAGTCCCTCCAGTAACGCTAAAATCGCATTTTTAGAACTTTTTTGCTTCTACACCCCCTTTGGGGCTGTGGCACCGACATAAAATATAGCCTATCTTGGAGCAAGCATTGTCACCATCATTTTGACACCAATATTTTTTAAATCGGTTTGGTATTTCCGAAGATTGTGTAGAAACTACCATTTAGAACTTTTTTTAGAACGCGTTTTGTGCATTTTCACCCCTTTCAAATTTCGAATTGTTTAAGAACTGTTCTTAGAAATCCTTTATATCTAATAAGTAGCTACCCCACTAAAAATAATCTTAAGATTATCTGAAGAAAACTTCAGTTTCTCCAGAAATTCTACAGAAATCTGAAGAAATTTTGCAGATTTAGCTTTTCTTCAAAATATCTGCAGAATTTCTTAAGATATTCTTTAAAATATCTACAGAAATGGGCCAATTACCTAAAGAGGTTTGGGACAATTAACTACATATTTTCTACAGATTTTTTTTAGTGGGGTAATATATCAAATTTCATATTTCTAGGCCCTTCAGTAACACATAAATCACATTTTTAGAAAGTTTTTTGCTCCTGCACCCCCTTTAGGGTAGTGACACCGACATAAAACATAGCCTATCTTCGAGCAACCGTTGTCACCATCATTTGGACACCAATATTTTTAAAATCGGTTTGGTATTTCCTGAGATTGTGTAGAAACTATCATTCAGAACGTTTTTTAGAAACGCTTTTTGCGCATTTTGACGGCCTTTTAAATTTCGATTTTTTTAGGAAAATACCCTTAGAGATTATTGATATCCTATAACTAACTACCATTCCAAATTTCACTATTCTAGGCCCTTCCGTAACGCAAAAGCCGCAATTTAGAATGTTTTTCTCCTGCACCCCCTTTGGGGTAGTGGCACCGACATAAAACTTCACCTATGTTGGAGCAAGGTTTCTCACCATCATTTTTACGCCATTATTTTTTATATCGGTTTGGTATTTCCTGAGATTGTGTAGAAACCACCATTAGAACGTTTTTTAGAACGCTTTTCGGGCATTTTCACCCCTTTTAAAATTCGAACTGTTTAAGAACTGTTCTTAGAAATCTATCCTTTATATCTAATAAGTAGCTAATATTTCAAATTTCATATTTCTAGGCCCTTCGGTAACGCAAAAATCGCACTTTTAGAAAGTTTTTTGCTCTTACACCCCCTTTCGGGTAGTGGGACCGACATAAAACATAGCCTATGTTGGAGCAAGAGTTGTCACCGCCATTTTGACACCATTATTTTTTTAATCGGTTTGGTATTTCTTGAGATTGTGTAGAAACCACCATTTAGAACGTTTTTTAGAACGATTTTCGCGCATTTTCACCCCTTTCAAATTTCGAATTATTTAAGAACTGTTCTTAGAAATCCTTTATATCTTTATAAGTAACTAATATTCAAAATTTCATATTTCTAGTCCCTTCAGTAACGCTAAAATCGCATTTTTAGAACTTTTTTGCTTCTACACCACCTTTGGGGTAGTGGCACCGACATAAAATATAGCCTATCTTGGAGCAAGCATTGCCACCATCATTTTGAAACCAATATTTTTTAAATCAGTTTGGTATTTCCTGAGATTGTGTAGAAACTACCATTTAGAACGTTTTTTAGAACGCTTTTTGTGCATTTTCACCCCTTTCAAATTTCGAATTGTTTAAGAACTGTTCTTAGAAATCCTTTATATCTAATAAGTAGCTAATATATCAAATTTCATATTTCTAGGCCCTTCAGTAACACATAAATCGCATTTTTAGAACGTTTTTTGCTCCTGCACCCCCTTTGGGGTAGTGGCACCGACATAAAACATAGCCTATGTTGGAGCAAGGGTTGTCACCGTCATTTTGACACCATTATTTTTTTAATCGGTTTGGTATTTCCTGAGATTGTGTAGAAACCACCATTTAGAACGTTTTTTTTAGAACAATTTTCGCGCATTTTCACACCTATCAAATTTCGAATTGTTTAAGAATTGTTCTTAGAAATCCGTTATATCTAATAAGTAGCTAATATTTCAAATTTCATATTTCTAGGCCCTTCAGTAACACATAAATCGCATTTTTAGAAAGTTTTTTGCTCCTACACCCCTTTTGGGGTAGTGACATCGACATAAAACATAGCCTATATTGGAGCAAGCGTTGTCATTATCAGTTTGACACCAATATTTTTTAAATCGGTTTGGTATTTCCTGAGATTGTGTAGAAACTACCATTTAGAACGTTTTTTAGAACGCTTTTTGTGCATTTTCACCCCTTTTAAATTTCGAATTGTTTAAGAACTGTTCTTAGACATCATTTATATCTTATAAGTAACTAATATTCAAAATTTCATATTTCTAGGCCCTTCAGTAAGGCTAAAATCGCATTTTTAGAACGTTTTTTGCTCTTACACCCCCTTTGGGATGGTGGCACCGACATAAGATATAGCCTATGTTCTAAGTTGGACTAACACCATCATTTTGATACCATTACTTTTGGAATCGGTTCGGTAGTTCCAGAGCTTATCTCCTACAAATAAACAATTTTTTCCTCTTTATAATAGGAGTATAGAATAGATTAATATATATATATATAAATCAAAACAGATTTCCGTGTTTTTGGCACATCCAGTGTACTACGTAGAAGACAGTGGGGCTCCAAAATCTAGGTAAATCTTAGAAAAGTCTTAAAAAATAAATTTGTATGCTGCTGAAATAAGTTAAGACTCAACATTACGCTAATTAGGAAAGGTTTTTGTTTAAAATACGGGGCGATTCTAAATTGATGGAACAAACTTTAAAGGTTGTTACAGGACACTTTAACACTCATTTATTGGACGGGAATGTATGGGCGCAAGTCCCGAGTTGAGGTACAAACACCAGTGGATTATTTTGCCCCCCCCCCTTTTTTTTTTTGTTTCAAGATTTCCCATTCATACCAGAAAATTTCTGTACTATTATTTTATTTATTTAAGACAGAAATTTCATGATTATTGAAAGAAAAAGTTCTTCGTTGAAAACTTCCGGCATGAAATCGAAATTTTTGAATTAAAAAATTCGCAAAACTGGCAAATTTGTTACACACGGGAAATACGTGAAAAGAAATCGAACGAGGTTTTTTTTTTTTTTTTTTTTTTTTTTTATTCAAAAATTCTGATTCGTGTTTTCTGTATTCGTATCTGATTCTTTGCAGTTGTACGATGAGTTTAGAATCACCCTGTAAAACTATAATTTCGATTACATTCATTCAACAATCATTTTAGGTTATTATCACGGCGTCATGCAGCGCAGGTTGGGTCAGCTAATAAAAGATAAATATTTATAGAGGCAAGGAATCGCGAATGAGACATTTTTATAAAAACATTTATTGCTCATTCTTTTAATTTAGATACGAACTTCGTCGAATGTTTGATTTACGCAAGGGAATGATTACAAATTAAATGGAATAAAATATTAAAAAATGAAGTCTTTATAAAATACAAATCATGCATCATTCTTTTTTAAATTTTCATTCAATGTAATTTAACTTTATTTCCCTCAATGATGAGGTAAAATTAATATAAAAAATAACATTAGAAAGGTGTTGAACATGCAAAGAATATTTAATTAACACTGAAAAATATAAATATATTTGCTACTTAAAGTATATTTAATACATACATATTTGCTAAATCAAAATATGTTTGTAATTACATCTTAAATATTTTTTTGTAACATAATTATAAAAGAAACACAAATATTTAAATTATCCGCTGTATTTAGAAAATTAAACATTTTCAATTGCCTATATACATTGTTGATAATTCAGATAATCTACAATTAAAAAGTTGAGATTGACATCGTTTTAAGATTTGATATGTTTATTATAGAATTAAAATTGGTTAAATATTGACTTGAGAATCTTAAAAGTTTATTTAAAAAATACCTTTCACTGTGAATTGAATAAAATTTTATTTTCATTTTTATAACATATTCTTTTCCCTAAAAGGTAAAAGAATTTCTCAGAACAATAAATATGTATAAATTTAATATCTGTTTAAATGCATATTAATTGTTTGTTCTAATTTTAAACAAGTAATATAAAAATTTTGTTTTTAAAGTCAATTCCTACTTAGGTCATCAAAGAAAATTTTAATATAATCCCTTAAGCTAATATTAGTTTTTGTTGCATTAAAATATCTCAATTTGTTGATTTTCTATAAGCAAGTAGGTTTACAATGGAAGTCTATGGATATTTGGCGAAATATTAGAGATATCGCCAAGTTAACGTCACTTTTGTCGACTCATTTCGGTCGCCAAATTTGGCGATATATCTCGAAGTTGGCGATAAAATTGGTGGTATATGGCGACAGAAGAGGGTCTCCCCTATAGTAACCCCCCTTATAGATACGAAAATGTATTAAATGCTTCAATAACAATGGCCGCCATTTTGAACCCATGTAAAACTAAAATAAAAATTTAATTAACCTTCCGTCTACCAGACGGGTCCATTGGACCCGACATGTACATTCAAAATATTTATTCAAACCAGAAATTTCTTCAAAACAAACTAAATGTATAAATCAGACAATAATAAGTTAAATAAACAAATTAAATAGTTTTAAGTAAAAATTCTGGTGTAGAATGTTTTTATAAAACTTGAGTAAAATTTCCGGTAGTTCTAGGGTTAATGAATATTTGAAAAAACTGTATTAACATCAATTGTCATCCAATACAAGTTTAAGAAAATTTATTTCAACTTGATAGGATGAATAATAAGTATCTATATTATAAAGGACAAACATATCTGTGCGTAACGCATACGTCATTCTGCGAATGGCAACACTTTGAAATTTGAAATAAAATTTTGGTTTTGCAATTTTCTCTACTGCAAATTTTTAAACTTCTAAACATCGCACATTTTAAATTTTTACACCGTCGTATAAAGAAAAAAAATGCTCTTTTAAATGCAATTTGTTTGAAAGCTGTATCTCAATTTAATTTTGAGATATTAATTTTTTTAGAGTTTTTAATACATTTTTTGTAATTGTGGCATCTGAAGAACTCCATTTCTGTTGAAAGTCATGGAGGGTTGAAAGTAAAGGAAAAATAATTACGGAGGAAAGAAAATATTACATTTCTGTACCTTTTTGTTGCCATTTTCTCATAAAAAGTGAAAAAAAAAATTGAAATTAAAATACGTGCTATGTCAAAGATTTTTAAGTTTCTAAATATCGCACACTTTCAATTTTTAAACCGTCAAATAGAGAAAAAAATCTACTGTCAAATGCAATTTGACTTATTGTTTTATTATTTACAAATCTTAATTGACTGAGTTATTATGGTTTTTAAAATAACTACTCGCCCGTGGCGACCAGTTTGATCTCCCTTGAATGTATGCTAGGCATGGTATCATGTTACTTCAATTCATAATTTAATTTACTTGATCAATCCTTCGCCAAATTGGAAGATTCTGAAAGAGAAATCGAGAACTCCCTACTTTTATGTTAGTCGGTCACAGGTGATAAATCGCCAAACGTTGTACCTGTCGCATTTTTTTTTGTTAAATTTAATTCCCCAGATGTTCTTCGGCAACTGCTAAAAGTGATTAAAAAAAAAAAAAAAAGAAAAGAAAGAACTTGTTACTAAACACAGATCATTTCAACAAGCAAATTTACGAACTACTTCTTTTTACTTCCGCATTTAATAATGAGTGCTATTGCAGCCCACTTGAGTAACTCTCTAAAGCATATGTTCTAATAACTAAGATTTCATCACTAATATGTAACAAAAAGGAACATCTGAACATTTTGACTGTTGCCAGACACCTTTAATTATTATATATTTTTTCTACGCTGCGAATATGTGTTTTAGCAGCTTTATGTATAATCACTCTTAATCATGTAGCTTCTCTGTTAACACGGAGTTTCTTATACTCCAGTAATATGTTTAATTATAAGTATTTAAAGCTAAAATTTGAATCTTTCTTTATCGTAAAAACACACAATACTAATTCAAATTACATTATATCTTCCCATGGATTTAGCGATTCATATTAAGCTCTCAAAGGATACTTCAAAGGATAAATAATGCTTCACAAAATAAAATAAAATAATTTCTTCAAGAAGCTTTTGGATAAATCCCTGGCCACGCCACACCGATGAAGTTATACGTCATCGCGATATTGATGAATCCCAGGTAAGAGCATTTTACCTATTTCCATTTCAAAAGCAGCATAGCCACAAGAGATTTTTTCTAATTGTTTAAATATGAGACAGCGAATTCCTGCTATCGAGAATGGGGTGCTTTTGGCTTGATAGGCCACTTAAACTCCAACAAAAAGATTAATGAGACACATAAAGTGCTCATGTTTAGCGAAAAAGAAGAAAAATTTTATATAGTGGCTTAGATTATAAATATTAAAAATATTCATGTTCTGAATAAAAAAATAAAAAGATGCTGCATTGAATAAAATAATGAATGTTATTGTACCAGAAATATAAAGGTGAATGAAAAAGAAACATTTATATATTTATGTTTTATGTAATGAACATTTAAATAATTTGTGAATGAACAATTTGTTGGTTGTGAGTAATAATAATAATAAAAAAGAAATCGTTCATTTTACATTTTACAGTAAATAAATAAATAAAAAGGAAATAGGTTGGTCGCATAAACAAATAAAAATAAACATGGCAGGGATAAAAGAAACTCAAATAGTCGAAAAATTAAATTCGACAAATTACGCAAATTGGAAATTTCGCGCAGAAATGATTTTAATAAAAGAAGAATTGTTTGATGTAATAACAGAAAATCCCCCAGATCCAATTAACACGGACTGGACGAAGAGGGACCGTAAAGCACGTGCAATTATCAACTTGAGTATTGAAGACTCACAGATCGTGCATGTAAAGCACTTAAACACTGCCAGAGAAACCTGGCAAGCTTTAAAAACAATTCATGAAAGGGCTAATCTCTCAAGCAAGTTATATTTGCTGAGAAAATTATACGGAGCAAAACTCCCAGAAAACGGCAATCTAATAAAACACATTACACATATTTTAGAACTTGTTGATAAACTTTCAGCCATAGGCGAAACTATTAATGACTCGCACATTTCAGCTCTGTTACTTTGTTCATTACCACCTAGCTACAACACCTTAATTATAGCCCTCGAGGCCCGTCCAGAAAATGAACTTAATTCAGAGTTTATAAAAGGAAAACTCACTGATGAATATACAAGACGTTTAGAAAACACAGATCAGAGCGAGAATTCCTCAAAAGCGTTTAAAACGCATAAAAGGTTTCCGGCTGAACACTATAATAAAAAGGACAAACAGTGTACATACTGTAAATTAAAAAACCATACATACAGAGAGTGCTGGCATCTTAAGAACAGAAACACTTACTCACCGTCACAAAAACAACAGCCGCACAAATCCAAGTATTACACATCATCGTTATGTTATGAAGACGCAAACTATTATAGAGAAAACAAAAACCGTGAAACAGAACCAATTCGGATTAACAAAACACAGGGCAATTCAGGAAAAGGCAGCGACGCAGCTTTTTTAGTCCAGAAACCAGGAAAACAAACCTGGATAATCGACTCAGGTTCATCGACACACATTCTAAACAGTAAAGATGCATTCACTAAGTTTAACGACACTGAAAAGACGACAGTCATCATTGCCAATGGAAAAACGCTGAATTCACACGGTACAGGTGAAACGACATTTAAAACAAAAACATCCGATGGAGGGATAAACACAATCACATTAAAAGAAGTATTATACGTACCAGAATTAGAATCGAACCTCATATCGGTAAGCAAAGCAACACAGAATGGCTATAAATTAATTTTCGATAAAGAAAAATGCACGTTATCCCGAAACGGGAATATTTATCTTGAAGCAAGAATGAAAAATAATTTATATCAAGTCGAATTATTAGAAAGCGCTGAAACTAATAAAGTAAACATTGCACATGAATGTAAAAATAAAAATTGCATAGAAGTTTGGCACAAACGACTTGGCCATCGTAACTATAATGCGATAAAAGAATTAATAAATAAAAACTTAGCAGACGGTATAAAAATAAATAACTGTAATCATAATGCATTATGTGAAATATGTATCCAAACAAAAATAAGTGATGCCCCATATCCGAAATCAACAAACTGTCCCAAAACAGGCAAAGTGCTCGATCTGATACACACGGACGTGTGCACATCTATCGGTACACCTACTATCGGGGGAAAAACAATGTTCGTCACTTTTATAGACGACTATTCAAGGTTCACAGTAATTTACTTACTTTCGCATAAAAATGAAGTTCACGAAAAGTTAAAAGATTATGTAGCCATGGTGAAAACCCAATTCGGCAGATTCCCTAAAGCTATTAGATCCGATAATGGAGGGGAATATTTAGGTAAACAAACGGAAGAATACCTAAGGGCAAGAGGTATCCAACACCAGTTTACGGTACCATTTTGTCCGAGCCAAAACGGCGTAGCGGAAAGAAAGAATAGGTCATTATTAGATATGACTAGGAGTCTACTCTCCGAAGCAGGCTTACCTCAAAAATTCTGGGGAGAAGCCATAAATACCGCCAATCACCTGCAGAATAGGCTACCAACCAAAGTAACAAACAAAACACCGTTCGAAATTTGGTTCAACCGAAAACCCACCTTACACTACCTGCGTACATTCGGCTGTAAAGCTTATGCCTACATACAGAAACATCAGCGAAACAAATTAGATGATAGAGCGCAGGAAGGAATACTTGTGGGGTATGACAACAAATCAAAAGGTTACCGTATATTTACAAAAGAAAACAAAATAATAATAGCGAGAACAGTTAAATTTATAGAAAATAGTGAAAACAACTTAAAAGAAAGCGAAGAGGTAGAAAACTCAGACAATGACAACAACTACATTCAAACAGAGTTAAGTAATTCGGACGAAGAACCAACCGCGTCCAAACAACCCGACGTAGAACCGAGAAGGTCTCAGAGGTCAAATAGAGGAGTACCACCCGACAGATACGTATGTCACGTAAAAACAAATGACACATTCGAACCATCCGATTTTTATGACATAACAAACATGAACAACCCAGTAGAAAAAGAAAATTGGCTGAAAGCCGCTCAGCAAGAAATCAACTCATTAAAAAAAAATAAAACTTGGGACTTAGTAGATCCACCACCAAATAAGAAAATTATTGGTTGCAAGTGGATTTTTAAGAGAAAGTTAGATAATTTAGGAAATGTACAAAAATACAAGGCCCGTTTAGTAGCGAAAGGATATAATCAGAAGTACGGCGAAGATTATGATGAAACCTTCGCACCCGTAGTTTCACACACAACAATCCGCACATTTTTAGCCTCAGCGGCATATAAAAATCTTTCTGTTCAACACATTGACATCGACACTGCATTTCTTCACGGCGAAATAGAAGAAGAAATTTTCATGAAACAACCAGAGGGTTTTATAGAAAAAAAATTGTGAAAACAAAGTGTGTAAACTGAATAAAACAATCTACGGCTTAAAGCAGGCAGCTAGAGCCTGGCACAAAAAGATCGCAGAATCATTAAAAAACATGAATTTTGTGCAAAGCACTGCTGACTCATGTCTGTTTACTAGAAAAGAAAAGGAAAATTTCACTTATATCATCGTCTACGTTGACGATATTTTAATCGCGAGTAAAAGTGAAATAATTAAAGATGTAATAAAACAATTGCAAAATGAGTACGGAGTAAAAGACTTAGGCGAAATAAGTCAGTACCTAGGAACCAACATAATCAAAACGAATGATGGTTACAAATTAAACCAAAAGTCAAAAATAGAAGATTTGGTTAGAAAGTTAAATTTAACAGATGCAAGACCTATTGGTACACCGATGGAAGTAGGTTTCTATAAATTAGAAGATAGCGACAATTTACTTCCGAACAATACAAAGTTTAGGCAAGCGATCGGTTCGCTTTTGTATATTGCCACAGTCACTCGACCCGACATTATGGCACCAGTAAATATACTTAGTAGGAGAAGTGCAACGCCACGCGAGAAGGATTGGAAAGCGGCAAAAAGAATTATTATTTACCTCAATTGCACAAAAAACCTATGCCTAACAATAAGTAAAAATAAACCACCAATACTCATCGCATATGCTGATGCTGATTGGGCTGGGGACACTAAAAATAGAAAATCAACCACCGGCAATATTTTTTTTCTGGGTGATAATCCCATTCAATGGACTACAAAATTACAGTCAAGCATTGCATATTCTTCCGCTGAAGCGGAATATGTTGCTGCAGCAACCGCAGGACAAGAAATTTTATGGCTATTAAAACTGCTAGAAGATCTTAACTTGTATCAAGTAAAACCTATTTTACTTTACCATGACAACCAAAGCAGTATAAAGATGATAGAAAATGAAAAATTTTCGAAGCGGACAAAACACATTGATATCCGCTTTCACGCCATAAGACAATTAAAGGAAGATAAAATTATCGAATTAAAATATTGTCCCACGCAATACATGATTGCTGACTGCTTGACGAAGCCCACACCCAAACCTCAACTTTTGTGTGACATCAAGACTATGAACTTGTTACCTTATCCATCTGAGGAGATTAAGGAGGGGTGTTAAATTTAATTCCCCAGATGTTCTTCGGCAACTGCTAAAAGTGATTAAAAAAAAAAAAAAGAAAAGAAAGAACTTGTTACTAAACACAGATCATTTCAACAAGCAAATTTACGAACTACTTCTTTTTACTTCCGCATTTAATAATGAGTGCTATTGCAGCCCACTTGAGTAACTCTCTAAAGCATATGTTCTAATAACTAAGATTTCATCACTAATATGTAACAAAAAGGAACATCTGAACATTTTGACTGTTGCCAGACACCTTTAATTATTATATATTTTTTCTACGCTGCGAATATGTGTTTTAGCAGCTTTATGTATAATCACTCTTAATCATGTAGCTTCTCTGTTAACACGGAGTTTCTTATACTCCAGTAATATGTTTAATTATAAGTATTTAAAGCTAAAATTTGAATCTTTCTTTATCGTAAAAACACACAATACTAATTCAAATTACATTATATCTTCCCATGGATTTAGCGATTCATATTAAGCTCTCAAAGGATACTTCAAAGGATAAATAATGCTTCACAAAATAAAATAAAATAATTTCTTCAAGAAGCTTTTGGATAAATCCCTGGCCACGCCACACCGATGAAGTTATACGTCATCGCGATATTGATGAATCCCAGGTAAGAGCATTTTACCTATTTCCATTTCAAAAGCAGCATAGCCACAAGAGATTTTTTCTAATTGTTTAAATATGAGACAGCGAATTCCTGCTATCGAGAATGGGGTGCTTTTGGCTTGATAGGCCACTTAAACTCCAACATTTTTTCCATATTTCGTTAATTCAGATTAAAATATAATCCTTTCACTCATTTTATTTATAATGGATAACTTTAATTTAAAAATGAAACCTTTAAAATTCATGTCTTTCACTTAAAAAAAAAATAAATAAATAAATAAAAAGAAAAGAAAAAGAATAAATAATACCATAAGCCATTTAATTTCAACATCAAAGCAGTGTTTTAATTTACCCCCCCAAAAAATAAAAAATGCTACTGGCGAGTTAAAAAAATGCTATTGGCGAGAATTGCACCCAGCTAACATAAAAGTACGAACTCTTTGCGATCATAGCAATTTTTATGTAGTTTTGTTTGAAAAAAAATATTTTGATTAAATCGGTTGCCAGAAAAAAATTCTTTTCTCGCCATGGACCTTTTCTGTATTTCGCCAAGTTCCTATACTGGAAAAGTACCTTCATTTATTTATTTATTTATTGTATTTTAAATTAGATGAATAAAAGACGGCACAGGTGTCATATACGCACTACGTTGGCGCGACTTTTTTCTGACGCCAATGTCATATACGCACCGGGGTACTTAACTGACGCCAAAGTGTCGTTATTTTGCTTGATATGGTAATCCGGATGTTGTTGTTTATTTATTAATAAATTGTTTATTTACTTTTATTTTATTTTTTAAAATTATATAAATTGTTTTGTTCTAAAGTTATTAATTAAACTTTTTATTTATTTATTGTTATTCCCTTTTTAAAAATATTACACAATAACCAGTGAGATGCGTTTCATTTAGGCGTTGCCATTAAACAAGTAACAAATAATCGCGATTTCTGGGCCACGTACGATAGCGTGATATATATATATATATATATATAGATTTTCAAGCATAAATTATTTTTATCTCTATCACGTGTAGCTCGATTACGAAAAGTTAATCCGCTTGCCCTTAAAACAATGTAAAAAGTACAGCATTTGTTTCCGTCTAATGTTCCATAACAAAATTAAAACTTCCTCTATAGAAAAATAAATAAAATAATGTAAATAAGAAACAAATTTAACAGACATGTGATTGAACCACCCGCTTAAAGCACCGAAATGATCGGAAAGACTGACGTAAGTCGAAAAAACTTGGGTTAATAAGTCCTGGCATGCGGTGACATGTGAAAGTATCGGTTTTAATAAATTTCAAAACTTTATTTGATTGCATAATTGATATTTTTCATATAAAAATTCTTTTTTATATTAGTGGGCAATCTAAAATATATATTACACGTAAAAAAATAATTAGAGTTTTAAAAAAAATGTTTTTCACCTATATTCTGTAACCCGAGGAGCTCGGGTTCGACCCCCTAGTTTTATTAACGATTGAAAATTTGAACAAATATATATATAATAAATAAATAAATAAATATAGGGAGAGTGTGAACTAACAGTAGGAATTGAAAAATCAAATGTATATTCGTTATATTTCTATTTCAAAAGTAAATGTATAAATGCATTTCTTTTAAGGAAAAAAAAAACATATATTTTAAATTTATGTAAGGTTTCTTCGAATATTTTTTTCTGGAAATGTGACAAGTATTTTTCAAAATATTTCGGTATTATAAATATAATTAATATATATATTTATATAATACTATCATTGATGTATCTTTATTACAGGTTCGAAAGGGGTCCTTGAATTTCCCGACTAAGAAATTCTTCGTTACCAGTATTTTCTTATGGAAAATCTCTCCTTAAATAAGGCGAAATTTCTTCCATGTAAACTAGATTTGTTTTCTATAAAAAAAATACTGATATTTGGCCTTGAAAATAACGGTACCCGTACGAACCCTGTATTATTTTTTAATTATTTTTACATTAAGATATAAATTCTATAAATGATGTTTGCCCTTTGATATATTTTGCATTGATATGAGTTTATAAGCAATGATTGTGGTTTTACCATATCAAAAAATTAAAAAGGTAAAAATGTCATTTAAATAACTTATTTCGGTGAAAAGTATTTTTAAGGATAATTATTACGTCACCAAAGTGCGATGAATTGTGAAATATTTAACTTTCATGATTTAATTTAATGCAAAATAAAGTTTCTGACAATTTATTTTACGAGTATGTATATCTTTATTAGTAGGTACTTTCTGCCGACAGAAATCAACAATAAGAGACAAATATGAGTCAATTTTCAGAAGTTTGGACAACCAAAAGAGAACAAAATAGAAATGTGTAGTTTTTTTTTTTTAAACAAACATATTTTTTTAACTTTCAAGAAATCAAACTTTTATTGTTTTGTATTGAAAAATGGACAATTAAGATAGATATAAAAGCACAACTAATTGTACAAAAATTAATTTTAGGTGCATTCATATAATATAAAGATACTTAAAATACAGATTAAAAATATCTTAAAATACATTAGAAAAACCCAGAACGTTTTCAACCATTACAAGGTCGTCATCAGTAGGATTTAAATTTTGTTATCATTCGACATTCTACTATCATACGATATACATGCAGTATGGAGATATTTGCTGCATAATAGATGAAAGATCGTTTTATGCAGGAACTTAAAATACGAATTAAAAATATCTTAAAATACATTACAAAAACCCAGAACGTTTTCAACCATTACAAGGCCGTCATCAGTAGGATTTAAATGTTGTTATTATTCGACATTCTACTATCATACGATATCCATGCAGTATGGAGAGATTTGCTGCATAATAGATGAAAGATCGTTTTATGCAGGAACTTAAAATACAAATTAAAAATATTTTAAAATACATTAGAAAAACCCAGAACGTTTTCAACGATTACAAGGTCGTCATCAGTAGGATTTAAATGTTGTTATTATTCGACATTCTACTATCATACGATATCCATCCAGTATAGAGATTTTTGCTGCATAATAGATGAAAGATCGTTTTGTTGAAAATTTGAATAACTTTATCTGGCATCTCATCTGTCGCACAACCTTTAAATTACAATGTTTTCTTCTGGACAATTCCCGAATAAGCGTAAAGAAAATAATAACAACAATTAAATCCTACTGATGACGGTCCTGTAACGGTTGAGAACGTTCTGGGTTTTTTTAATGTACTAGCCACCCTTGGCGACCAATTTGGTCTCCCTTAAATTTTATGCTTGGGAAAGCATACTAAGCATTATATCATGTTGCTTTTATTCATAATTTAATTTTACTTGGACTTCCTTAAATATAATTAATATAACCCCTTAAGTTAACATTAGTTTTTTTGCATTAAAATATACCGATTTGTTGATTTTCTGCAAGCAAGTAAACCCTATTGGTTTATAATGGAAATCTATGGGAATTTGGAGAAATATTAGAGATATTGCCAGGTTGGCGTTACATTTGGCGACTAATTTGGCTAAATTTGGCGATATATCGCCAATTTGGTGACAGAACATGGTCCTCCCTTTGGTAACCCCTCTTATAGGTATGGAAATGAATTAAACGCTGACCAATAAGCAATGAGATGCGTTTCAATCGGGCGTTGTCATTAAACACGTAACAAATAATCGCGATTACTCTGCCATGCATGCGTAATATATATATAGATTTTAAGATATTTTTAATTTATATTTTAAATATCTTTATATTATATGTATGAACCTGAAAGTAATAATTGTGCTTTTATATGTATTTTAATTATTTAACTCAAGGTGAATTTAGCACTACAATTTTAACTTTCTTTTATTGAAAAAAAAAGAGTTTGTAGACTCTCTTTCCCTGGATGTCTAGTACTCCTGGGTATACGATTTCGCTATGCGCGTTTTCGTCTGATGTCAATTAAAAATACTCCGAGCGAGTCTGCTTGTTTATATATAACTGCGATGACTTTTCGGTATTTTTTCATTTTTAATTAAAAGATGGACAGAGAAATTTTATGTATCTGTGTTTAGCAAAATACATAACTTATTTTGTATACTAAAAAATAAATTACAATAAACATCGCATAATGTCTAGGAAAATATATAAGCCTACAATAAAATAAAATAAAAGAATCTAAAAGAAGCACGAAAATAAAATATGATCATCCATCGGTTAGATATTTTGGGTATCGATTTAAAATCATTGTATCGGTTAAATCACGTTTAAAGTGTTGTTTTAATCATTATTTAAGGAAAGGAAACCTGACATATTCTTATGTTTAACTAACGGCTTTTCTTTCTATGGCTTGTTTTATAATGCTCAGGAAATATTGCTTTTTCATATAGATATATTTTAAGTGAAAAATTAAGTTTCTTGAAATTGAATAAACTCCTGAATCTTTAACAAAAACTTCGTTACTCTCATAAAAAAACACAAGAGCAGGGTTCTCGCTGCCGCCCGCCATTGCTCCAAATCGCAGCAAAATGTTTCATTTGCCTAGTAAACTAACAATCAGACTCGAAAAATTGCGAGTGCTCAATTTATGCTCTGTCTGTGTGTGTGCCAATACTCTCGAGACTCATCAGCATTTCTGAACGATTGATGTAGCTTTACATGTTCAATCGCACTGAGCCATTTATATTGCTCTATTTATATAAATACAGACTCAATATGAATTCAGTTTAGCAACAACCAAACGCACAAAAAGGATTATGCGATAGGTCAGGGACGGCGAACCTATGGCACGCGTGCCATAAGTGGCACGCTACGGATTATTTTTAGCACGGCATGGATTCAAGTTCAACATCAAAATATAGTATAATTTCACAAAATTCATTAATTAATCTAAGTTATGTTGTCTCTGTTTACCTGAATTCGATTAATTCAGTTGGTTGGCATTGTCATACAGATTGAAGAAATTGAAATGTAATTTAATGTATCTCAATCTAATTCAATATTGGCTCACAAAATATTAAGAATATGAGAGAATTAGGAGAATATCGCAAAAGAAGTATCAAAAGGCATTATAAGCAAAAATACCAATGGTAAAGTTATATTTACTTGGAAATCAATTCCAGACACTAAAAGATGTAGATTCTGGCACTTGCTATTTTGAGAATTGTTTCTGCGAGATTTTCATTTAGGAAATATGTAATATGAAAAATTCGAGTAAAAAAATCTTGTCAAATGGTCTTAATTCAACTTGCATTCTCTTAAAAATAACTAAGCACGAAGCCGATGTAAATTATTTGGTATCTAAGATGAGGCAACAGAAAGAATACTTTTAAAATAAATTTCTAGATTATAACATCAAATATTACCCATATTTTTTATGCTAAAAACAAAATTTTTTGTAATTTTAATTCATTATTATTTGATCCATTAAAATTTTTTATTGTTGGCAAGTCATGATCACGTGAAATATATTTTTGGTAAAATTTGGCACGTGGGTGTGAAAAGGTTCGCCGTCCTTGCGATAGGTTTTTGTTAATCACTGTCTTTGCACCGGCGTCGCTCTGGTAAAAACATAAACAAACTTACTCGCAACAAGTGCCAAATATTGAAAAGTTTTGCTGGAATGTGGTGTTGAAATTAACCATAATATTTATTAGTTATACATAAAGTATAATTGTCCGGTCAATTTTTTCTATCGGTCGTAATCTCATAGCAATTTTTAGTGTATGTTTTCAAAACGGTAAATCAAAGATAGTTGTTTTTAACTTTTATTCAGATTGCTAAAAGGAAGTCTGAAACATTTATGCAGTTAGAATGCATTTATTTGTAATAGTTTCTGTAGCGGATAGTTGGATAGTTGAATTTCTATTTTTTTGAGTAATTACAAAAAACAAGTAATATAAAAACTTTGTTTTTAAAGTCAATTCCTACTTAGGTCATCAAAGAAAATTTTAATATAATCCCTTAAGCTAATGTTAATTTTTGTTGCATTAAAATATCTCAATTTGTTGATTTTCTATAAGCAAGTAGGTTTACAATGGAAGTCTATGGGAACTTGTCGAAATATTAGAGATATCGCCAAGTTGGCGTCACTTTTGGTCGAATCATTTTGGTCGCTAAATTTGGCGATATATCGCCAAGTTGGCGACGAACATGGCCGTATTTGGTGACAGAACAGGGCCCTCCCTATGGTAACCCCCCTTATAGATATGAAGATGGATTTAAATGCTTCAATAACCAATGGCCGCCATTTTGTTTCCCATGCAAAATTAAATTAATTAATTAAAATTTAATTAATTAATTAATATTTGAAAAACTGCATTAACATCAATTGTTATCCAGTACAAGTTTAATTTTTTTTTCAAATTGATTGGATGAATAATGAGTATTTTATTAACGATTGAAAATTTGAACAAGATAAATATATAAATAAATAAATATAGGGAGAGTGTGAACTAATAGTAGGAATTGAAAAAAAAAAAAAATTAAAACATATTCAAAAAATGGATACAATAAGGGGTAAAAGATAAATTTCTCAGTGTTTCACGCCTAATCAATTTTGCTAACATTTATTTTCATTTGGCTACTGTTTCTTCCTTCTTATTCGCCATATCGCTAATATTGGTCAAAAGCCAGCGAGAACACTGCGCAAGAGTATCAAATCTGTGTTATATATATTTTTATTAAATATGTATTTTTATTATTCTTAAGGGAAACACTTGTAGCAAAAATGAGATTGTTGTCATATACTCTAGTAATCTCTCACATACAAATATATATATACATATATGTATAAGTATTTTTCATTTCTGGACATATACATTATCCAAACAAATACACGAACCAAATAATCATGAACCAAATCCCCATTTTTATGGGACAACAAACCAAACAAATAGAATAACAAGCATTTAAAGATGCATGCGAATTTAAATTGAATATATATTTTTTTTCTACAGTAACTGATGTTTGTTGAATGATATTGGAAGTTAGAATTGTGTTTTTACACCAGTCTCTTCATACAAATGCATAATCACGAACCTTAATCAAATACCCATGTTTAATGCACCTTTTATTTAACATCATCTTTTTCCTAATTAATGATACTTACATAATGTAAGGCGCAAATTTAGTGAAATTACAATAAATAAAATTACGAAATTAATGTTCATATAATAGAAATTTAATTATATTTTCTATTATATGAATTGTATAATTAATTACAATATAATAATATAACTATCTAATTAAAATTCATATAATAGATATTAAAGATGTATATAACACTGTATTTACTAAAAGAAAATCATAGGTATTTTTTATTTCGGACCTAATCATTATTCAGAGATATATTCTCGTCCAATATTTATGAATAAATATCCACTTCTATGGGACAAAGATAAACAAAAAACAAACCAACAAATAGGGTAATAATAACATAAAACAGCTTCGGTATCTAAATTGCATATCTTTCTACTGAACATGATATAGAATCCTTACTTTAAATCAGGATGTATTTTATGGCACTACATGAATTGTATGATACTACATAATGCAAGGCACATATTTAATAAAATTGCAATAAATAAAAGTATTAAATTAAAAATCATATAATAGAAATTTATTTATATTTCTATAAATATAAAAAAAACTTCTGATAACTTTAAGGTTCTATATCCCGTTGAAAGACAAATATATAAAAAATATTATATATATTTATATCGCAATTGCAACTTTATGATACTACATACATTGTATGATAACTACATAATATAAGGTTCAGATTTAGCAAAATTGCAACAAATAAAATTATTAAATTAAAATTCATATAACAGAAATTTAATATTATTTTCGATAGATATAAAAAGCTTCAGATAACTTTAAGTTTCTATATCCCATTGAAAGAAATATTAAAAATGAATTATATATACATTTATGTTGCAATTGCCGCGTTATAAAATTTACATTTTTATAAATTGAAAATTTTCTAAAACAGTTTCGTACTACGCTCAGATTGTAAATAAAATACCACTCGTATTTACAGTGGCTATTTATTTTCCCTCCGAATAATATGCAAGCATTAAATTATTAGAGTTTTTGCAAAAATGATTACACTGATATCTATTTTTATCAAGCTTGGTAAAAGTCATATATTAAATTATCTTTGTGTTGTTTTATCATCAGCAAGTTGTATATAATGCAGCCTTCAGAAAAAAGAAAATTACAAGCATTTTTCTCTTTTTGGACCTGTACATTATTCAGCGAAATGCACTCCTCCAATATTTACGAATAGATATCCACTTTTATGAGAAAATACAAGCAAAAAACAAACAAACGAATCGGGTAATAATAACATAAAAAGGCATCGGTATCTAAATTAAATATCTTTCTACTGAAAATGATACTCATATAATCCCTAATGGAAATCAATATTTGGCTTCTATATCAATCTCCTTACGTAAATAAATAATTTTTTTAGGGTATGTTTGTCTGTTGTGTGTATGTTGCACTCTTTTAGGGTATGTTTGTTAGAGGAGCTTTTATCATTTGTTAGATACTAAATTTGTAAAATTGTAAGATACAACAAAGTGTAAAGGTCAGATTTATTAAAATCTAAATAAATAGAATTAATGAATTCAAAATCATGTAAAAGAAACTAAATCGAGTTTTATAGAAACTTCAAAAGTCTCTATTACAGCTCAAATTCAAAATATTAGAATAATTACTTTTTTTTTCACAAACTGGAAATATCGTTTGGTAATTTAACATCTTTTAATGCAAATATGCAAACGATATTTTTATTAAGAACTTATTGTTGATTAAACTTATTTATTATCTTAAAATTAATATCATTTCTGAAAAGATTAATTGAAAAAAAAATTATTTCGAAAAGTCAAAATATTAGAATATTTAATCAAGTGGTTCAAAATATTAAAATATTTCGCATTAATTCTCCTTTAATTATCACCAATTCATAACTGGTGGCATCATTGATTAAATTCAGACGATTTTATTTAAAATCGGTGTTCTTTTTACAGTTTGTTTGTTTTTTCAACTTAAAATGGTTCGTGTGGGTGATATTCCTGAATCTATTAAACTTCGTATAGTTGATTTGTATCGGCACGGTAAAAATCAATGTTATATAGGGAATTATTTACATTGTTCGCAATCAAGCGTTAGTAAAATACTAACACAATATTCAAAAAATGGAAATTTTCAGAATAATCGCCGAAATGGCGGCCGAAAACCAAACGCATCTGCTAGAGCTGACAGGAAACTGAAGCGTATAGCTAAGAAAAACCGTTTTAAAAGTGTGCAATTCTTACATCGAAAATGGAAAGAAGAAGGAGTTGAAGTTTCTACATCGAGAACATTAAGACGTCTCCATAAATTTAAGTTGGAATCTCGTGTACCGAAAACAAAACCTCTCATGACTGCAAAACACGTGCGTATAATATTGAATTGGTGGAAATCAAGACGTTTATGGAGCGAAGAAGATTGGAAAAACATATTAGTTAGTGCTGAAATTATGTTGTATAGATACAAAACATACTTTCATCACTAAATAATATATATAATATAAATAATATAAAAATATCATTTGCATAAAAATACATTAAATTTGCCAAACGATATTTTCAGTTTGTAAAAAAAAGTAATTATTCTCATATTTTGAATATGAGCTGTATAACATTAGTATTTTAAATCCGCTATCTTGTTGAGAAAAACAATATGGAAAGAGTGTTATGCATTCCTCGTGCAAAATTACAAAATTTCATTTTAGACAGGGAAGCGGTTGCAAAAACCATCACCTCATCGAGTTGATGGATGTAATTCCAAAACTAGGAAACAGAAATTCTGTTTTTTTCAGAAATTAGTCGCCCCCGATGAAAAAAAAAATAATATTTATATGTACAGGGGGGTTATAATTAAACTTGCCCTATAAACAGCATCCTACAGCGCAAACGGGTGAGCGGAATACAATGAAATTTGGTATATAGACTATACACGAGATGTGCTCGCGGAATTTCGAAAAAGAAAATTAGTTCCAAAATGTTCACCAGATTCCGGAAAAAACATCAAATTTAACACAATAAACGACCAAAACGGAATACAAACACAATATTAACAATCCAGAACAAGAATTATGAATAATAAAATGTAAAACCGGCTGTTTTGGCCGTTTATTGTGTTAAATTTCATGTTTTTTTTCGTAAAAAGCGCTATCTGGTGGACACTTTGGAACTAATTTTGTTTTTCGAAATTCCGTGAGCGCATCTCGTGTATAGTCTATATACCAAATTTCATTGTATTCCGTTTACCCGTTTGCGCGGTAGGATGCTGTTTATAGGGGAAGTTTAATTATAACCACCCTGTACATATAAATATACATAGTACAAAACATATTTCAATTTTAAGACTTAAAACACACTCTTTGATTTTTTATAAAAAGACGTCATTCGCATCCGGAAGAAGAACTTCTCATTTACGATCTAGTCTTAAACAACATCTACAGTAAAGCATGCATATGACGTTACTATCGCTAAATAATACACAACTCAAATAAAAGTGATTTTGTAATTCAAGAAACACGACAAAAATATCGGCTATTTCATGATTGATATGCCTTCATTTGTTTGTAATATTAATATAAATACTTAAAATTAAATATAGTGTATTATAGTTCAATGTTTTATCAGAAATCATTTTTTTTTTTTTTTTTTTTTTTTTTTTGTTAAAATAGCATGTATTTTAATTACATTTTTATTCAGTTTATATGAGAAAATGGCAACAAAAAGATATAATTACTATTTTACAAATATTTCCCTTTACTTTCTACAGAAATAGAGTACTTGAGTTGTCAAAATTAAACAAATGACGCTAAAACCTACAAAAAATTTATATCTCAAAAATAAATGGAGATGCAGTTTTCAAATAATTTGCATTTGAAAGTACTTTTTTTTCCAATACAGAATAAAAATTGGAAATGTGCGATGCTTAGAAGTTTCAGTAAAAAATTGCAGTTGAGTATTGAACAGTACAATGATACATCTGCTTTGTTTTATGGCTGGCTTATACGACGGAACGTTATAATAGCTGGGAGAATGAAATAGCATACCGGGGGCTAATTATTTAAAACTCGATTCGTAGATTTAAAAGTCATGTAACAGGAATTTAATTGT
The DNA here is from genome assembly GCA_963932465.1 of Maratus speciosus. Taxonomy (NCBI): domain Eukaryota; kingdom Metazoa; phylum Arthropoda; class Arachnida; order Araneae; family Salticidae; genus Maratus; species Maratus speciosus. The sequence goes on along the minus strand of CAWVRF010001527.1, from coordinate 216,500 downwards.
GGTTTCTAGAAAACTGGAAATTATTTATTATAATATTAATATTTTAAAATTCCCTATCGCGTTGAAGGAAACGTTATAAAAAAGGTGTTACGCATTTCTCGAGCAAAATCACAAAGTTTTCATTTTAGACAGAGAGGTGACTGCAAAAACCATCACCTCCTCGAGTTGAAGGCTAAAATTCCAGAATTAGTTAAACCTTAATTTGCATAATAAAATGCAACTGGTCTTGCAAGTCATATATTAGTGGAAAACACCCGAAAACCCGATTTTAGTGGTTGCCTGGTAGGTTTACCTTTGTGTTTTCCTGCTCCCATTCCTCATGTTTTCATACTTTTGGGTGTCGGAAAACACAGTGATAAACCTACCTATCAACCACTAAAATCGGGTATGCTGGTGGTTTCCACCAGCATACCCGATTACCATGATATGCCTTGGCAAACTAGTTCCATTTTCATACTTGCCAACCTCCCGCTTTTTTTTTTAAATCAACAAAACATACCTTAAACCAGAAATTTTATTTGATAAATGAAAGCATGTAGGTTTCGAATAACTACCACATCGAAGGAAGAAATATTTAATTTAATAAATTTTCTGGTTGAAAGTTTGTTTCTTCGTTTAAAAGAAAGCGGGAGATTGGCAAGTATGCATTTTAATATGCTAATCAAGTTCTGTCCAATCCTGGAATTTCAACCTTCAACTCAATCAGGTAATGTTCTGAGTCGCCACCTCCTGGTTTATTTGTTTAAATTTAAAGACTTTCTAAAACCATGGAACTATTAATGAAGAGGAACTGACATATCCTTAAAAGTGAAGCTTCAACTGTAACCGCTATCGCAGGCGTTGCTTACCGCCGGTGGAAACTTCCACCAGGAGATTTATATAGAAATTTCAACTTATTTAAACGCCTTATTACCACAAAATTTCAGTCATAAATAATGGTAGAAACAAATTTTAATTTTTACTGGTAGGAGTTTACTTTGGCGGTGGTTAGGCCCTGCGTTTCCGTCATATTGTGACAACCAGGGAAACAAATTGACAGTTTTACAAGGCATACTGACACCAGTAAAAACAAACAGAAATTTTTATGTCATTTTTGAGAAAGACCTTCATGAAGACGACGCTTAAATATGACGAAATTTCGTATTCAATTTTACTGGTGGGATATTTGCCCTAGCGGTAATCAGAAACTGAAGATCCGATTTTAAAAAAGCAGCCACCATCTTGTGACAACATTCTCAGTTACTTCAGTCGCAACTGGTAGACAATACACTAAATGTCTCCTCTTTTTATTCATAACTCCATTTCTAAAACAGGTTGAACTACGCTCAGAGTTTAAGCAAAAAAACTCGTAATTTAAAGTTATTAGATTATTTACTTTCAGTTTGAATAATATGAATATACAGAATTAATAAAAATGAATTTTTGCAAGCATTCATTTTATGACATATATACATTTTCATGAAGCTTATTAACCCTTAAAAGCATGATTTTTTATTTTGTTTCGAAAAAAAATGTATTCGATTCTGAGAAAGGTTTATTACACAGGAAAAATAATGAAAAAAATCAGAGATTTTTCGTATAATACGTTAAACTTTTTCTTAATACACATCTGAAACGTATGCAAAAGCTACTGTTATAACTAAAATAATGCAAAATTTATAATTATTTTTATAAGTACGAATGTAGGTAATTTATTTTACATGAATTTTATATTCTAAAACTTAACCCTTAAATGTATGAATTATTAATTTAGAATTGTTTTTTTTAATTCTTATATTAAGGATTAGACATCTGAAATTTTAAGATAGATTTTTAACTTTATTTAATAGCATATTTTTGTAATTTTTACTGGATTAATATTTCTATATAAATATAGTGGTAGCTAAAAGTGAAATAAAAAGTCATACAGGCATGCATCAGTATGCATTCAGGGTTAAAAGGTATATACAGTAGAACCTCTTATGTCCGAAACTCTTTTAACCGAAACTCTCGGTTAACCGAAATCCATTTTGAAAGCTTTTTTTTTTTTTTTTTTTTTTTTTTTTTTTTTTTACTGTCATATTTCTTGTTTGCAAAATCCATTTTCAATTTTTTTTTCTCTTAACTATCATATTCCTTGTGTGGAAGCGGTCCTTTCGAAACTACGAGTACATATAAATATTTTCAAATCCATTTCTTAGAGTTCCTTTGAATTTAACTTGAGTTCCGGTAAGCTACGGAGCGGAAAGAAGGAAACGAACAAATTAGCAATTTTGAAGCTTTGGAGTGTTCTGCAAAAAGTTTGGCATGGCTGGAGCAGCAGAAAAACTGTGATACTGGTGAACTAATAATATTAAAAAACTCAGTGATAGAGCTAAAAAATAAAGGCAATCAAAACTGCCACAAACAAAACATTTTTTTCAAACTCTTATGATATACGTAAAAAGTACTTAATTTCAAAATTAAAATTCAGGATATTTAGTATTGTTTCCATTTTGTTATTGCTTTATTTTTATTAAGCACTTGTTACCATAATATGAAATCTTGCATATATTTCTTCTTAATCTTAAAATCTCTGAAGCGTTCCTGATTGTCCGAAAATTTCGATTTTCCGAAATATGATCGATCCCAATTACTTCGGATAATCGAGGTTCTACTGTATTAAAGTATCTATGTGTTATTTTATCATCCGAAAATAGTATATAATGCTGCCTTCAGTAGAAGTAAATCACTTAAAATTTTAGTCTATTTTTTTTTCTTTTTGAACTTGTGACATTATTCAAAGTACTCATCCAATATTAATGAAAAAATCTCCATTTTTATGAGACAAAAAAAAAAAAAAAAAAAAAAAAAAAAAAAAAAAAAAAAAAAGAAAAAACAATAACTAGAAAATGTCTTCGAATTCGAATTGGATAGGTTTATAAGGTAAATGATATTCACGAAATCCTTAATGGAAATCAGAAAGGGACTTTTATATCAATCATCTTATATAAATAAATATTCACCAACCTTAATAAAATTTTCATTTCTAAGGTATTTTTATTTTGTTTTATCACTCGTAGGATTCTATGATAAAGTATAATACAAAGCTCATATTTAATAAAAAAATAAAATAATTAAATGAGAAAAAAAAATCAAATTCATGTAACAGACATTTAATTATGTTTTCTAGGAACATGATTTTTTTTTTTTTTTTTAATAACACAAATATATTAACCCTTATCGGACGCTAGCTTTTTAAACATGGTTCATCACAAGGTTGTAATTGTATTCAGTGAATATTTGCCGGGCTGCCACTAACGACTATTTTTATATGCCGTTTGCACCATTATATTTTAAAAATAAATTCTCTAATTCTCTTGGACATGTTGTCGTATTATTATTATTATTTTTTTTTTTTTTTTAGATCTGTGACATAAACTCAAGATCTGTGACAGTCAAGAGCAGGCCTGGACTGGCTTGCTCTTACCGCCTTTTACCGACCTTTCTTAACTGTGCGTTACATATTTTTAAAACTCATATTAACTTTTTAAACTTTATCATTTTTTATTTTTCCATAAATTTAAAAGTGTTATATTTCAAGTATTCCTTCAATTAATTTCTAAACCACTTTTTTAATAAAGTATTGTTTTATTTTAAACTTAAAACCTTTACGTAGTTTTAAAAACTACAGTTAGACTTTTATTAATCCCAATGCAGGGCTGCTACCGGCGACTATTTTTTTATTCTATTTCAACCACTTTTGGAAAAGGCAAATCTTTTACATAAGCAATGACTCTCGATTATCACGTCACTCCGCTTATCACGTCGGTTTTTCAAAGTCCCGATTTTCTGTATATGATTTTAATGTAAAAAAAAAAAAACTCCGGATTTTACGAACTCCGGATATCTCAACGGTTTAGGAAAATTGTCCATTTTTCATAATCCATCTTATAAGTAAGCAAATTAAGAGGTAAGAAATGTCTTAGACAAACATTTTACAAAAATGTCTAAAGTACACATTGGGATAACTGACTTCAATGCTTTATCTAAATAAACAAACCAACACACTGTGAATGATCCACTTTAGCTCCAGATAGACGTATCGGTCTACTCGCGGTCTTTTTGTTCTGGTCAAGCGACGCTTTCTTGTGGTTACACGTAGTTTTTCATCCGACTGAAACCGAATCATTACATTGAAACGCTCAGAAATTATCTAACATTCATTTATGAAACCCTGAATATTGATTTCAGTTCATTATATAACATTGAAAAAATAATTGTAGGCAACACATCTAAGGATAATCAAAACATAATTAATCAATATTTCATGTAACAATAAAAAAACAAGTCACCATAAATCTGATTTTTTATTCTTTTCAATTTTGTTTTTGCGTTTATTTTGTTTAATATTAATGATTTATTGCATAAAACTCCAAGAACAGTTATGAATTTAAAATTGCCTAAAATTAATTAAAATGTAGCTTTTTATAAACATATTTTTTTCCAACTCCGGTTACCTCGACTCTCCGCTTATGACGACACTTGTTTTTGGACATGAGAGTGCCGGTATAACGAGGTTAGACTGTATACTATAAAATGTATTTTTTAAAAATAGTGATTCGAGCAGAATATAAAAATAGTCGCCTGTGAGAGCCATGCCAATAGGTCACTAATAATAAGACAACCATCTATAGACTGGGCGTCAAGTTGCTGTACACGCGGAAGCCATTCAAATACTTTACTCTGTTAAGGGCTCTTCACCAGCTTGAAAACACCCGCGATTGAACTTTAATGCGGCCATTTTTCACTTTTTCCATTTCATTTGCAGATTTTTTTTTAATAAAGGTACTTTCACTTTCGGAACTGGATTTTTTCTATAAAAAGATACTGGTAGTTCTCCTGGAGAAATAACGGTATCCGTACGAACCATGCTGACATACTGTTCTAGAACATTTTGCAAGAGAAATATACTACAGAATCTATTTTCTTTAAATAGTTGTGCCGAATAGAATAGAAAAATAGTCGTCTGTGGCATCCCTGTTAATAAAAAATGTGCAACCGAAATCGAAAAAGTAGAAAATGGCCCGAATAGAGATCGGCTATTATATGCAAAAAAATCGTTTTGAAATATTCAAATTTAAATGAGAAATTCGATACCAACCTGCCCATACGTTTATCATTAGCGAGCGGGTGTTTCTAAGTAAGTGAAGAATCTCCTTAAGGAATGTCAAAGTACAATTTAACCCCTTCAGGGGCAGTGGGATAAAATATATCCCACCTAATTTAAACAAGATTCCCACCAGAAAAGTTTTACTGAATTTTACATTTTTAACTTTGGAGGAAACTCGTTAAAATATTGCCTTTCCTTATTTAAAAATAAAATTTTTCGATTATTCCGGTGATAATTCAATATTTACAGTCATTTTCCCTTGCCCCTCAAGAGGATAAAGTGATGCTTTAAAAAAGAGCTGTAAACCAACAAAACTCGTGTAAGAGATACTGGTCCCGAACGAGTTATATCTTGTCACATACTTTCACTATGAGAAAGTACGGATTTCACGTAAGAGGTGACAAATGATCGATAAGGGTTAATTTTTTTTATTACATCCACCCGTTCAGGGCAGAAGAATTCTGTTTGTAAACTTATGAAATAATTGACTGACACCGGGATATTCAAACAAATTTATTGTAAAATAAAAACCCGCTAATTTGCACTTTCATTACAAAAGCAAACTTTTATTAAAATATTCTTCGTGCCATTTAGTCCAGGCAATAGAGACCGTATAGGGGCTCTACCTAGCAAAACTCATGGTAGTTCTGGAAAAAGGCTTTCTATATGTTTTTTGGGTCGCTGAATCCGAATTTTTAACTTCCCACCAGAATTTCCTCCGGCAACCACCCAAATTTTGGTAAAATACCCCAAAAAAGGTTTTTATTAAAAAAAAATCTATTTTTTTAATTCTTTAGAGAAAAAGTGTCTAGAAATTCAGAAAGTAGACAAAATTTGCAACAAATAAGATATATGGCGTAGGATAAATGGGGAGGGGTGGATCTGCGCCGCGGTGCTGCGTGGACTAAGTTGCGCAATTCCTCATAACCACACACATCGTTTACATTCGCCCTCCTGTCTCCCCTCCGAACTTTCCCTATAAGGTTTACTTTAAGTTTCTTGAGCCGCTGAATGCGAATTTTTAACTTCCCCCCAAAATCCCCCGCCCAAAATAGTTGTTTTTAAATTAAATTTTTTTATTGTTTAGGGGAAAAGTATCTAGAATTTCAGAAAGTAGGCAAAATTTGAAACAAATAGGATATATGACATTATGACGTAAGATGAACGGGGAGGGGGAGGGGTGCCTCTGAACATGCACTGCGGCGCTACGTGCACTAAGTTATGCAAGTCCAGGAAATAGGCAATTTTACCTGGAAAAATTAATGCTAGTTCTGGATTCCTACCCCTTTTATGTTTTTTGGGTCGCTGAATCCGCATTTGTAACTTCCCACCAAAATTTCACTCGGCAACTGCCCCAAAAAATTAATTTTTTGAAAAAAATTGATTTATGAGAACAGCGCGCGGAGAATCTTTCGAGGCAGTTCCCCCCCTCTCCCCGTTTATCCTACGTGATAATGTCATATATCCTATTTGTTGCAAATTTTGTCTACTTTTTGAATTTGTACATACTTTTCGCCTAAAACAATAAAAAATTTAATTTAAAAACAACAGTTTTTTTTTTGGGGGGGGGGGTTGCAGGGGAAGGAATTGTGGGGGGAAGTTAAAAATTCAGATTCAGCTACCCAAAAAACTTAAAGTAAACTTTATAGGGAAAGCCCGGAGAGGAGACGGGAGGGCGAATGTAAACTATGTGAGTGGTTAAGTGGAATTGCGCAACTTAGTCCACGCAGCCCCGCGGCTCATGCTCCGAGGCAGATTCCCACCCTCCCCATTTATCCTACGTCATAATGTCATATATCTTATTTGCTGCACATTTTGTCTACTTTCTGAATTTATAGATACTTTTCCCCTAAACCAATATAAAAATAGATTTTTTTTAATAAAAACCTTTTTTGGGGAAATTTTACCAAAATTGGGGGGGGGGGGGTTGCCGGGGGAAATTTTGGTGGAAAGTTACAAATTCGGATTCAGCGACCCAAAAAACATAAAGAAAGCCGATTTCCAGACCTACCATTAATTTTGCCCTGTAAAATCCCCTATTGCATGGACTAATTGGTCAGTTTTGGAATTAAAATTAGTGGCTAGACCGTCTAGCCACCGCCCTTGAAGGGGTTAAAAGAAACTTCGCAGAAAAGATGATATTCCGCATGCAAAATTACATCTTTTTTTTTTTTTTTTTTTAATATAGAAAGATTCTCTAAAACAGGTTGGTACTACACTCATAGTGTAAGAAAAGGCAATCCTATTTACAGTAAATGGTTCCCTGTTTTCACTTTGAATGCGTTCATGCATGAAATCATTAAAGATGATTTTTCCCAGGAATCCTTCAATGTGTATCCTTCAAATATTGATGAAACTTAGTGAAAAGCATATGGGGCATTTTCACAATCTTTTGACTTTTATGTTCCTGAATAATAACTTTATTTTAAATCATTCTTTTGTGTTATTTTTATTTCATATACTGGGGAACATCCCCAGTATATGAAATAAATGTATTGCATAACAATATTAACGAGATAAATAAGTTTTGGACGGTGTTGGGGGTCCAAATACCATGAAAACTCCTATACCGTCCCGTGTCCCTGATGCTGATTTTTAAGTTTGGAGTTGTCTGTATAAAATTGTTTCAATAAAAGTAATTCGATGTAATTTTTTTCCGAAAGGTGGGACAATTTTTTTTTTAGATAAATATGTAGCAAAAAATTAACCTGCACACATTTACGGTTGATATTATTTTTTGATCTCTGCCCCTGGGTTTTTCATCCTTACCGTCCCGCTTGTAAACTTATACAAAAAATCTCTTCAGATGCAGCCACAGATTTTTTTTCAAGTTTTTTCTCATGCAGAAGTATGCTAGAGAAAGAATGTCTAAAATTCTTTGACAGGAAATTTACTGCAGAATTTAAATCAGCATTTAAACACCAATTTCAAGATCGTGGCTTTATTGGTAGTCTTACCGTCCCCAAGGTTTATTCCTGCACTTTTCGAGGTAAATTAATTTTTTTTTAATTTAATCAAATGTTAACAACCGTTTCTAAAAATCAATGAACATTGTGGCTATCACTTAACATGATTTGCCTAAAAATAGGTAATAATTTTCCTTATCGTTCCATCCTTACCGTCCCTTTTTCCCTATACCGTGCCCTTTTTTAACCTTACCGTCCCTTCTTTAACACCCATTTAAGACAATGTTATACAAAAATTCTGTATTAAAAGTCCGACATTTTTATTATTTCTTATTTGAATGTCCTTTGGGTACTACGCAAATTCATTATAAGTAAAAATTTAGAAGAAAATAAAAAGTTATAGTGGTAAAATGGTAAGGAAAATTAAACTCGCAAGTTTAACTTAAACCTCAGTTAAATAAAAAAAATTTCGCTGCTGGCCATTCTCTCCTTATTTTGAATCATTAAGGCATTCGTCTATCAGATTAAAATTTTATTTTACAAGTTTAGTTTTACCAGATTTTTATTCCCGAAAGTCAAAAGATTGTGAGAATGCCACATATATTAGAGCATCTTTGTGTCTTATTTAAACCATCAGTAAGATGTTTATATTTCTGCCTTCAATAAAAGTAAAATACAGAAAGTTATAAATATTTTCTATTTTTGGACCTGTACATTATTCAAATAAATGTACTTATGCAATATTCATAAATACAATCTTCACTTTTACGTGACAAAAATAAATAGGCAAACAAACGAAGTAACAATAACAAGAAAATGCATTCAGATTCAAATTGAATATTTTTCTACCGTTAATGATATTCATGGAATCCTTAATGTGAATGAAAATACGCCTTTTATACCAATTTCCTTATATATTTACTTTTACACTAACCTTAATAACGTGTTCATTTTAAACGTATTTTTATTTTGTTTTACCAGTCGTAAGATTACAAGATACTGCCTAATCTAAACCTCAAATTTAATAAACTTTAAATCAGTAAAATTAACAAACTCAAATTCACGTAACAGAAAATGAAATGATGTTTCCTTGAAACCCGAAACATCTTTAAATAGCAGTTATAGTCGAGGGTAGGTTGATGAGTAATGCACACTAAGCATCTAGAGCACGAACGAATGATCTTCACAAGTGCGCCCGGTGGCATATGGAAGTAAAATTCCCTCTGTATATGCATGTGCAGATTTGAAGTCGTTGATTTCATCCAGTGTGTTCTGAGAAACGAAAGTATGGGGACGTGTTCTAGTGCTATGTCAACACAAGTTAAACAACGTGCTGTTATCGAATTTTTAACTGCTGAAAAAAATGACTCATGTTGAGATTCATCGTCGTTTAACCCTTTCCGGCACAGTGTGCCCAGTTTCGGGATACCTAATTTTAATTCCAAACTTACGACCGGCACCAAGAATATTTTAGTAAAATTTTGCCTTTACTATAAACATGTAACATAACACGATTTTAATATTTAAAAAAGTCGTTTTAAATTTCCAGTGTCAATCAACCATTTCATCATTTTATAACAAAAATTGCCTGTGCCGGAAAGGGTTAAAGGCTGTTTAAGGTGACGATGCTGTTGATAAGTCTTCTGTAAATCGATCGGCAGGAAAATTTCGTGATTGCGAGCCTAGAAAAGCTATAATTGTTGAGGAAAAACGCAGCGGACGGAGTGATCACTCCTCAAACGATAAACATTGCAAATTCGTCGACGATTTGATTCAAAATGACCAGCGAATCATGCAAAAGCGTATCGCAAACCATATTGGACTATCCAAAGAAACGTGCTGTCTCCATTATTGAGCAATTGGGATACCGTAAAATCCACAACTACGGAGGGTCTGCGAAACCTAAAGTTTGAACCGATTCCACACCCTCATTACTTCCCTGATCTTGCGCGTTTTATTGTGCCTTGCGATTTTTATTTTTTCAGGGATGAGAGCGCTCCGACACAAATGACCGATTACTACCACTAAATTCTAATAGCATGCTTTGCTTTCTTAAATCTCAATAATTCGGTCATTAATTAATACGAGAAATATAATGAAAATTTAGTGGTAGTAATCGGTCATTTGGGTCGGAGCGCTCTCATCCCTCTTTTTTGCCTATACTCAAGCGAGAGCTCAAGGGTAATGATCACATCCCGGACGATGAGGTGAAGGCAGCTGTGAAGTCCTGGATTCGAGAAAAGTCGGGAGAAACTTTCAGTAACAACAACAAAAAAAAAACTTGTTACACATTTCGAGAAATTTGTTAGCCTTAACGGTGACTATATGGAAAAATAAATATATGATTTTGAAGCTTAAGAATTGCATTTTAATGTCCTTTTTGTACAATCTTGCTATTTGTTTTTATTCGTGTTCTACAAGCATGTGTGCATTACTTTTAAGCCTACCCTCGTAATTACAAAATTACCATTTTTATGAATAGGAAGATTTTCTAAAATAGGATGGTAGTACGCTGAGAGAGTAAGAAAAAACATTGGAATTTACTATAAATGACAATTTATTTTAACCGTGAATGGCATGCCTGCACAGAATTCTTAAAAAAGGTTTCTTTACAAAAATCCTTTCAATCATATGTTATGTTTTTATCAAGATAATTAAATGATACATGTATTAAAAAAATCTTAGTGTTTTTTGACTAGCAACAGGTATATATTTCTACCTTCAGTATAAAAAAATATATATATATATATATGGATTTGCACATAACTCAAAGAAATGTACTCATTCAATATTTATGAAAGTTATCTCTACTTTTAGAAACAAACAAATAGTGTAACAACAACAATAAAATGGATCCGAATTTCAATTGCGTATGTTTTTTCGGTAAATGATATTCATAGAACCTTAGTGGAAGTAGGAATGGGACTTCTACACCAATCTAGCGTAGAAATAAATATATATCACGTTTAGTAAAAAGCATATATTAAAGCATCTTTGCGTTGTTTTATCATAAGAAAAAGGTACATAGTGATACTTCTGTCAGTAAAATTAAAGTGCAAGAAGTTTTTTTTTCTTTTTGGATATGCGCACACATAACTCCGTAGAAATATACTGAACAGATATTTATGAAAAAAATTCCCACATTTGTGGAGAAAATCAAACAAATAGTGTAAGAATTACAAAAAAATTCCGGCGAATGTAAATTGAATACTTTTTTACACTAATGAAATTCATTATACTCTTTGGAAGTCCGGATGTTGCTCTTATATCAATCTCCGTGCATAAATAAATATTCATAAAGTTAAATGAAAAAGTCTTTTTAAGACATCTTTATCTTTCATCAATGAAAGATACAACAAAATGTAAAGCTCTCATTTAATTCATATTCAAATTAATAAAATAAAAGAATACAAATATATGTAACAGAAAAGGCAGAAAAAAAAAACCCTTACAAATCTTCAAATAACGCTGAGTTTCTATATAGCGTTGAAAGAATCATTATACGAAAAAGATACACATTTCCCATGCAACATTACTGCATTTACATTTTTATGAACTTAAAAACTTTCCAAAACAGGTGAGATATCTCTGAGCTCAGAGAATAAGAAAATGGATTTGCATTTACAGTCAATGTAAACTTAGTTTTACTGGGAATAAAATACACAGAATCGTTAGAAAAGAATTTAAAAAATCATTTAAGTTTTCAAATTCATTCGCATAAATTTTCATCAATCTTTGTAAAAGGCATATATTAAATAATCTTATATTGAATAAAATTAAAATTAATTTTGTTTAACTATATTATAAAAGACAAACGTGTCTGTGCGTAAAGCTGACGCCATTTTGACGGCGGTTACAGCAGACGATTAAATTTAACTTTTAGCATATTTTTTAAATTTCTAAATACCGCACATTTTAAATTTTTACATCGTCGAAGAGAGAAAAAAATGTGCTTTCAAATGCAATTTGTTTGAAATATATATTGCAAATCGTCTGAAAACTGTTTCGCAATTTACTCAATTTTTATTGTTTTTGAAATAATTTATCAACCATGATTTTTTTAATCTATCTCTGGCACTTGCAGACAGACGATTACAAAAGATAAATCTGTTCACAAGTACATTAATATAAATAAATTAGTACAGCATTTGTTATATTCCATAACGAAAGTAAACTTTATGATTAAAATAATAATATAATATAAATGAACACATATTTAAGACATGTAATCGAACCATGCATAAATCATTGAAATTATCATAATAAAAAAGGATAGCGATCTTTGGCTATTTCTTTGATCGTTAATTCCTAGCACGAGGGCAATCCCAAAATTTCCCTTTTAATAAATTTCAAAAGTTTATTTGAATACGTAATTGCTATTTTTAATATAAAAAAGATTGTTGGTATTATTCGTGAAAAGTCTGAAATATATATATTAAATGTAAAAAATCTATTGCAAGTTTCAATAAAAAAATATATATATGGTTTTCACCTAACGCTCTGTAACCCAGCAAGCCCGTGATGGAACTACACAAAAATTTCCTTACATGCTTCCAGAAATTTAAAAGAAACTGGCATTTGTTATACAGAGTGATTATAAAGAAGGTTCCGATGTCAAATTGCTGTAAATTAACCCTTAAATGCCCGATTTGTCAAAAATCACTGTAATAATGTTTTTCGGCTTTCCCTTTTTAAATAAACCATGGGAAAAATACTTTTAAAAAATCATTTTTTGTTTTAAGTATGGTTTACGGCTAAAAAACAGATTTTACTAATCGGCAATACTGGTCTTTAATTGAAAAAACAATTTTCCTCGATAAAATTCTATAATATTAAACACACAAGAATTTTAGGAATTATAATAAGAAATAAATTTTATTTGCTCACTGCAGAACAAAATAGGGTATTTCGCAAACTTCCAAACAAAACAAAAAGATCAAGTAGCAACAATTGAAAAAATGAACCTATCTTTTTTCTCAAACAGCACAAGTGCTGCAATCTACATGTTGAAAATTGATTTAATAATATTTTCAGAATGTATTTTATTGGCAACATTCGGCATTATAGCTTCAATATTATTCTAATAGTATTTTAGAGCCTAAATTGGGTATGTTGCCAAAAAGCAACAACCGGTATTTAAGGGTAAAAAACTCCATCCCAGACTGAACAAGCATTTAATAAGAAAATTTGTGAAGCAATGGAATTTTACGAATTGAATTTTTTACAACTGAGCGAAAAAATTCCCATTCCGGAATTTGAACACATAACCTATGTTTTAAGGATTGAGTTACTTGAGCCGACAACCGGCGGGCATATATGGCCCATATAAACTTATTGGCAATAGCATGGCAGATCAGATGCTAATGCGATAAAAGTTATCACAATTTGTAGAGCACTGGCTACTTAAGTCAAAGGTTCTGGGTTCGAATCGCGGTTTGGGCTTTTTTTCCGCTCAGTTGGAAAAATTCAATTCATATGATACCTTTACTAATCAGTATGATTAATTTAAAAATTATAGTGAATTGGCATTTTGATTCGCGAAGGAAAAATTCTTTGAAAACTGAAACGATAGATGAAGTTGTTATACACAGAAATTGGGGAAAGGGTAAATTTTTGTCATTAAATCGCGCGCAGAAACCAACTATTTTTGGTGGATTTCATAAGATATACTACCTATTGCAGTCGTTACCATAATGCGACTTTAGAAAAATTAGTTTCATTATATGACCCCAGGAGCCCAAAACCATCCCCCATCTAAAAAGTGTATATATATATATGCATATATATATATGTGTGTGTGTGTGTGTGTATCTAAATTTCATAATCAAAATAAAATACGAAAATCCAATCAGTAAAGATTAATAAAGATTTCTCCTTTGTGTCAATTAAGAATTACAGTCTTTTAACAATGCAATATAAAAGAAATATGCCACATATATGATTTTTATTGTTTGTGATATTAAAGTTTATATCTCTACAATATATCTCTGGTCAGCAATATGTAGGAATTTTAAACCTACTTAGACATGTTCCAGTCCTCATCTGATAAAATAATTGTTTATTTACAGAATTATAATGAATATATTTGAGTATCGATGATGAGGTGGCATATTTCATTACTAAAGGCAAAATAATATCAAATAACCGTCTTGAGTAGTTATTTTGAATCTTTCTAAAGTTATGTTTGAGCTGCTTCAGGTTCTAAAGTGAAGAAAACAGATAAAGACTTAGAAATTTTCAGGGAAATAAATTCTATGGAATGCGAAATAATTATTTGGTAAAAAAGCTTTTTCTTCACTTATTTGGAAGTATTCAACATTTCATAATTACTTTCTTATTTATCAGCATGTGTACTTGCATATGCATAATAAAGCTTAATAATACCTAAAAAACATTAGGCTCAACAGGTTGGAATGATTCTTTGAGTGGTCGTTTTAATTTTACATTGTTTAATTAATTCACTTAAATACAGGGTGATAACAAATAATGGACCCGATTTAAAAAAAATCATATTTTCGAAACTACTGCACATGTTACAATAAGTTATACATTAATTTAAACAGAAATATACCAAGTTTTTTTTCAGTTACAAATGTTCGATGTGTAACCCTCTTGTTACACGGCATACGTTCAATCTGAAATGCAGTTCGTTCGAAATATTTTGTAGCATCACTCTAAAAAAAATCATATTTTCGAAACTACTGCACATGTTACAATAAGTTATACATTAATTTAAACAGAAATATACCAAGTTTTTTTTCAGTTACAAATGTTCGATGTGTAACCCTCTTGTTACACGGCATACGTTCAATCTGAAATGCAGTTCGTTCGAAATATTTTGTAGCATCACTCTGTCAATGGTTCTGAAGGGTGCAGAAATACGTTTTTTAGTTCTGGCAGTGTTTTCAGTATTGGTGGTGCATAATAAATGTATTTGATACAGTCAGAACTTAAAGAACGTATTTGTGCTGCATTCAAAACCATTAACAGAGTGATGCCAGGAAATGTTTGGAACGAAATGTATTATACAGTGCGGCGCAAAAGTTTATGAACAAGCTAAATATTTTTTTAAATGAAAAATATACATCGGGATGCTTTGAAATTTTTACTGTATCTAAACAATTGGATTACAAATTCATGTTTCGAATTCGGAAAAAATTCATTGTAAGGAAAATGATAAAATATTAAAAATTGAAAATTGTGATGTTGCTAAAGTTTATGCACAGAAACGAAATATATACATTTCACAAGGCACAAACGTCTTTTAGTAGTCTATGGTGCTTCCATTGCACCTGATGAGAACGAATACTCGATTTTCCATTGATAACACGAGAGTATGGAAGGTTTTGGGAGCGAGTTTGTACCAGGCTTCCTCGATCGCTGTTTGAGCTTTTGCACTGAATAATACTGCTTCTCATTTTTGTGGCCGGCACGTGAGAGGATTCCCCAGATGTTCTCTATAGGATTGAGATCTGGGCTGAGTGCTGGCCAGTTCATCACACTGATATTCTGAGATATAAGCTATTCTTTTGTGCAATGGGAAGTGAGTATTCATGCGTTGTCTTGCTGAAAGGTCCTGTTGGGACCACCTAGGAGTTCTCCAAACGATCACAAATGCTCCATCAGAGTTTCTTGAAACATTTGTGAATTTTGTCTGACATTTAGGAAGCAAAGAGATGTTTGTACATTATAGCCAAAAGCGCCCCATACCATGAGCGAATCATCACGTTGTTGCCTGCTGAATATGCTCTTCGGATCTTTCCACAAGGCACGCCAAAAGAATGAGAAGCCATTTGGATCATCCACATTCCATTTTTTTCATCAGAAAAAATAACACTAATCCATTCGTCACGATAATACATGTACTGTTTTGCCGATTCAAGTCTTGCTTGTTTTTGACACTGTTTCAGAAAAAGCTTACGAGATAATTTTTGTTTTTCGATGAATTCTGATTCTGTTATTCGTCTGCATATGATGTCATGTGATATTTTTGAGCCAAAAGCCAGTCTTTTAATTCTTCTATTCTCACAAAATGTGGTTTTACTCGACGTTTCTGAGCAATATACATTTTTGAATTATTTTTCACGTTGAAAAACAATATAAACACCACGTTTAGACCGATTTAAAATAAGCGAAATTTGCAAAAAAAACATTTACTTTCAGCTTTCAGCTTCCAAATATCTACAACTTCATCAGGCGCGAGCGGCAGAGATTTCGACATTTTGATATAACTCGTACAGCGATCTCTACACTTTGTATTCTAGGAAAAAAGTCTCGCCGATCCTCCACTTATCATATTTAAGGAGATACCCTAGTAGCAGCGACTGGTCGCATTTTGCTAGGCCTTTCATCAATTCCTCGAAAGTTGCTCGAGAAATAATACACGTATATCATTGCGAGCAACATATGAGAACCGGTTTTGATGAGGCTATATTTCATCAACTAAAGCTAACACTATGAGCTCATTTGCCGATGAAAACGTGCTGATTGGTAACTCACCAACGACATATAACTGCCCAATATCGAAACACGGTGAAATATGGGCGAAATCACAGTTTTTCTGGAAGCGCAAATCTGATTGGTTGAAAGACGAAGGCTGCGCGAAGTCCCGGATGAAGTCGGTGTTGTTGTTTTGATGAACTCTCCAGCGAGGAAGGAGGAAGCGGACGCCATTGCTACGGCGACAGAGTGAGCTCCTTGGAAGTTGAAAAAATACTTTTTCTCGGAAATATGTAAGTACCTATTTCATTCATTCTGATGTTATTACTTTTTTCACAAATAAATGTTGTGAAAATATTATACAGACTTGCCAATATTTCTGATTTTCCACGTTTTCCTGTGCCCTTGAGTTTCATACACATTTTTTAATAGCTTGAAATTTTTATTATCATATCGGTAATTTGTCTCGAATAATAATGAAGTTCTTCATTATTGTTTCGTAATTAAACTGGTACAGAACGTGATTACATTTTTAAAATAATGTTTTTACTGGAAAAAATAAAAACCCGAATTCTGAAATAAAATCCGATTTTTGGGTCTCGGAGATTGGCAAGTCTGTATGTATAGTATGTTGTTTCTGGTTGCTGTATGTATAAATCCTTTTACATTTTCTGATCGAATAAAGAGAAAAAATATTTTAAAATAAGCAAAAAAAAAAAAAAAAAGTAACAATCATTCTGGCAACCAAAATGCTTTAATATTATTAAGTCAGGATTTAAGAAAAACAAAACCCCCTTTTAACACCCTTTTTTCAATAACACCCAAAATAACCCCTACAGCTGCGATTTTCAAAAAGAAACAGGCAGAGGAGGGAGGGGGGGATGATATTAAAATCCAAAAAAGTTCATAAAATACTCTATCACTTAAGATAAAAAAAAATTTTCGCAGGGTTCGCAAATATCAAAATAGTCAAATACTTAGTGCTGATTATAAATATTTTAAGATTTTTGTGTTAAAGGAAAAAAATGATTAATTGCTGTCAAAGCTTAATATATATATATATATATTTTTTTTTTTTAACTGAAAAAGGGTTATTTTGTATACTTAAAAGTAGGTGTGTGTACATTTTTCTTATACAGAAAGTAAAATTATTACAGTGCAGATAATGTATGATTTTTTTTTTTTTAATTTGTCTATTTTCTGTGTTTTAAAATGTGTATTTTTGCTTTATTTTGATTGTCGCCATTTTAAAATGCACACTTTTGCGTGTTGTCTCCTAGAGTTTGGTAATCTGGGAGACAAAACGAAAAAACATGTCGATTTTGTGATTTGGTTTGGAAATGCACCAAGAAGGGGGGATCAAAGTTTAGTTAAAATATTTTTGTTGGTTTTCAAGGGGGGGGGGGTCATGACCTCTGTCACCTCCCCCTTGGATCCGCCATTCTAAATTACGTAGTTCAGTATTACATATTTTATGATTTCATATTTTTAATTTTAAAATAAGTCGGATATTAGAAAATTAGTAAAATTATCTTTCTAAATATACTTTGCAGAAGAGGGGGGGGGGGGGGGGGTTGCCCCGCCCGTTCCATGTTTGCACCCGGTGCAAAAAAGTCTAGTTTCGTTCCTGATCCAAGAGGGGGGGTGATGACCCCCCTCCCCCTGAACAACATAAAAATGCTAAAATTTATTTAAAAAATGAAATAATTTTTAATTTTTTTAAAATTTTAATGTTATTTTATTAAGTATTAAAGGAAAAAAATGATTAATTGCTGTCAAAGCTTAATATATATATACTTTTTAAACTAAAAAATGGTTGTTTTGTAGTATATAACCTTTGCCGGTGCAGAGTAATTCTGTTCATAAACCGATGCAATAATGGACTGACACCCAAATTTATTAGAAAATACGAACTTGCTTATTTTCACGTACATTATAATAGGAAAATTTTAATTAAATATTCTTGATGCCATTTGTCAGTTTTGGAATTAAATTTAGGTGTCCTTTTTTAAGGACGCCACCCTCGAAGTTGTTAAAAGTAGGCGTGTGTACATTTTTCTTGTACAGAAAGTAAAATTATTACAAGACTCATAATGTGTGATTTTTTTTTTAAAATTTTTGTATTTCCTGTGTTTTAAAATATGTATTTTTGCTTTATTTTTATTGTCGCCATCTTAAAGTGAACATTTTTGCGTGATGTCTCCTAGAGTTTGGAAATTCTGGGAGACAAAACGCAAAAACGTGCCGATTTGTTGATTTTTTTGGGAAAACACTAAGAAGGGGATCAAAGTGCAGTTTAATTTGGGTACTCTAACTCAGTAGCAGAACGGCACCAGGCACTGCATTTTTTTATGCCTGGTAAACAATGGCGGATCCAAGAGGGGGGGATAATGACACCCCCCCCCCCCCCTGAACAACAGAAAATGCAAAAAATTATTTAAAAAATGAAATATATTTTTAACTAGTTTTGAATTTTAATGTTATTTAATTATGTATTAAAAGAAAAAAAGGATTAATTGCTGTCAAGTCAAAGCTTAACATATATAGGGTAGATGTGCCAGTAATGGACACCCTTCCAGTAATGGACACCCCTTGATGTTTTTGGTTCATAAAAAAATAACTAATAAATATTTAGCTTTAATTATTTTTTTTATAATTCCCCCTTGTATGTTTTATAAAACTGGGTTATTGTTGACACTTTTAATCAAATCAATCAGGAAGCAGAAAATAATGTTTCAAAGTTTCGCTGTTTTTCTGTGAAAATCTTAATGAAGAGGCTAAGAGTTGACTTCATTTAATTAATTTATATTTTATTTATTTTCTTGCAAAATTTGAATGTTTTTGTTTGAGTAGCAATAGAAAACTTTGAATTTTATATACCAATGGCCATTTACAAAATTTCATTTATTTTTAAGATTTTAGGAGGGGGTGTCCATTACTGGGATGGTTAATTAGTCATTTTCCAGTAATGGACACCCCATGTAGATATTGCTAAAAATGCAATTTTAGTAATGTTTATAGAGCATAAAATACTTTGGCTTAACTGCAAACCTAAATAATCAAATTTTTATATTATACTTACCAAAATGTAATAACACCAAAACTTTTATAAATAGCTGCTTTTAAGTTATTTTATGCAATTAATAAAATTTCAATATTTTATTCTTTTTAAATGTATATGTACCTTGCATGTTTTATAATCTGGCAATCAAACCAGCCAGGAAGCAAAATATATTGTTTAAGAGCACAGTCAAAGAGGGGCTCATAGGGCTTAATCCCTCTCCGTTTAAATAAAAACAGTTAAGTTACAGAAGCTATTAAAAATCTATTTTCTGTCTTAAATGTTTCCTTATTAAAACAAAACAAAATGTAATTCTATTAATGAAAGTTATAGGTAATATTCATGAAACTACTAAATCTGCAGATCAGTGGCCTCAAACATCAGTTCTACAGATTTTTTTTAAATTATTTTATTTAGTATTTAAAATATTCAACTCACAATATCATTTCTTTCATATTCGTAATATTAATTATTATAAATGATATAGTATCAAATAGTCTCTGGAAGATTGTTAAAAATAGTGACACAAAACTAAACATTTAAAAATAGTGGCACAAATCTAAACATTAATATTCCAAAACTTTTTTTTTAATTACCTTTTAAATCCACCACTGTTTCAATAATTTGATAGCATAGCTGTAATTGCCTGATATTTAGTCTTTTAATCTATCCATCTAAAATAATTAAAACATCGATCTTCTGATAATTTGAATAAATGATTATCACAAATACTTTATTAAATACTGGTATCCTAAATGTTAAATTTATTTGAAAATAACTATTTTGTTTCATTAGTATGTATTCATTAAATTCTGGCTCTAAATAGTCATAAAAACAATTATATTTATTACTTTTTATGGGGTGTCCATTACTGGAACAGAGGGTGTCCACTACTGGGCCAGAGGGTGTCCATTACTGGGCTTTTGGGTGTTTTGATATATTTCTGTTATTTAAAATTAAATTTCTATTCATATTGGGAAATGAGGCTATAAGAATGGTTAAATATTGTTGATAGATAAATATAATATTAAAAAAACTGGAATATAATAATTTTAACTATTAATAAAAAAATAATTTTTAAAGAAATTCCTTAAGGGTGTCCATTACTGGCACATCTACCCTATATATATTTTTTTAACTGAAAAAGGGTTGTTTTGTATTTAAAAGTAGGTGTTTGTAGTACAAACTGTACATTTTTCTTGTATAGAAAATAAAATTATTACAGGGCGGATAATGATTTTTTTTTTTCAAAATTTGTGTATTTTCTGTGTTTTAAAATATGTATTTTTGCTTTATTTTGATTGTCGCCATCTTAAAATGCATACTTTTGTGTGGTGTCTCCTAGAGTTTGAAAATCTGGGAGACAAAACGCAAAAACATGCCAATTTGGGGATTTTTTTTTTTGAAACAGACCAAGAAGGGGATTAAAGTAGAGTATTTTTGTTGGTGTTCATGACCCCCCCCCCCCTCTAACGCCAGTCATCTCCCCCTTGTATCTGCCATTGTAGATTACGTAGTTCAGTATTACATATTTTATGATTACATATTTTAAATTTTAAAGTAAGTCTAATATTAGAAAATTAGTAAAATTCTCTTTCTAAATATACTTTGCAGAAGCAAAAAATGGGCAAAATCCATGTTTGCCCCGGGTGCAAAAAAGGCTAGTTTCGGCCCTGATCCAAGAGGGGGGGTAATCCCACCCCCCCTTGAACAATAGAAAAATGCTAAAAATTATTTAAAAAATGAAATATATTTTATATTCTTTTTGAATTTTAATGTTATTTAATTACTATGTATTAAAGGGAAAAAAAATGATTAATTGCAGTCAAAGCTTAATATATACAGTAGACTCACTCAAATCTGCAAACCTAAAATCCACACATCATTAGAGATGTAAACAATGAATGTTTTAGTTCAGATGCCAGAACACAATTACAGAATTTTTTAGTTTTATATAATTATTCTGCATGTATTTTAATATGTAATTATAGATAATATGACTGAACTCATGGTTTTTCATGAAATAAGTATAAATTTATTTCTGGTAAAAATCAAGATATTGCCAATATCATTGGTAATAATCACAATCTTTTTACTAAATATATATATGTATCAATCAAACTTTTTTGCATATTAAATCTGACTAAACCTTAAATAAACTTCCTTACTTTGATTTTTATGTGAAATTATTAACATGGTACCTTTAAGAGGAAAGTTTCATTCAATAATTCATCTTTATTATGCATATTTAATTATACATTAATTTTTAATAATTTAACTTTATTTTTATTTAAAAATATTAATAATTTTTTAAATTATCTTACTGTTTATTATTTTAGTTTAATACTTTACTATTTTAATATTTTTGCTATATTGCAAGCATTCATATAATTTCGATTACATCATTAGCTACATTCAAATTACTGTTTGAAAAATGTAAACAAAACAATAACCAGAAATCTGCAAAATTATAAAATCCGCACAACCTCTGGTCCCAAGCTGTGCGGATTTGAGGGAGTCTACTGTATATATTTTTTAACTAAAAAAGTGTTGTTTTGTATTTAAAAGTAGGTGTGTATACATTTTTCTTGTACAGAAAATAAAATGATTACCAGGCGGATAATGTAGGATTTTTTTTTTTTTTTTTTTCAAAATTTGTGTATTTTCTGTGTTTTAAAATATGTATTTTTGCTTTATTTTTATTGTTGCCATCTTTAAATGCATGCTTTTGCATGATGTCTCCTAGAGTTTGGGATTCTAAGAGACAAAATGCAAAAACGGGCCAATTTGGCGATTTTTTTGGAAATGCACCGAGAAGGGGATCAAAGTGCAGTTTCATTAGGGTACTCTGCAACTCAGTAGCAGAACGGTAGCAGGTACTGCATTTTTTTTTTTTTGTGCCTGGTAAACAATGGTGGATCCAAGAGGTGGGTCATGAGCATGACCCCCCCCCCCCATCACCTGAACAACAGAATAATGCTAAACATTATTTAAAAAATGAAATAATTTTAAATTCTTTTTGAATTTTAATGTTATTTAATTATGTATTAAGGGGAAAAAATGATTAATTTCTGTCAAAGCTTAATATTATATGTACTTTTTAAACTGAAAAAGTGTTGTTTTGTATTTAAAAGTAGGTGTGTGTACTATATTTTTCTTGTACAGGTAGTAAAACTAGGACTTCCCTCAGAGGGATTAGTCTGAGCGATATTACTGAGAACATAGATTTAATAATAGCATGTGGAAGCAAAGAAAATGAGATGTTATCTTTAATTGTCCATATACTGCGATAAACTGAAATGATGAAAATAAACGAATCGTAGAATTACAAAATATTATATATAAATTCGTATACACTGTTTAAAAAAATGGGAAATCAAACCATTCAAGACAGCCATGCATGGATATAAAATTGAAAGTACGCAATATATTAAAAGTAAAATAGAAAATGAAACACTAAATTACTTATATCGGAATTTTAACAGTATTAAATGATGTCAAGATCATAATCAGATGCTCCGCACCAATTTGAGTAACTTTAAATGACAAATATATGATGTTTAAAAAGAATGGACTATAATTTATATGGTGTGTGCTCCCCCGGAATAGTTAATATTGTACAATATCTGTTTTCCACGGATGCAATGAGGTTGTCGATAACATTTAAGGAATTCTCTCCTCAAAATCTAATATAGTATCAAAGTACCGAATACATCAACAGTGGCATGCAATGCTTCGTTAGAGTGTGTTTTAGATATGATCGATCGGATTTAAATGATGAGTGTATGCTGGCCACTACATACGCTGCATTGTTTTGTTTTCAAACATATTCTGCACAAGTTGAGCTGTATTTAGCATGTATTAAATAAAAGAAATCGGCAATGATTACAACATAAAGTATGACACAAGATCTGAATATATCGTCTGCATAACTTTTGAGCTGTCAAAGTGTCATTTGAAGTAATTTACAAATCCATACATATTTATTCAGGAAATCATGCAAGCTAACATACGCCAATATGAACCCGATTATAAAATTTCACCAGAATAAGTTAATATATAAAAAATCTACTAATGATAATTGAGAATATGACCTTATGATAAAATGTCTAGAAAAATGAATCGGATAAAAAATTTATATCACATTTAAAACGGCACTTCCCTCTGTTAGTGGCCTTGTCGAGAGAGAGAAAAGCCTAGAGAAGGAACACTTTAACAAGTACTTTCGGGCAACCTACTCACTGTTTCATACAGGTCTTTATTCAATATTTACACAATTTATTTAATGCTAGGTGGGAATCTATCAGTTTTGTTGCATTTAAATCGCATGTTTTGCGAAGGAAATGCAGCATTATGAAATATTTAAAGTTGCTGTACCTAATAATTCCAAATTAATGGTAATTGAGATTGCTTTCCGTTAATTTCATCTTTTTAAATTTTAAATTTTTTAGAAACCATTCATAGAGACAATTGTATATTTTAAAACTAACCCGAAGCAAAATTTCAAGATTTTGGGCTCAGCAGTAACACAGAAATAGAAAATTTTTGAAAGTTTTTTTTTTGTTTTTGCACTGTTTTATATAGCGACATTTTTAGAAATTGTTCTATTGCGAGAATTTACGTCATGATAAATACAGCCATGTCAATTTTTATGTTTATATTCCTAACAATTCCATGTACTTCGTTACTTAGATCATCTTTAGATCTTTTTCCGCTTTGTTTAGAATTTCTATTTTTTAGAATTCGTTCTACAACGAGCATTTACATCTTATTAATTACTACCATGCCAAAGTTCTAGTTTCTAACCCCAACAGTATCCCAAAAATTTCAGTATTCCAAATAAATCATAGTTTAGAAACTTTCTGGAAATTTTTACGTTTATCCGTCAAATTGAACCTTTTAGAGAGCGTTCATTACGAGTATTTACATCTTAAAAGTAACTACCGCACCAAATTTAAAGTTTCTAACCCAATCAATATCACAGAAATCGCAATTTTAGAACTTTTTTGCTCCTGCAGCGATGTAGGTTCTTGTACTGACATAAAATAGTCTTTTTTTCGGAGCAGAGATGGCCACCAACATTTTTTTAAGTTGGCTATGTAGTTTCAGAGATAACACCTCATAAATGTACAAGCATTAATAATATTATATACTTTATAAAATTATAACGCTTTATAATATTAGCATTAGATGCACAGGAGGTACAAAAGCCATTTATCTGTTACAAACTAAAGTGCCGGCGTTGCCCAGAAGTTGAAGGATGTTTGTTCTGAAAAATCAATTTCAAAATTTAACATACAACACAAAACAAACATTAAAAAAAGCTGTCGAAATGTTGTATGAATGAATCATGTGAAAACGCTATATAAAAATGTATAAATGTGTATAACAGACGCAAAAGAATACAGCTATAAATGAACTTATTTCAATTTATAATTGGAGCAATAATGTTAAAATAGGCCAATATTTCCCTAATCGGGTTTTTATCATGCTTCAATATATTTTTCACACTCATATGACGTTATACTATATCCACCACGTCCTTTATATTTCCAATATGACGTAATATTTTCCTCTTTCACGTGGAAACCTTGAAATAGAAAAGTTATGAAGTTATATTCACTTTCATTTAAATTCGTCAAACCATTTATTTCATTTTCATATTTCACGTGAATACCTTGCAATAGAAAAGTTATGACGTAATATTCACTTTTTTTAAAAATTCGTCAAACTATTTATTTCATTTTCATTTTTCACGTGGAAATCTTGCAGTAGAAAATTAATTGTTGTTGTAATAATTTTATTGCGTTTTTTAATTGTAGGCAACTGCTATAACGAAAAATGTTTAAATTTGATAAGAATTTGCTGTTAAATTGGTGGTTTTTTATTAATTAAAAATTAACTATAAATTATTTCGATTCCGGATTACTTTAGTTGCCTCGGCCATGTTTTAATACACATGTACGTATCTTTTCACAATTTTGGCTTTCAAATTGTGGATTTTTATAGAATTACAAACAGACAGATAGACAAGTTTTCATTTTTATATATCTCTCTATTCTAAAAAAAGTAACTAACGCTGTCACCACCGCCGCCGCCGGTTTTGAATTTTTTGTGACCGGAGGTCTTTCTTCGTTAATATTAAGAAAACTGTTGCATACAAAAATATGAAAATCAGTGGTATTATAGCGAAATGTTTGATCAACACGCTAATGCATACAGTTTTTAAATCGAAGAATTATTTTAAGAGATATTTAATGCTAAATTTGGACAAAATCGTTCCATTAAAAAAAATTTATAGCAGCAAAATCTATACATGTGAATTTAATCATTTTTAGATCATTTTATTCAATAGAAAATCCCGGTGTGCAGATTTCATTATTTTTTTTTAATTTGACTCATTTTTTGAGGTTTTATTTCTATTTTAAATTCAAATATTCAGCATCTTGACTAATATTTTTTACATATTTTAGAAAATGGTATTAATTTAAACTGTCGCCAACTGTATAAACAGTGCAAACAATAATGTTTGCTTCAAATAAAAAAAATATTTACACGTTACTATTATAAACAGAAAAAAACCTTCAAATTAGAATTAAATAATTAGGTATAAAAAGCAGACACTTATTGGAAATTACGCCATTAAAACTATATTTACATGTGAATTTTGAAAGAGAAAGGATATTGTAAAATAAATTCATTAACATGCGTTAGAAGTCTGAAATAGAAGAAATTGCGTCACATTACACTTATTATGCAAAATGAACAAAAAATAGTATTGCAAAACAGTTTAAATTTCAAAATTGCGCGAGACAAAATATTAGATTTTTTCAAAATTTTATTATTTGTCGTTTGATGTGAGGTGTTCAGCTATAAGTATGCAAAATTTCATGTCTCCAACATAATTAGGGACTGAGTTAGAAACATTGCTTAAAATACACAAGTTAGATCCCAGAGAGTTAAATATTAGACTTTTTCAAAATTTTATGATTTATCGTGTTATCGCAAGTGTTCAGCTATAAGTATACAAACTTTCATGTCTCCAACATAATTAGGTGCTGAGTTAGAGAAATTGCTTTAAATACACAAGTTAGAGCCCAGAGGGTTAAATATTAAACCTTTTTCAAAATTTTATTATTTGTTGTTTGATGTGAAGATTTCAGCTATAAGTATGCAAAATTTCATGTCTCCAACTTAATTAGGGGTTGAGTTAGAAAAATTGTTTAAAATACATAAGTTAGAGCCCAGAGGGTTAAATATTAGACTTTTTCAAAAATTTTTATTTGTCGTTTCATCTGAGGCATTCAGCTATAAGTATGCAAAATGTCATGTCTCCAACTTAATTAGGGGCTGAGTTAGAAAAATTGCTTAAAATACAGAAGTTAGAGACCGGAGGGTTAAATATGACTTTTTCAAAATTTTATGATTTATCGTGTTATCGCAAGTGTTCAGCTATAAGTATACAAACTTTCATGTCTCCAACATAATTAGGTGCTGAGTTAGAGAAATTGCTTTAAATACACAAGTTAGAGCCCAGAGGGTTAAATATTAAACCTTTTTCAAAATTTTATTATTTGTCGTTTGATGTGAGATGTTCAGCTATAAGTGTGCAAATTTTCAAGTCTCCGACATAATATAGTTTCTCAGAACGGGCTCTGTGACAGACGGATAGACAGACAGACAAAGGAGTGAGACAGGTAGGGTTTCGTTAGATGAACGAAACTCTAAAAACATGCTGCGGATGACTGTAACAACATCCTAAAATTACATTACCATCAGCGATCTACCAATCTCGAATTCAGTTTATATTCGTTTCATATATTCTTATTATTTTGTGTGGCCCTGTAAAATAACTATTAATATTATATACAGTAAAACCTCTGAATAGCGGACACCCCGAGAATGCAGAATTTGTCCTCTATTTAGAGGTGACCGTTACTGAGAGTAAAACATGTACAGTTATTTAAGAGTTGGTAATCGAAAAAATGTCCACTAAATAGAGGTATACGCTAATCGGGTGTGTCCGCTATGGAGGTTTTATCAGTAAAACCTCTGAATAGCGAACACCTCGGGAGGGCAGAATTTGTCCTCTATTTGGAGGTGTTCGCTACTGAGAGTAAAAAATGTACAGTTATTTAAGGGTTGGTAATCGAAAAAATGCCCACTAAATAGAGGTGTCCACTAATCGGGTGTGTCCGTTATGGAGGTTTTACTGCATAATAATATCATCCCTTTACAAGAAAATTGCATGCTGTATGTTAGACAGACAGACATCCAGAGAAAGATAACCTCCCGGAGCAATAAACACTCATGTCTTTTGTTTTAATCATCCACAATTGTATGTCATACAACAGGCCAGATTTTATACAACAGACAAAAAACGTCACCGTGGTACGGAGTACTGTATTATTATTTGTTTGCCCACCAAATCTGGTTGCCACGGGTTGTTGCAAGGTTTGTGATCACGTGGTTGAAACTGATCTATTCAATATTAATTCGTGCGTATTTTTTTTTATTTGCTCAATGTGTTCAAACCAGTTGTCTACGAAAACATGAACCGGTGAAAGTGACGCATACCAAATTTCTGTGACGTATGCAGATAAGTTGTGCTTTTTTATCAGTTTTTTCTATATAATTTTTAAACGGTTTGGAACTTATTTTTCATAGTAGGTGCATTCAGTAGGCGACCCTCATAGGTACCTTCTGGTGCAATCAGAAACGAAATCCGACAAATATTTTTTGAGTTATGCTTGACGAAAGGTTTTTATTAGGCTTTTTTTTTAGTAGGACATGGCGTTAATATCCATCGTAGTAGTAATGTGTCCGGACAGTAATATTTCGCTGAGTATTAGCCTTCGCTTCGCTCAGACAATTATTAACGAGCGGATAATGTATGATTTTTTTTCTTTCAAAATTTGTGTATTTTCTGTGTTTTAAAATATGTATTTTTGCTTTATTTTTATTGTTGCCATCTTTAAATGCATGCTTTTGCATGATGTCTCCTAGAGTTTGGGATTCTAAGAGACAAAATGCAAAAACGGGCCAATTTGGCGATTTTTTTGGAAATGCAACGAGAAGGGGATCAAAGTGCAGTTTCATTAGGGTACTCTGCAACTCAGTAGCAGAACGGTAGCAGGTACTGCATTTTTTTTGTGTGTGCCTGGTAAACAATGGTGGATCCAAGAGGTGGGTCATGAGCATGACACCCCCCCCCCCCCATCACCTGAACAACAGAATAATGCTAAACATTATTTAAAAAATGAAATAATTTTAAATTCTTTTTGAATTTTAATGTTATTTAATTATGTATTAAGGGGAAAAAATGATTAATTTCTGTTAAAGCTTAATATTATATATAGTTTTTAAACTGAAAAAGGGTTGTTTTGTATTTAAAAGTAGGTGTGTGTACTATATTTTTCGTGTACAGGTAGTAAAATTATTAACGAGCGGATAATGTATGATTTTTTTTTCAAAATTTGTGTATTTTCTGTGTTTTAAAATGTGTATTTTTGCTTTATTTTGATTGTCGCCATTTTAAAATGCACACTTTTGCGTGTTGTCTCCTAGAGTTTGGTAATCTGGGAGACAAAACGAAAAAACATGCCGATTTTGTGATTTGGTTTGGAAATGCACCAAGAAGGGGGGGGATCAAAGTTTAGTTAAAATATTTTTGTTGGTTTTCAAGGGTGGGGGGTGTCATGACCTCTGTCACCTCCCCCTTGGATCCGCCATTCTAGATTACGTAGTTCAGTATTACATATTTTATGATTTCATATTTTTAATTTTAAAATAAATTGGATATTAGAAAATTAGTAAAATTATCTTTGTAAATATACTTTGCAGAAGAGGGGGGGGGGGGGGTTGCCCCGCCCGTTCCATGTTTGCACCCGGTGCAAAAAAGTCTAGTTTCGTTCCTGATCCAAGAGGGGATGATGACCCCCCTCCCCCTAAACAAAATAAAAATGCTAAAATTTATTTAAAAAATGAAATAATTTTTAATTTTTTTAAAATTTTAATGTTATTTTATTAAGTATTAAAGGAAAAAAATGATTAATTGCTGTCAAAGCTTAATATATATATACTTTTTAAACTAAAAAATGGTTGTTTTGTAGTATATAACCTTTACCGGTGCAGAGTAATTCTGTTCATAAACCGATGCAATAATGGACTGACACCGGAGTTTATAAACAAATTTATTAGAAAATACGAACTTGCTTATTTTCGCGTACATTATAATAGGAAGATTTTAATTAAATATTCTTGGTGGCATTTGTCAGTTTTGGAATTAAATTTAGGTGTCCTTTTTTAAGGACGCCGCCCTCGAAATTGTTAAAAGTAGGCGTGTGTACATTTTTCTTGTACAGAAAGTAAAATTATTACGAAACTCATAATGTGTGATTTTTTTTTTAAATTTTTGTATTTCCTGTGTTTTAAAATATGTATTTTTGCTTTATTTTTCAGCGGTAGAATTCATATAAAAAAGTCACTGGTCCCAAGGACCATTAAGCATAAGAATTTACTGGTCCGCTGTAATCATCACTAGCCTGCTACATAAAATTCTATTACGTCCCTTTAACCCTTTGAGTGACCCTCTCCCTTCCTAGGGTGAAACTTCCTTTGCAGTTATCCAAAATTTTCATCATAATAAAATGTAAAATAATAATTTGTTAAAAATTAAACAGTACATAAAGAAAAACTATAAAATTATTAATTAAATATTTCATTTCAGATTATCTCTTTCAACTAGAGCCGTACCGAGTACTCGGTAAATACTCGGTACTCGGCCAATTTGCCGAGTACTCGGTACTCGGTGAAATTTTGGCCGAGTAGTTGTAAGAATTTCATTTTTTAAGCATATGAACTTATAACTGATCTGTAAAAAGTTATTCGAATATCAATGTATAATGTATGCAATAATTCATAAAATTATTTACTCTGTATTTAACAATATGTCTACAAAATATAGAAAAAGTTAAGAACAAAACCCCTCATAAAATAATTCCAGATTAAAATTTAGTTTCACATTTATACAAATAAAAATAAGTTTTTTTTAAATATATAGGAAAACAGAAAAGACTTATTTTGGATAAAGAAACTGAAAATGCAATTAAAAAATTAATAATTAAATTTATTATATTTCAAATTATGGTGCAAAAACACCAAACGCCAGTAAACAGGGCATTTCTTTTACTACTGTAAATGTATCCTGCCTCTGAAAATATACGTTCAGAATAAACAGTGGTTGAAGGTGCACTAAGAATTTTTTTGCAAGGCTGCACATAATCTGAAATCCTCCCTCCCCCCTACCATGCAAGTGCAGCGTCAGTTTTACATAAGTCTTCTGTTAAGAAAGTCTGTATCTCTTTTTGTACCCTTCTTTTTATTTTTCTCTTTTTATTTTTAATCAAAAGAAAATAAGGTACAGTTACAAAATAAATATGACATGTTTTGCATTATTCAATGAATTGTTACAGTAACCAACAAACATTTTTATTTTTCATAAACAGATTTCAGGTATCAGAATAAATTGAGGGTTGAAGAATGTTTTAATTTTATATCGGTTAATAATTGTACTTGTTATGTGTCAATTCTCTTTTTTTGCTACCGTTTTGAATTGTCAAAAATTGTCTTTAAAAAGTGCACAAATAAATTTCAAATTTAATTAGTTAATTTATATATACTATATATGTATATTATATGTATGTACACACAGGTGTATATATATATATGTACACACAAGCTCACATTATGTGCACATCAGTGTTTTTTTCTTATTACACAACTACTCGGTACTCCGCTACTCAACCAAAGTACCACTAATTTCAACTGACTAAGGTTTAATGCTATTTTTTAAAATTTATTGTTTTAAATAAAATTATGCGATTTGTGTTTGATTGCAGTTTTCTCAGGGACAGGAAAGTTTATGTTTACCTTTCAAAGAGGGGGGGGGGGAAGTTACTGGTCCTGCGGACCATTAAATTTTTCAAATTAGTGGTCCGATTGAATTTTTGGTGGTCTCGGACCAGCGGACCACCAAGGATTTCGAACGCTGTTTTTATTGTCGCCATCTTAAAGTGAACGTTTTTGCGTGATGTCTCCTAGAGTTTGGAAATTCTGGGAGACAAAACGCAAAAACGTGCCAATTTGGTGATTTTTTTGGGAAAACACCAAGAAGGGGATCAAAGTGCAGTTTAATTTGGGTACTCTAACTCAGTAGCAGAACGGCACCAGGCACTGCATTTTTTTATGCCTGGTAAACAATGGCGGATCCAAGAGGGAGGGATAATGACACCCCCCCTGAACAACAGAAAAATGCAAAAAATTATTTAAAAAATGAAATATATTTTTAACTAGTTTTGAATTTTAATGTTATTTAATTATGTATTAAAAGAAAAAAAGGATTAATTGCTGTCAAGTCAAAGCTTAATATATATATTTTTTTTTTTAAACTGAAAAAGGGTTGTTTTGTATTTAAAAGTAGGTGTTTGTAGTACAAACTGTACATTTTTCTTGTACAGAAAATAAAATTATTACAGGGTGGTTAATGATTTTTTTTTCAAAATTTGTGTATTTTCTGTGTTTTAAAATATGTAATTTTGCTTTATTTTGATTGTCGCCATCTTAAAATGCATACTTTTGTGTGGTGTCTCCTAGAGTTTGAAAATCTGGGAGACAAAACGCAAAAACACGCCAATTTGGGGATTTTTTTTTTAAACACACCAAGAAGGGGATTAAAGTAGAATATTTTTGTTGGTGTTCATGCCCCCCCCCCCTCTGACGCCAGTCATCTCCCCCTTGTATCTGCCATTGTAGATTACGTAGTTCAGTATTACATATTTTAAATTTTAAAGTAAGTCTAATATTAGAAAATTAGTAAAATTCTCTTTCTAAATATACTTTGCAGAAGAGGGGGGGGGGGAATCCATGTTTGCCCCGGGTGCAAAAAAGGCTAGTTTCGGCCCTGATCCATGAGGGGGGGGTAATCCCCCCCCCTTGAACAATAGAAAAATGCTAAAAATTATCTAAAAAATGAAATATATTTTATATTCTTTTTGAATTTTAATGATATTTAATTACTATGTATTAAAGGGGGGAAAAAATGATTAATTGCAGTCAAAGCTTAATATATACAGTAGACTCCCTCAAATCTGCAAACCTAAAATCCACACATCATTACAGATGTAAACAATGAAAGTTTTAGTTCAGATGCCAGAACACAATTACAGAATTTTTTAGTTTTATATAATTATTCTGCATGTATTTTAATATGTAATTATAGATAATATGACTGAACTCATGGTTTTTCATGAAATAAGTATAAATTTATTTCTGGTAAAAATCAAGATATTGCCAATATCATTGGTAATAATCACAATCTTTTTACTAAATATATATATGTATCAATCAAACTTTTTTGCATATTAAATCTGACTAAACCTTAAATACAACTTCCTTACTTTATGATTTTTATGTGAAATTATTAACATGGTACCTTTAAGAGGAAAGTTTCATTCAATAATTCATCTTTATTATGCATATTTAATTATACATTAATTATTTAATTTTTAATAATTTAACTTTATTTTTATTTAAAAATATTAATCATTTTTAAAATTATCTTACTGTTTATTATTTTAGTTTAATACTTTACTATTTTAATATTTTGCTATATTGCAAGCATTCATATAATTTCGATTACATCATTAGCTACATTCAAATTACTGTTTAAAAAATGTAAACAAAACAATAACCAGAAATCTGCAAAATTATAAAATCCGCACAACCTCTGGTCCCAAGCTGTGCAGATTTGAGGGAGTCTACTGTATATATTTTTTAACTAAAAAAGTGTTGTTTTGTATTTAAAAGTAGGTGTGTATACATTTTTCTTGTACAGAAAATAAAATGATTACCAGGCAGATAATGTAGGATTTTTTTTTCTTCAAAATTTGTGTATTTTCTGTGTTTTAAAATATGTATTTTTGCTTTATTTTTATTGTTGCCATCTTTAAATGCATGCTTTTGCATGATGTCTCCTAGAGTTTGGGATTCTAAGAGACAAAACGCAAAAACGGGCCAATTTGGCGATTTTTTTGGAAACGCACCGAGAAGGGGATCAAAGTGCAGTTTCATTTGGGTACTCTGCCACTCAGTAGCAGAACGGTAGAAGGTACTGCATTTTTTTTTTTTTATGCCTGGTAAACAATGGTGGATCCAAGAGGTGGGTCATGAGCATGACACCCCCCCCTCCCCCACCCCACCACCACCACCACCATCACCTGAACAACAGAATAATGCTAAACATTATTTAAAAAATGAAATTTTAAATTCTTTTTGAATTTTAATGTTATTTAATTATATATTAAAGGAAAAAAATGATTAATTTCTGTCAAAGCTTAATATTATATATACTTTTTAAACTGAAAAAGGGTTGTTTTGTATTTAAAAGTAGGTGTGTGTACTATATTTTTCTTGTACAGGTAGTAAAATTATTAACGAGCGGATAATGTATGATTTTTTTTTTCAAAATTTGTGTATTTTCTGTGTTTTACAATATGTATTTTTGCTTTATTTTTATTGTTGCCATCTTTAAATGCATGCTTTTGCATGATGTCTCCTAGAGTTTGGGATTCTAAGAGACAAAATGCAAAAACGAGCCAATTTGGCGATTTTTTTGGAAATGCAACGAGAAGGGGATCAAAGTGCAGTTTCATTAGGGTACTCTGCAACTCAGTAGCAGAACGGTAGCAGGTACTGCATTTTTTTTTTGTGTGCCTGGTAAACAATGGTGGATCCAAGAGGTGGGTCATGAGCATGACCCACCCCCCCCCCCATCACCTGAACAACAGAATAATGCTAAACATTATTTAAAAAATGAAATAATTTTAAATTCTTTTTGAATTTTAATGTTATTTAATTATGTATTAAAGGGAAAAAAATGATTAATTTCTGTCAAAGCTTAATATTATATATGCTTTTTAAACTGAAAAAGGGTTGTTTTTTATTTAAAAGTAGGTGTGTGTACTATATTTTTCTTGTACAGGTAGTAAAATTATTAACGAGCGGATAATGTATGATTTTTTTTTTCAAAATTTGTGTATTTTCTGTGTTTTACAATATGTATTTTTGCTTTATTTTTATTGTTGCCATCTTTAAATGCATGCTTTTGCATGATGTCTCCTAGAGTTTGGGATTCTAGGAGACAAAACACAAAAACGGGCCAATTTGGCGATTTTTTTGGAAATGCACCAAGAAGGGGATCAAAGTGCAGTTTCATTTGGGTACTCTGCAACTCAGTAGCAGAACGGTAGCAGGTACTGCATTTTTTTTGTGCCTGGTAAACAATGGTGGATCCAAGAGGTGGATCATGAGCATGTCCCCCCCCCCCCCTATCACCTGAACAACAGAATAATGCTAAACATTATTTAAAAAATGAAATAATTTTAAATTCTTTTTGAATTTTAATGTTATTTAATTATGTATTAAAGGGAAAAAAATGATTAATTTCTGTCAAAGCTTAATGTTATATATGCTTTTTAAACTGAAAAAGGGTTGTTTTGTATTTAACCCCCTCACTGACAAGCCCGTGTTAATACGTTCACTAAGCTCCAGGTTTCACTGCAATACAAGCAATATTTGAAGTAATATAATTCTATTGATTTAATGTATTTTTAATATATTGAACAATGATTAATACTTCCAAGGATTGCATTCATATTCGTTATTAAGTTTTTTATAAAATGTTCAAAGAATCATTTTTTTTAAGCATTTAAAACAAAATGCAGAAAAAACAACATTACAATTTTGCCCTTTTCCAAGACAGTCGGAGGGTTAAAAGTAGGTGTGTGTACTACATTTTTCTTGTACAGGTAGTAAAATTATTAACGAACAGTTCATGTATGATTTTTTTTTCAACATTTGTGTATTTTCTGTGTTTTAAAATATGTATTTTTGCTTTATTTTGATTGTCGCCATCTTAAAAGGCACACTTTTGCGTGGTGTCTCCAAGAGTTTGGAAATCTGGGAGACAAACTGCTAAAACGTGCAATTTGGTGATTTTTGTTTGGAAACGCACCAAGAAGGAGATCAAGGTTTATTTAGAATATTTTTGTTGGCCATCACCCCACCCTGGGATCTGCCATTGTAAATTACGTAGTTCAGTATTACATATTTTATGATTTCATATTTTAAATTTTAAAATAAGTCTGATAAAAAAACAAAATTAGTAAAATTCTCTTCGTAAATATACTTTGCAGAAGAGGGGGGAAGGTGCGTCAAAATCCATGTTTGCCCCGGGTGCAAAAAAGGCTAGTTTCAGCCCTGATCCAAGAAGGTGGATAATGACCCCCCCCCCCCCTGAACAACAGAAAAATGCTAAAAATTATTTAAAAAATGAGTGCAAATTAGTGATATTTTTGCGCAACCGATTGTTGATACATTTGCAAGTTTTTTACTATGAAAGGTTGTTGAAATTAAATTTTTTTCCCTTGACCGATCAACAAATTTTGTGGGGTTTTCCCCCAAGATTGATTGACAAGTTTTGTGTTATTTTTCATGGCCAATTAATGAATTCGGGTGGGGGGGGGGGTGATTCTTATCCGAATTTTTAGAAAATTTAAGGCATTAAGTTCAAAAAATTATGAAAAATCAGTCATCAGTCTGGAAATTCAGACATAAAAAATATATAACTGAAAAAGTGACAAATGGTCACCAAAAAAATTGATTTTGTCAGTTGTTCGCAGAAAAAATATTTTAATCAAAGCATCATGAATAAAACACAAATTTCATCAAAGAATCACAGAAAAAACATGAATCTCATTAAAGGACTGCGAAAACTTAAATTTTGTCTAAAGATCGCGAAAACTCAAATTTTGTCAAAGGATTGCAAAAAATCAAATTTTGTCAGAGGATCGAGGAAACTCAAATTTCTTCGAAGGATCATGGAAACTCAAATTTCTTCGAAGGATCGCGGAAACTCAAATCTCTTCAAAGTATGCTGAAAACTCAAATTTCTTCGAAGGATGTCGAAAACTCAAATTTCTTCGATGGATGTCGAAAACTCAGATTTCTTCGAAGGATGTCGAAAACTCAGATTTCTTAGAAGGATGTCGAAAACTCAAATTTCTTCGAAGGATGTCGAAAACTCAAATCTCTTCGAAGGATGTCGAAAACTCAAATTTCTTCGAAGGATGTCGGAAACTCAAATCTCTTCGAAGGATCGCGGAAACTCAAATCTCTTCGAAGGATCGCGGAAACTCAAATCTCTTCGAAGGATCGCGGAAACTCAAATCTCTTCGAAGTATGCCGAAAACTCAAATCTCTTCGAAGTATGTCGAAAACTCAAATTTCTTCGAATGATGTCGAAAACTCAAATTTCTTCGAATGATGTCGAAAACTCAAATTTCTTCGAAGGATGTCGAAAACTCAAATTTCTTCGAAGGATGTCGAAAACTCAAATTTCTTCGAAGGATGTCGAAAACTCAAATTTCTTCGAAGGATGTCGAAAACTCAAATTTCTTCGAAGGATGTGGAAAACTCAAATTTCTTCGAAGGATGTGGAAAACTCAAATTTCTTCGAAGGATGTGGAAAACTCAAATTTCTTCGAAGGATGTGGAAAACTCAAATTTCTTCGAAGGATGTCGAAAACTCAAATTTCTTCGAAGGATGTCGAAAACTCAAATTTCTTCGAAGGATGTCGAAAACTCAAATTTCTTCGTAGGATGCCAAAAACTTGAATTTAGTAGTCAAAGGTCCTCTTAAAAAATACAAATTTCATCAAAGGTCATCGTCGAAAAAACGCAAATTTTGTGAATGGTTCGCAGAAAAAAGTTGCGGTTTCTTTAGAAAACAGCACACACACACACATACAAATATTTGTTTATTATTATAGGTATAGTTTTTCACCCCTTGGTGATGAGAGCCCTTTGAGGCTTAATTTTAATCTTTTACCACCGGTTTTTAAAAACAGAAAATTTTCTTTAGTTGAATCGCGAAAATGCTCTGATTAAATAAGGTAAATTTTACATTAAAAAATAACTGGTGAGAATAATGAAGGATTCTGAGTACCTTAAGTGGCACATATACCGATCGCTCGACCCCTAGGGGTTAATCTGAAATAATAGACTGAACTAACTTTTGAAAAATTGGTTTTAACCTGAACCCAACTTGCAGGAATGTATGCTCAGCCTGAAATCGACCCGAACCAAAAACAAAGTTTACTCAACTTGCAACAAAAATAATTAGCTCCAGAAGAGGATTGATTGCTCTCCCTTCCCCCCCTCACCTATCTGCTGTAACCTTTCAGAAAATTTGTTGTAAATTTCAGATTTTGATTTTTTTTTTTTATTCTGAATCAACTGCAAATTTAACGGTTACTTTTTGCCATAGATTGGACGAAATTCTGTTTTTTCAACAGTCAGTTTGTTAATCAAAGAAAATGCGAGGGAGTCCTGTTTTGACTATAATTTCGTTAAGGATATAATAAAACAATTTCATTCTGAAATGGATATTCATGATGCCATCAGCGAATATACATTGTTCATGCAAGTAGTTAAAAATGGAGGCACGTTAAATATTGCAAAGTTTCCTGAAATTTTTTAAAGCGAGCATAATCATACGTTTTCAATAATTTCCAAAGTTATAAATGTTGAGCTTGTGCTGTCTGTCACAATTTTACCTTCTGAAAGGAAATTCAGGGCACAAAATCGAATAAAAACTAATTTCTGAACTACATTTAACAACCCCATTGTAAGAACTCATGACATTTGATTGAAAGTTGAATAATAGACTGTATAACAGCTTGATTTTCTTCCTTATTGAAAAAATTTTGCATACTAATTATTCTGAATTGTTGATTTAAATTGCTTCAATGGTATTTTGTCATGTCCGTGTTAATGTATTACTTTAAATAGCATGTAAAATAACAGTGAATTTTAAAGATTTTTTCCCTCCCCCCCCCTTCCTCCCTTAAACAGCTCAACTCCACCTCCATTTATAAATGTTAGGAGGGAGACTCTCTTCCTAAGAAAAATTTAATTTCAAGCCCTGTCTTGACCAATTATCAAATTTTTCGACCGATTTATAAATCCTGCCATTTCGTCTTCTGACTGATTCACAAAATTACTCTGTTTTTCCTCTGTTGCATTGAAAAATTGCATGATTTTTTTATTCTGAGGTGGATAGACAATTTGATATTTTTTCCCCATCAATCGATCACAATTAATTGATTTTGCAGTTATATTCTTGCATGGAGTTGACAAATTTCTCGATTTTTCCCCTTCTCTATGACCAATTGATAAATTTCGCATTCCCTTCCCATATTCGATGAATTTTGCTATTTTTTTCCCCTCAGCCAATTAGTGAAATTCAAATTTTTTTATTGCAGCTGATTGACGTACTTTGCAATGAAATTAAATAAAAAGGGTGCATCCAAAAGAGCAGTAAGGACCACTGGGTGCATAACGTAGTTTGAAAAGGTCCACTGTGCTTTTTTATGCCCTTCCAAATTAGCCTAGAGTCAATACTATTTGTACGTTAAAATTCCTTATCTTTAAAAAAAGAATTCTATTTTATGATTCTTAACTTTTAGCGTTGCACCTGAAAAACATCAAGAAATCCAGAAATTTTATGCAATTGCTTTTTTTTTTGTGTCTCGGTACTTTAATGAAATGCAATACATTTTATTTTTTTTATATTAATTTTTTTTTTATCCTTAGGATGTTCTTGAAATTCCTATGAGACCACTCTCTGAGAATGCAAACAGTGTTTCCTTGCATCGTGATTTTTAAGAGAAATCTAAGGGTAATTATAATTATGTTTATGCTAAAGAAACTACTTTTTGCAGCAGATGCTGCTTAATGTGATTATGTGTAATATCAGCCTGTTAGTGTTATCAAAATCATCATGTCCCGACCTAACAATTCATGCTAAAAGCATCGCTCTGTGTGATAAATACTTTGTTTAATGGTATTGCCTTTTCAGCAGCAGTTACAAGCGAAGTTCTGTTAAAAAGCCCTTTCAAGGCATGAATTCTAAATAAGAAAAAATGTAGCAATTTATCCCTATGAATTTTTTGTGATCACGTTGCAGATGCATGCATGACATGGGAATATGCAGTCAATTAAGGAATGTAGGTGAGTAGCTCGCAACAGCTGCTGCAAGGGCAAAGCTTCAGTAAACCTCGGAATGGGAACAAAAATTATGTACCTGCTAGCAGCGTCACGTAACCATTTATTTCGTTATCAAATAAAGTTCTAGTCAGACAATAAAGGTCAAAATTAGCACTAGCCACTGGCCACAGGTTCCAGTAAATGAGAAAAAGTGGCCAGTGAAAAATTGTCTATCAGCGGCCACCTTCCAGTCACTTTTTTACAAGGAGAGAATAAAATTTTCTTGCATTTCATCAAGGATTCTGCTTTTTTTGGGTTCCAATATATTTACATTAACATATTTATTTGGGCTGTTCAGTTTTAGATGAATATTTATAGAAATTTTACTGTTTAGTATATTTTAATAAAAAAGTGGCCACTTAAAAAACTAGTTCTACCAGCCAGTGGCCGCTAATGAAATTTCCCAGTTTTGACCTATATCAGACAACCAGTTGTGGTAAGTTGTATATTGTTCAATTATCTTTGAAAGTCAATGGCAACGGCTACTATGAATAAAAAGCAAATGGATTTAAGTATTAAAAAAAAATTAGATTTTACATTGTTATATTTTACCTCAAATGAGCCAACACAATGCTGCAGTTCAATTAAAAATTATTCAACCTCTTATGTGCAAAATCTTTAAAAATCGAAAGTTTTTTAATAAAAAAAAGAAAAGAATGGTAATACAGAATATTACAAACTGAAGTGGAAAAGATGATGACATTTTTGTTTTCAAACAATCGGCAAAAAAGATGCAAGAGTCAGTGGTCTACTCATGTGACAAAAAGCAGATGATTTAGCAGAGAAAATGGGAGAAAAGTGGATTTGTTGCAGTTGATGGCTGGTTTCAGCATTGGCAGAAAGAGAAAACATAGATTAAAGCAGATGGCTTAGTAGAAAATAGGAAAAAGTAGATTTGTTGCTAGTGACGACTAACTTCGATATTGGAAAAAATGTGAAAGCATTGTTTAAAGCAGTTAGTATAGAAAAATGAATTTATTGCAAGTAATGCCAGCTTCAGCATTGGAGAAAACATGAAAAATAATATTTTAAGAGTCCATAGAAAACAAAAAGATGCTAATATGACAGCTACAGAAAAATTGGTAAAAGGGGAGTAGCCAAAACTTATGTTTTCATATATAGCGTTTAACCCTTTCGAGGGTGGTGTCATTAAAAAGGGACACCTAATTTTGGTTGAGTTGGAAATGAGTTGATGAAAAATGAGTTGGAAATTTTGAAATGTGGTTTACAACATTGGTCGGACAATTTTCAAACATGGTACAGATATGAAAAATTCATTATTAAAATTTTCAGGGAGAATTGTAAAAAGCAAAAATTACCGAAACCCTTCAATATATTTTATCCCTTTTAAAGTCATAATTTCAACAAGGATGAGTAATACTTTTCTACATAATAGTATTACTGGACATAGTATTATCTTAAATCACTTATTCTTATCAATTGGAAGGTTTGCGAGCAGGCCTACTTGAAAAAATCCACTGTCGTTTTTTTTTTTTTCAAATTCTCTCATGCTTTCACAACTATATCATTATTTAATCTAAGTAAAATAATGAACATAATTTTAACAAGAGTTTATTAAAAGTAATTTATTTGATTTTTAATTAATTAAAGAATATTTTTAATTAATCAATTCTTGATTGAATTAAAGTTTTAGAAAATGCAAAGATAAATGCCAATTTGGGGGTGGGGTGGGGGGCTAGCTTTTTCAAGTGTTTCTCTGAAGGGCATTATTTCCACTTAGAAATATTGATTTTGAAATATATTTTAAATTTTATAACACAAATTGTGAAAATTTGGCCATTTTTTTTCTCCTCGGGTTTGCAAGAATAAAATTATACAAAATTGTAGATTTTTTTTTGTTTGTTTGTTTGGTTTCTGCACATGGGGCCTGAAATAAAACAGATATTGTAAAATTTTAATCTGTGTGACTGAAAATAAAGCCAAAAATGTAAAATTTTCGCTTCAAACTGTCTGCAATCTGTCTCGAATCGAAAGGTCTGTGTGACATAAAATAACAATGGTGGTGTAAACTTTTTATAAATTTTACAGGAGCTCATTGAAATTTAATTTTTTGGTGTGTGTGTGGGGGGAGGGGGCGGGGGGGAAATTGTTTTTAGAAAAAAAGTGTCATCTTTTCCAACCTTTTTTCTCTAACTGCAGTGTAGCTCAAAGAATATATTATTATTACAACAAAATATTCTGCTATTTCCAAAAAGAAAAAACGTGATTGGTTGATCCATTTAAACTGTATATTTTACATGTCAAGCTAAAAATGTTGTATATGCAACTGACAATATCTCTATCAGTTGTAATAGTTGTTGTTGTATAATAAAAATATCTGTTATACTACAAACTATGAATAATAACTGGGTAAATTCAGTTTTTATGTTACTTTATTCTTTCTATGTAAAAAAAGAAAAGAAATTGACCTACTTTTCGACACAATGAATGGTATAGTGCCTTAAAAGAAAATTATAGAAAATCCAATGAAATCATAAAACCACCTTTTCTTCATAGCAAAAAGCTGTTGTTTTTTTTTGTTGTTGTTTGAAATAATGTTTTGGGTGAAATCTGTAGGGTATATTGATATAAGTGCCAGGTTTCAATATGGAGAAAATCTCCATCTTGCTTCTTTGTAAAATGGTTAATAACGCTGAAACTGTTTGTAGAAACAAAGTGTAATTTTGTATATGAAGTCTTAATTTTTTTTTCTTTGTAAATTTGCAGGTTGCTATTGGAAAGTTTTATCTTTGTTAATTTTAGCTTGTATATAGAAAAATTAACAGATGTTAAATAACAGTAGGCATTAAAGGTCTGCACAGAGCAAAATTTTTACAATTATTTCAAATTGTGCAGACCCAAAAAATCCAAGATAAATAAAAAAAAAAATGCTAAGCTGGGGCCAAAATCATAAATCCACCTTCAGTTTCTATTTTTGAATTAGTATTCAACCATCTCAAAAGATATTTTTTCTTTCTTAAAAATTTCAAAATGGACTTTTTTTTTTTTTTTTTTTTAGAATGACCCCATATCTCTCCCATAGAAATAAAATACTACAAGTGTACTTAATAAAGCTAACTGAAATAAACCACGCTTTTATATGTATATACATACACATGATTATGCATAAAAATTTACTATTTTGTTCTCTTTTTGTCTAGCTTTGTGAACTGCATTTTACATCTGCTGACATTCATGAGATCCCCCTCTATACTGCAGAAAATGGAATATGTTACCTACGCTTAAGAAAAGGTGCCATTCCGTACAGTTTGATACTTTGACCAGAATACTTCTAAAACAAGATACTTCATGTAATTCTCCAGATACAAAATAAAGATCAATTTCTCTTGAGAATTTTTTTTTTCCAAAGTTATTTTAAACGCATTAGTTTTTGTTTGTTCCTGTTGGAACATTATTTATAAATAAAAACAGTGTAATTGATGCACTTATATATTTAATCTTACTTTGAATTTCTTTTGATGTGTATGTTATGTGTTATTTAAAAATAAATAAATCTTAAATTTATATCAAATGAGTTAATTCATGTTTGATTTGGAAATTATTAGCTATATTTGAGTATGTGAGTTTCAAAATTTGCCTTATCCAGTAAATCAAATTTTGGGAAATCGTGAAAAACCTCTGATCGCGTCCATTGGTTTTCATTGTAAACCAAGATTTTACAATGCCAGAAATACACAATAAAGCTAGTGTTTTGCATATGGTATTGTTTTCCAGATTCATGTCCACCAGTACCAGTAGAATGGAATGACAGAGAAAACTCTATTTTTTAACTTTTAGATAAGGAGTTTTGAAACTGGTGTCCTCATTAAATTCTTATGCATGAATATTCAATAAATATTTTATTATTTCTACTTTTTATGGGATGTGAATGTACAAAGCAACATTTGAGTCATCTGTGACAATTAATTGCTTCAGAAACTTTTTTAACTTGGAAGATTTTTGTTTCGATTTATACGAAGGGTTACAGGAAGAAGCAACAACATTTTTTTTTTTCTGTCATTGTTTAACCTTAATAAAACTTTCAAATAATACATTTATATTAAATGAGTAAGTTAATTGAACAGAATTTAAGTACTTTTTGTGTACGCTAATTTCAGATGTACATAGTTTGCAGCCAATCAAATAAGTTTTAGACCAATAAAGTTTATTTAAATATGTTGCATAATATGTAAAAAATAGAAATAACATAAATCTTATTTATTAAAATTTCTCAGCAGATTATGCACTAGAAATTAGGGTATTTTATTCATTTAGTAATTAAAAAATGCAGATAGTATATGTAGATTCTTAAAACAACACTTCAAGTTTAGAAACAATAAGATAAAATAGCTAACATTAATGTGATATTTTATATAGGCATAGAGATATAAAACTGAAAAAAAATCTAATTAAGATAATGTATTTTTTTCAGTTATCTACCCTAATATCTAAACAGAAAGTAACAGGAGATGGCTGTTGCTATTAAACAACAAAAAGTACATTCAAATCTCATTAACATGTACAGAATTAACCTGGTGTACTTTTAATATGAATTTTTCGTACAATGCCTGTCAAAATTAATACAACGGTTTTATTAATAATAATATAAACTATTGATGATAACATGGGGAAAAAACTTTTAATTTGCCTTGAGATTTATGTTAACGAGGTTTGACTGTATAACTACTACAATAGTATTTTAAATTTTGTTTCAATCAGAAATTTATGGATTAATAAACAAAATCAGTTAAATGTTAAACATTTTAAATATCACGAGCATTAAAGCCTTTGCTTATTCCACTTTGTGTGGATTTGTCCGCATTCAACTATTGTGACCTATGGGAATGCATAAGTCTAGGTGTTGAAAATATTTTTTCCTACACTTCCAGAGAATGTTGATCCTGTGCTGCTTAACCCTTTGAGCTCTGGCGGGTAAATTTCTTCAAAATTCCAACTGTCACATTGGCACCAGTATCTTTCTAAGAAAAAATTCGGTTTACGAAATACATGAAAAAAGGCATTAAACCTTTTTCAAATAAATTTGGTCGAATATTCCGGTGTCATTGTGACATTTTTTAATTAAAATTAAGTGGTAGAAAATTCAACCATCAGAGCTCAAGGGGTTAATGAAGCCCAATTCCATAATAAATATAAATTTATGTAAATGTTTTGAATGAAAAAAATCACAAC
The DNA here is from genome assembly GCA_963932465.1 of Maratus speciosus. Taxonomy (NCBI): domain Eukaryota; kingdom Metazoa; phylum Arthropoda; class Arachnida; order Araneae; family Salticidae; genus Maratus; species Maratus speciosus. The sequence continues at coordinate 171,607 of CAWVRF010001527.1, read as the reverse complement.
AGCAGTGTTGTAAGAAAAAAATTATCAGAAAGTCTCAAAAAGTTATTTTCAAATACTTTGACAATTAGATTGATCAATAATTAGTAAAATATTAATTTAAATAGTTTTTCTGTCAATTTTTCTTAAATCATATTAAGATACAAATATTTCAGAGGGGGAAATCCCCTACCTTCCCTACAGTTAGGGTTTTCACAGACAATACAATCGTGAAGTATCAGCATGACATAAGACTAATAGAAAAGAAATTAACCGTAGGTGTGAAAGTTGTGAATATTAAACCCTTGAGGGACGATGGGATATATTTTATCCCACCTAAGTTTAATCGAGATTTGCACCGGAAACTTTTAAATAAATTTTATTTTTGTAACTTTGATGGAAAAAACTTGTAAAATTGCTTTTCTTTATTTTGAAACGGAATTTTTCAAAGATCCCGGTGTGAATTCAACATTACAGGAACGCAATCACTTGCCTCTCAAGGGGTTAAATGAAATTGATTTGACTTAAAAATGGGACTTGCAAAGCTGAACCTAATTCATACATTTGTTTTAGAAATATAATCTGTTATTACAGTGTGCTTCTTCAAGAGTTTTATTTTTTTGCACTTTACAGATATGAATTATCAAATATTTAACAAAGAAATTGTAATAAGTATACTTATTACCACCTTCCCACGTAGTGAAAGAAGAAAAAAACTTTAAACCAGAAATTTATTTAATGAAATAAAGTATATTTCAAATCACTACTAAATAGAGGCAAGGCACATTTAATTAAATAATTTTTCTGGTTCAAAGTATTTATTTTTGGGAAAAACGGTTTATTGCCAAATATGGGTATGTGTTTGGACAGTTCGTGTGATAAAAAATGGTCTTTATTTAAACGAGGAGGGTGTGATGCCCTTTGCTTTTGTACGCCTCTTGTCAAGGATCTCTGAACAGACCGAAATTCTACCTAATTAGACACCTGAATCCCCCCCCCCTTTCCAATAAATATGCTTAATTAAAAATATATACTCTTTTGAGTTATGAGTGTTTATACAATAGTATAACTTATTGAATTATTCATGTACCTTGGTAGAAAAAGACCCAATTGCATTTTTCGTCTTTTAAAGTCTAATAAAATGAAAGGAATAACCTTTCATATTTTATAATGAAAAATTTAAGGGGCAAAAACTTATCAAAGCAGAACAATAATTTAGAATTAATAAAATTCTTTTAAAATATTTCTATCAAACATAATGATAAACAATAAGAGTGGTAATTGTTAGTCGAATATTAATATTTAAAAAATGCATTTGATTTTTTTTTTTAAATCAGTTTGTTGAAAACAAGCAAACTTAATTGATTTAAAATAAAAGGCTTTAGGAAGAGGTTAAATAATAGAATTTAATAGGATTATTTAAATGAAAGAGTAGTATTTGTTAAGAAATAAAAAAATATGGAACTCTTTCTAACTCAGCTCACCCCTCCCCCTCCTTCAAAAAATAAAAATACAATTTGGATAATTTTGTTTCAAACGATTGTAGTAAAGCTAATAGAAATTAAAAGAATGTATTTACATTTTTGACGCTTAAAATTTTAATGTATGTATATTTCGAAAATAAATATTCTGAAATCGCTTTCATTTATACACCCAACCAACCAATCTATAATTCATCGCTTTCTAATCAGAATTTGCTTGATAACTCATCTAAAAGTCATCGCAAGTTCATCGTTATCAAATCGTACTCCTCGGTGTTTCATCATCTATTTTTCTAAAATTCATCAGATTACGATCATCCATAGATCTCAGGCCGATGAGACATTTCTGAGTAATTGCCGATGAAATTCATCCCTCTCCGATGAGACTGCGATAATCGGCCACTTATCGTGTCATCGGAATTCGATAAGCGGCCATTCAAGGGCCATATACAATTTGCTACTAGGGTATTTGCCTAAAATCTCATTTGTGCATAAACTTTTGCGACATCACAAAAACTGTTTTTCCTGTAATTTCTGATTTTCGTAACGATTAATTTATTTAAAATTCGGGATATATATTTATGATCATAGTTTTCACCTACAGTGGGTATTTGAAAGCAATCCATTGTATAATTTATATTTTATTAAAATAATTGCGTTGTGCTTAAACTTTTGCGCCGCACTGTAGATTGGACGTATGCCGTGGAACAAGAGGGTCACACATCGAACCCTTGTGACTGAAAAAACTTTGTATATTTCTCTTTAAATTCATGTATCACTTATTGCAATAAGTGCACTAGTTACGAAAATAATTTTTTAAAAATCGGGTCCATCTGTACTCACACTGTATTATTCAGCAATATTCCATGTTCTACACGATAAAATGAAAAAAAAACCCAAATGTTAACAAATGTCACTTCTTCTGCCGTATAAGAATTGCTATTTGTTAACGATGTATGTTGTAGGACGAAAGAATTAAACATTGTAGATGTTTTTCTTGTGGTCATTAATAAAATATGAATTTATTAACGGCAACGGTGTAGTAATCCGCCAACAGCATAAGCATTTGTAATAAATTTTTGTCCATTTTCAGAAACGATTTCTCGAAGTTCGTACAGCGATTTTTGAAAAAAATATAAAATCAAAACAGAAGGAGAGTGTGCACTGTGTCCGGTGTATACTGGTGAAGGCATTCGGTCCTCGAGTCAAGTTTCGTTTCGATATACACTATATTGCCATTAATGACCGGCAACTTTCAATTTTAGACATTTTGTCGAATATTTAGAAATATACTTGACAGATTCAGAAATGAAAAAAAAAATAATAATAATAATAAACAAGTTGGAAATTGCTCGTCAAACGTGGCAAATGAGGTGCGTTCGTACTATAACTAGTTTTATAATTATTTTTTGCACCCCATATTGTACTGAATGTATACTTTTTTGCACTTCATAAAGCGCATAGTCTGATACATCATTAAAATGCACTTCCAATAATTTTTTCCCATTCCCCGTAATGTAACGGAACACTTTTGACTGTCCCTGTAATTAAACTATACATCCGATTTTCCTAAAATTTGAAATAGCTCAACAAAACTTTGCAACAATTATATCTTTAAAATTTCAGACCATTCGGAAAGCTGTAATATCATTAAAATGCACTTGCAATAATTTTTCCCATTCCCCGTAATGTAACGGAACACTTTCGACTGTCCCTGTAATTAAACTATACATCCGATTTTCCTAAAATTTGAAATAGCTCAACAAAACTTTGCAACAATTATATCTTTAAAATTTCAGACCATTCGGAAGGCTGTAATATCATTAAAATGCACTTGCAATAATTTTTCCCATTGGCCGTAATGTAAAGAAAAACTTTTGACTGTCCCTGTAATTAAACTATGCATCCGATTTTCCTAAAATTTGAAATGGCTCGACAAAATTTTGCAACAGTTATATCTTTAAAATTTCAGATCATTCGGAAGGCTCTAATATCATTAAAATGCACTTGCAATAATTTTTCCCATTGGCCGTAATGTAAAGAAAAACTTTTGACTGTCCCTGTAATTAAACTATACATCCGATTTTCCTAAAATTTTAAATGGCTCGACAAAATTTTGCAACAGTTATATCTTTAAAATTTCAGATCATTCGGAAGGCTGTAATATCATTAAAATGCACTTGCAATAATTTTTCCCATTGGCCGTAATGTAAAGAAAAACTTTTGACTGTCCCTGTAATTAAACTATACATCCGATTTTCCTAAAATTTGAAATGGCTCGACAAAATTTTGCAACAGTTATATCTTTAAAATTTCAGATCATTCGGAAGGCTCTAATATCATTAAAATGCACTTGCAATAATTTTTCCCATTGGCCGTAATGTAAAGAAAAACTTTTGACTGTCCCTGTAATTAAACTATACATCCGATTTTCATAAAATTTGAAATGGCTCGACAAAATTTTGCAACAATCATATATTTGAAATTTCAGACCATTCGGTTGGGTAGTTTTTGCTCTGTTACATGCGGACAGACGGACGGACGGACAGACGGACAGACGGACGGACAGACGGACGGACGGACTGAACGACGACTATAGGTGCTACGTATTTATATAATTACGAACGCACCTAAAAATAATAAAAATGACAATTTGTGTAAAACCCCTTATCATTCAGCTGCTTTTAGAGAACAACTAAAAATTTTCTCACTTTAACGCCGATATTTTTCTGCATTTTTACGATATTTGACTAGATTTTTTAATAAGTTGCTCCATAGAGTTGACTATTAAATTATGTAAAATGATCCTTGTTATCGTTCGCGCATGCACAGATAAAAATTATTTCATACAACTGCTCATATTTCCTAAAATATTTAACATGTTAATATTCCAATTACACTACATTGTTTCTTCTATATTTTGTAAATTTTTCTGAAACCGGCGTTAAATTTGTTGAAAACCCTGCACGTTATAAGAAAAAAACATGCAAGAATTTTTTAATTTTTTAAAATAAATCGCTATACTCTATTAATATACTGGCTATTCTTACACAAAGGAATACACATATTGCACAATGTTTGTTTATTTATATTCGGTAGCGGTAGATCATTTCGTGCATTTTATTTTACAGGATGATCCCAAGTATTATTTTTTTCTTTGATTTTTTGTTAGCCCCCTAATTGCCCCCCTTAAAAAAATCGTCATTGCTAAATATGAGGTCATACCTGTTCTTTTTAATCCTGAAATTCCAGAAGAATCTGTCAAGTATATTTCTAAATATTCGACAAAATGTCTAAAATTGAAAGTTGCCGGACATTAGTGGCAATAGAGTGTATTTTCATTTAAAAAATAAAATCACACACGTCTAAGGATGTAAGCTGCCGAAGGCAGTGTTTCATCCAAATGAGGTCCACTGAGAAAGATTTTCTTTTAAAATATAAAATAGTCCAACACTGATTTTAAGTATATTTAAGGTTATTATCACTCATTCATGCGTAAAAAAATAAAAATATCCTTAACCCTTTATATCCCAAATTATAAATTCATGAAAATTTCATATTCTAAAGCATTTTTCGTGAATTTTTGAAAGTATACTAGAAGATTTACCCAATCATTTAATAAATTTTAGAAGGATTTTTCAAATTAATATTAAATAATTAAATTTGAATTTGTATGGATTGTGTGCAATATTTATAACTCCACTCAAATCTTTTATTTAAAGACACTTTTTTTTAGTATTTATAGAATTAGTAAATGTACAAATATGGAAAAAAAACTCTTACAATGGAAATATAGAAATATTTCGGAACTGAAATTTTTCTCCCACAATCTTTCAATGTGAAGAAAGATCAAAAGATGAAAATGAAAGAGAAATAATCTCTTTGTTTTTGTATGTAACATTTGTAATTTCGTAAAATAGAACATTAACATACTTTTTATCGAGAGTAAAATAATCTACAGGTCTAATTTTTATTTACAATTATTCATGAGAGAGTCCATTGAAATTTATTTAAGAGGTTCAGGAGTTTGTAACGATACATTATCTTTTCGTATCCCGAATTTATGAGTTGAATGGTTGGACAAATTACGGCATCGCGACATAGAGGGAACACGAGCAATCGCGAAAATGTAGGGCGCGTTACATGATTACTTGTTTATTTTCGATGATTTTTTCCATTTTTCATATGCATTTGTAATTTTCTGTTATACATTCTGACGATGACTCAGAAAATGTATTGAAACATGTAAATATAGATATTTAGTTTACTTTTAATGTGTTTTTATAACGTCTTTTAAGCAAATAAATATTTTAATATTATGAAAAGAGAAATAATCTTTTTGAAAATATTTTCGTTTTGTGCAACCAATAATATTTTTAGAACAAGATAAAGTAAAATAACTATAACTCATTCTAAGCTGTACTACTACTAACTGATGTATTAAGATAATTTTGTAACAAGCTAATTTAATGGTACTTTAAAGTACCGTCGTGGTATAAAGGGTTAAACTAGGAAAATATAATACAAACATGAACGAAAGGATACAATGACTCTTCCAATTTACTCATGATTCCGGAAGCCGTTTTTTTATCATTATAAACCTCATAAACCTCATAATATATATATATATTTATAATAAAGGAAGGATTTATAAAAACAAAGTTCCTTTTGCTGCCAATATTTTTCGAAAACCTTTCCGAGAAGTTTTCAGAGTGTAATAATTAGTTTTTTCAATCTGGATATATGTTTATCGGATTCTACCCATTCTCAAATAAATATTTTCATGTTCTACAAACATGTAGTGTAGGGGAGTACACAGTGAGACAGCAGCCGTTTTGACATATAGTTATAAATTTTCCTCTTAGCTGGAACACACACTAAACCACCTCATCTTATGCAACACGTGGATGTAGTTTCGGCACTCCGGTTACTCGTTCAACGAAATAGTAAATAATTATTTATTTTACAGGGGTCAAAGTTACATAAACGTCCATTTTAGAGTTTATTTATTTCATTATAGCGTATATTTACTTAACCTAACCTATGTATATCTAATGATAGACCACGTCGACAAAACTACACAAGCATTCAAAGCTGTGAAATTGATGATGAAACAGATATGGCATCCATTTTGTTACAACGTAACGAAAATACACACTTAGAGACACATAGTTGTGGTACACAGTGAGACGTGTTTCATTGTGTATCTGCTGTGTTGTTCTGATGTAAAAAAAAGTTATTTATTAATAAATGAAGGGGTTTTTTCTCTCTCTCTATCTGTGTGTGTGGGGGTGGGGGGCACGTGCGATGACTAGTGAAATCTTCTAAATGTAAGAGGATGAAAATTTGCATGAAGGTAGCCCAACGTCTACGATTGTTCACCGGAGGCTCATATTTAAAAAAAATAATCTAGAAATATTAATTAGAAGTCATAAACTGCAGAAAATTATTGATAGAGTGTAAAAATGTATGATTTATGAAAATATATACATTGTCTCACTGTGTACCACAAGTGGTACACAGTGAGACAATTTTTGATACTCCGTTATTCTGCTTCTGTGCTTTTATAAATAACTTTTTTAAAACCATTTTACATTAATGTGTAGTGTATTTGTGTAGCTTAAAGATGTAGCAAGATTTTTTTCAAAAGAATAAAAATCGTTGCCATTCGTTAAGTAATAATAATTTTCGTCTCACTCTGTACTACCCTCCCCTATTACAATCAAGCAAGATAAATAAACAGCATTACACTAACACTAAAATTAATTTTATTTTGTTACTCGTGCACATATTATGTTACGCAGCTGAAAATTTTAATTTCGGAATGGATAGAATCCTAAAAATCAATATTCCGGAGTGAGAAACTGGTTAAGGGGGTCCGGGACACATTTTCAAAAAAAATTTATTTATTGAGTTAAAATTTTGAAATTTTTTGTGATCGTTAACCATATCATTTGTAAACAAAATCGCATGATAAAACCTCTCATAATTTTTTAAAAAAAATTTAAATTTTAAATTTTGTTAAAAAAGTGGGGTAGTTTAAAATCGTTATAACTCGAAATATTATTTATAGAATTTCATTTTTTTTTTCATTTAAATAAACAGAAATATATAAATTTTAATTTAGAGCCAGCATTTTAAAAAATATTAATTTTTAAAAATATTTAAAATATTTAACGAAAAAATTACAAAAAAAGTGGTGCAACTTTATTTAAAAAAATCATATTTTCAAAAGTAAATATTTTTTTTCAAATATGCTGGCTCAAAAGTAAAGTAAAATAATTGAAAAAGATATGTCCCAAGTTTCAACCCTGTATCTTTAACGGTTCTCGAGTTATACGAATTTAAATATGAGAATTGGTGAAAAAACCTATCATGAAGAAAAATGCAATTTCACAAGAACTCGTTTTCTTGACAAACATAGCTTGAAAGGCAGTTTTTGAAAACAAACCAAAACGAAAAAATTAATATTTCCTGTTCTAATTAAGATAGAAACATGATTTAAAAATCATTTTAAGCAGAAAACGGCAGAGACATTTTTAATCAAAAAAAAAAAAAAAAAAAAAAAAAATGAAAATTTGAAGATTTTTGTGTCCCGGACCCCCTTAATTCACCGAAAACATACTCTGAAACATTTCCGAAAATAAGGAGCAGGAAAAGGAACTTTGTTTTTAAAAACTATTCTTTAAGGGGGATCAGGTACACATTTTAAAATAATTTTTATTTATTGAGTTAAAAGTTTGAATTTTTTTTTTTGGATGTTTAAACATATTATTTGTAAACAAAATCACATGATAAAACTTCTCATATATATATATATAATTTTATTTAAAATTAATTTTTTTTTAAAGTGGGTTAAATTAAAATCGTTATAACTCGAAGTATTATTGGTAGAGTTTCAATTTTTTTTCATTTAATTAAACAGGAATATATAAGTTTTGAATTTGACTTAGCATATTTAAAAATATTATTTTTAAAAAACATTTAAAATATTTAAAGGAAAAAAAAATTATGTAACTCTTTCTATAAAAATCTTATTTTCAAAAGTACATATTTTTTTCTAATTTCTTAATCAGATTTAAATTAAAACAATTAAAACAGACATGTTCCAAGTTTGAATCATTTACCTTTAACGGTTCCTGACTTATAGGAATTTAAATACGAGAAATGGTGAAAAAACCCATCATGAAGAAAAACGCATTTTCACAAGAAGTCGTTTCCATGACAACCATTGCTTGAAAATTAGGTTTTGAAAAGAAACCAAAACTAAAAAATTAATATTTCCTGCTCAAATTAAGATAGAAACATTCTTTAAGTGTCATTTTAAGCTGAAATAAACAGAGAAATTTCTAACGCAATAAATTGTTTTAGAAAATTTGAAGATGTTTGTGTCCCGAACCCCCTTAAAAATTGAGAATATATTGTATCTTGAGTGTTTTAATGATGAACGCTTTATGGAATCGTATGTAACTCGGAAGAGTTTGTTGTATATTTCCGTTGGTCAGCTAGTTTGAGTATAATGTTGCGTATGAACTTGATAAATGTTGTCCCAACACTATAATAGATGTTCACAATTACCCTATAGTTTTTGGGGTAATTGTGAGCAAGGAATTCTAGGTACTTAATTGCATCCCACAGAACAAATACCTAATTTTAATTGAATAATAGGAGTGAAACAATATCTTTATGCCGGTTTCGCTATGAACTAGATAAATTTTGTCCCAACACAAAAATAGATGTTCAGAATTACACTATTAGTCCAGGCAATAGGGAATTTTACCTAGCAAAATTAATGGTGGTTCTGGAAATCGGCTTACTTTATGTTTTTTGGGTCGCTGAAACCAAATTTGTAACTTCCCACCAAAATTTCCCCGGCACCCCCCCCCCCCAAATTTTGGTAAAAAGCCCCCCCAAAAATTTTTATTAAATAAATCAATTTTAAAATTAATTCTTGGACTCATCTCCCTAGACCAACACCCTCATATTTGTATTGGGACCAGAGGGCCCCCTTTTAAGCGTTTACCCCATTCTTGTGCATTTCTTTAAAATATTATTCTAATGATTAATTCATACCCTATGCTTAATTTTGACTAATTGAAGATCTAAAGTGCTAAGTACTACAACATTTAAACATGTTTTCACGTTAGGGCGTTTTTTCTAACAACTTCTTATGTTCGCCATTACTACATGAGCGACAAAAAAAAAAAAAAAAAAAAAAAAAAAAAAAAAAAAAAAAAAAAAAAAATCATTCTTTAGTATCTAGTCCAGGCATTAGAGACAGTATAGAGGCAAAATTCCTATAGAATATCTAGCAAAATTCATGGTAGTTCTCGAAAAAGGCTTACTGTATGTTTTTTGGGTCGCTGAATCCGAATTTTTAGATTCCCAAAAAAAATTTCCCCCGGCAACCCCCCCCCCAAATTTTAGTAAAATGCCCCCCAAAAAAGGTTTTTATTAAAAAAAAATATTTATTTTATTGTTTTAGGGGAAAAGTATCTAGACTTTCAGAAAGTAGACAAAATTTGCAACAAATTAGATATATGACATTACGACTTAGGATGAAGGGGGAGGGGGGGATCTGCCTCGAAACATGCGTGCGGTGCTGCGTGGACTAAGTTGCGCAATTCCACTTAACCACTCACGCGTTTATATTCGTCCTCCCATCTCCCTTTCGAACTTTCCTTATAAAGTTTACTTTAAGTTTTTTGGGTCGCTGAATCCGAATTTTTAACTTACCCAAAAATTGTCCCCCCAGAAACCCCCCCAAAAATAGTTGTTATTATCTTAAATTTCTTATTGTTTTAGGGGAAAAGCATAACGAAATTCAGAAACTAGGCAAAATTTGCAACAAATAGGATATATGACATTATGACGCAGGATAAACGGGGAGAGAGGGAGCTGCCTCGGAACATTCCCCGTTCGCTTTTCTCAAAAACCAAATTTTTTTCAAAAATCAATTTATTTTTTGTTGGTGGGGGGTGGGGGCTGGCGGGTGTAATTTTGGTGGAAAGTTACAAATTCGGATTCAGCGACCCCAAAAAAACATAAAGTGAGTCGAAATCGATTGTTGTGAACTAGTATTAATTTTTCCAGGTTAAATCCCCTATTGCCTGGACTTCATAACTTAGTGCACGTAGTGCAGCAGTGCATGTTCAGAGGTAGCCCTCCCCCTCCCCGTTCATCCTACGTCATAAAGTCATATATCCTATTTGTTGCAAATTTTATCAAGTTTCTGAATTTCGTAATACTTTCCCCCTAAAACAATAAGAAATTTAAGTTAAAAACAACTATTTGGGGGGGGAGGGGGGGGAGGGGAATTTTGGTGGGAAGTTAAAAATTTGGATTCAGCGAACCAAAAACTTAAAGTAAACCTTATAGAGAAAGTTCGGAGGGGAGATGGGAGGGCGAATGTAAACGTGTGAGGGGTTAAGTGGAATTGCGCAACTTAGTACACGCAGCACCGCGCGCATGTTCTGAGGCAGATTCCCCCCCCCCCTTCCTCTTCATCCTAAGTCATAATGTCATATATCTAATTTGTTGCAAATTTTGTCTGATTTCTGAATTTCTAGATACTTTTTCCCTAAAACAATAAAAAAATGAATTTTTTAATAAAAAGCTTTTTGGGGGGGGGGGGGGGGGTTGCCGGGATAAATTTTGGTGGGAAGTTAAAAATTCGGATTCAGCGACCCAAAAATCATATAGTAAGCCTTTTTCCAGAACTACCATGAATTTTGCTAGGTAGAGCCCGTATACGGTCTCTATTGCCTGGACTATATGATTTTGGGGCAATTGTGAACAAGCGATTTTAGGTACTTAATTGCATCCCACAGAACAAATACCTAATTTTAATTGAATAATAAGAGTGAAACAATATCTTTATGCCAGTTTCACTATGAACTTGATAAATTTTGTCCCAACACAAAAATAGATGTTCAGAATTACCCTATAGTTTTGGGGCAATTGTGAACAAGCGATTTTAGGTACTTAATTGCATCCCACAGAACAAATAACTATTTACAATTAAAGAACGGAAGTGAAACAATTTCTTTATGCTGGATTCAATTTTTACGTGGATCAGACGCATCCTTGAAGCTGCCTTGAAACGTGCAAAATTTGTTCATAATTACCCCCAGTTAACCTTACATCAGTGGTGCGGCATCTGGCTGATTTTTTTTTTCATTCCGAATTGTCACCAGTAAGTTTTAATAGTTATATTTTCTTTATGAAATATCAGACATTCCTTAAATAAATTAAAACAGGGGGGTACCGTTCGAGCGATGCGCTAAATGTAAAGATTCCTCAACTGCTCGCGCATTGCGTCATGTGGCGGACAGATTCGCCTTGCTTCACTCGTTTCATATTCTGTATGCCATTCTGCAATGGAATTTTTTTTTTCTGTGAATGATTTTAATTATTCTATTATTTTAACAGACTTTTTGATAAAAACCTAGGGAATGCACTACATCAACATGTTCTAATAACTCTTAGAGAACACGTAAAGAGATTTAAAAATACAGTACAAAGTCTCAAATCCGGAAGTCGAAATCCGAAATTCTTCAAAAGCCGGGCGTTTTGTTAACTGGCGATTATTATTCTAGAAAATCGCAACGAAAAACACTAAAATAGCAGAGGCCAAATGTGCTATATTAGGCTGCAATTTTAAAGCCAAATTCCTTTTACGAACGTCAAAAAATTTCTGAAGAACGCGAAAATCTCTAAAAATTGCAAAAAAGAATCGCGAGAAATTCCGAATTAACTTAAATAAAAGTGAGAAAAAAAAAAAACAACAACTTGGAAATTGCTCGTCAAACGTGGCAAATGAGGTGCGTTCGTACTATAACTAGTTTTATAATTATTTGCACCCCATGTTGTACTGAATGTATAATTTTTTGCACTTCATAAGGTGCATAGTCTGTAACATCATTAAAATGCACTTCCAATAATTATTTTCCCATTCCCCGTAATGTAACGGAACACTTTTGACTGTCCCTGTAATTAAAATATGCATCTGATTTTCATAACATTTGAAATGGCTCGATAAAATTTTGCAACAGTTATATATTTAAAATTTCAGACCATTCGGAAAGTTGTAACATCATTAAAATGCACTTGCAATAATTTTTCCCATTGGTCGTAATGCAAAGAAAAACTTTTGACTGTCCCTGTAATTAAACTATGCATCCGATTTTCATAAAATTTGAAATGGCTCGACAAAACTTTGCAACAGTTATATATTTAAAATTTCAGACCATTCGGAAGGCTGTAACATCATGAAAATGCACTTGCAATAATTTTTCCCATTGCCCGTAATGTAAAGAAAAACTTTTGACTGTCCCTGTAATTAAACTATACATCCGATTTTCATAAAATTTGAAATGGCTCGACAAAATTTTGCAACAATCATATACTTAAAATTTCAGACCATTCGGTTGGGTAGTTTTTGCTCTGTTACATGCAGACAGACAGACAGACAGACGGACGGACTGAACGACGACTATAGGTGCTACGTATTTATATAATTACGAACGAACCTAAAAAAGAGGACAGCATTTACTATATTGGACAAAAAGATTAAAGCCGGACTTCTTTCACAAATGCGGACAAATCGCCATGAAATGGAAAAAAAAAAAAAAAAAAAAAAAAATTCAAAACTTGCAGAGGAGAAAATTTATTATATTTGGCTAAATGCTGGTAACCGAGTTCCTTTTCCAAATCTCAAAACTCTAAAATTCGTATAAAAAACTCGCAAAAAATGCAAACTCCGAATAAACTTTTTTGAAAAAAATGATGAGATTTATTATACTGGGCTAAAAAATAAAGTCGGATTCCATTTATTCATTTTATTCATATGGGAAAATAGCCGCAAAATTAAAAAAAAAAATGTCAAAAATTACATAAAAAAATTAAAAAAATTTCTTTTGTTATTATAATTTTCTTAAACTTAAAAAAATTTCCTCTATTAAAATATTTGTTTTAGCATTTTTTTTTTAACCTTCTTTTATCTATAATAGAAGAAAGTATAGAAGTCGATATTTTGTTTGACTTCCGGTTTTCGACTGATTTACACGTTTTAAGGGTAGGAGATACCGAAAAACATGTTTTTACAAAATACCTGTCTGTACGTATACGCGTGTGTTTCATTATATCATCCGAATATACGAAATATAGTATACGAAATTATGCATAGAATTGAACCATATTTCATACCGGGTGTCCTAAAAAGGACTGACTGATTTTAAAACGCTATAACTTGCAAACGGTGACAGATATTAAAAAATTCTTGCAAGAGGGTTATGCATAAGGTCAAAAGTTTTATTACAGTGATTTTCAATTTTAGTTCGAATTACAAACAATAGATGGCGCTGTAAGCAATAGTTGCTAAATACAGGCTCGATTTTTGGTCCTTTATCTTGTTCCATGCAGAAAAAGGAGATGTAAATGTATTGAGCGGGCTACGAAGTACCAAAAACCGAGCCTGATATTAGCGTCTATTGATCGCAGCGCCATCTATTGTTTGCAATTCGAACTAAAATCGAAAATCACTGTAAAAAAACTTTTGACCTTATGCATAACCCTCCTGCAAGAATTTTTTAAATATCTGTCACCGTTTACAAGTTATTGAATTTTAAAATCAGTCAGTCCTTTTTAGGACACCCGGTATTAGTGTTTTGCTGTGATGGTGCTGTAGTAGCGATTTTTGTGCCATTTTCAGTATTCTATCATCGAAAAGTGTATGAAGTTACGCATAGAATTGAACGAAATTTCATGTGTATGTTTTTTACTATGGCCAGCAGGTCCAGGTTGAATTTGGGGATATTCCGCCGGGAGGGGGCGCTATAATAGCGATTTTTGTTCATTTTCGTTATCGTTTCATCGGAAAGCATAGGTTTGAACCAAACTTCATGTTTTTGACTATTGACGCCAAGTTCCAATTGAAAATGGATATGTAACCTTGGAAGGGGGCGCTGTAATAACGATTTTCTCGATTCTTCGTAATTCTGTTGTACATTTGATGCTGATGCAGTGACATGCATTTCGTTTCTGACTGTTCCATCGATTCGCAAAAAGAATAACGATAATATTTACTTTATTAAATATTATGTTCGAGTTACTCTGATTAATAAACTGAAGAAGAAATAAGATGAAAATTAATGTAGGGTTGAGGTAATAACCTATAAGCAGTGCTTAATTTGCACCGGTGCTTCGCTACTTCTTTATTTTTAGTGGAAATTTAAATATTGGTCTGAATTAATTTGCGCTCATTCCGGATTACAGCAAAACTAGTGTTTCTAATTAATTAATGCCTAAATTTTATTTTTCTTTGCCTCCCATCTCCACTCTTTTGCTTTCTTTCCTACAAAAGCACTTACGTATGTGACACAGTGTGTCATGTATTGAGTTTTTTTTTTTTTTTTTTATGATTTCAGAACGGCGATAAAGAATGTCACACTCGGGTTATACACTCAGTTGTTATTACTGCAGAATATTAAAATTCTGGTAGTTTTTTTTTCTCTAGATACTAATCCCTGTGTATATATATTGTTACAGATATTTGAATCATATTGATGTGCATTTGAAACTAATGAATTTAAAAATTGAATTTTGTTTATTAATGAGGACCAATGATTTTGCTACCTGATAGTGTGTAAAAAGTATTAGTCACATGTTGATTTTGAAAGTATGATAATGGTTCTTACTTTTTAATGGTTCTTACTTTCTATTTTTTGAAAATGTTAATTCATTGTTAGCCTATAACTGATGTCACGCGGTCTCCCAGACCCCGCGACTCCCAGCTGTAAACACTTTTACAGCTTTTTACTTTTCTGTACTGAAGTTAAATAATATGAATAAAATACTTTTTTCATGCAATCTAATTCACATGCTCCTAAGAGAAGTACAACGATAATGTTAGGTAATGTATTAAGCAAATTCAACTATTTGAGTTATTTTTTTTATTCATTTTATTCGAGGGGTCTGAGAGACCGGATTACATCATTTGTGTGACAAATTTTAGTCACATCAGTTAAAGTTTAAATCTGTATATCTCCATAAATTTTCTTTCTATTGTTTCTTATTTGTATGGAGAAAAGTTATATTCCATGTGTTTTATAAGATAACATGGAAATTTTTGAACTGGAGTTGTTTTAAATTTTTCATTTTTTGCTGAAAGTTTGTATATATGAAATAACGATATTGCTATTTGTATATCATAATGTAAAAAATATGTACAGTACATATTTTTTTCATAGTACAATTAGTTTAATTATAGGGTAATATTTTTGTATTATTTTGATCCTGAATAAGCACAGTGACATTCGAAATTTTTTGAAAACTTATTTCTAGTAATCGGACAATGCATTATTGTTAAAAGTTTTGATGCGTGAATTTTGTTTAATTTATTCTGTTTGATAATTCTAGTCATTTTATTACTACTGCTGTGTCATCATAGTCATATAATTAATTTTATTTTGCAATATTTTAAAAGTTTTCATTTGTACTTTTACGCATTTAATTTTTTTCGCGAATATACTCAAGTATTTGAATGTAAACAAACGTATCGCGATATCATTTAACAATTATGTATTTTATATTTAATTAGCTCCAATCAGTGTTTGAACAAATTATTTTAAGGAAAAGGATTTCGTTCAATTTACTTTCGAAGATCTGATTTTTAAAATTTTATTAACTGCATATTCCGTTCTTTTCCGCATCCATTTACTTTATCACGGCTGGTCGATCTACGATCTTGTCCGCCACATGACTTAACAGTTCTGCTCTGCTCTGATTGGCTATCCTTCAAATGGTACAACCTTATGTAGAAGAACCTTGAATTAAAAGAAAATTGCTATTCAAGGCTTTCTGGTGTCAATTCAATATTTCTAAATAAAAAATCTGTCATATGCGGTAACATGTGCGGTAAATGTCAGAAAAAAGCCCGTTAAAATACGAAAATTGTACTGGCAATCGAGACGCCAGTTCTATTTCCGTATTTTAACGGATTTTTCCCTTAATTTTTATACAAAAAGCGGATTTTTTTCTAGTATTTACGGGAAAAAAATCGTTAAAATACGGAAATAGTACTGGCGTCTCGCTTGCTAGTAAAATTTCCGTATTTTAACGGAATTTTTTTACAGTGTACAAATTTAAAAATCTGTTACTTTACGTTAAATAATAGTAATAGTATATAACTAATTAAAAATAACAAACATTTTTAGATCAACATAAAAAACTTCAATAATTTTAATATTTACTATTTTCAGAGATTTTATCTTATCAGGGATATTAATGTTATCGAAATGTAAGCAGAAATTCTTATACTTGCTACTTAAAATTATAATTAGTGAATATTGTAGGATATAAAAATTCTTCATCACAAAAGTTTCTTATTACTGGTATTATTAAATTCGTTATCTTCAAAAGTTGTCTTCAGGCAGCAATATCTAGGAATGCATTATCCACTTAGACATGTTTTACTTCTTCACTTTTAACAATATGCTGTATGTAGAGTAATGTGGTGAATTCATTTAAATACTTTAAAAGAGATTGCATGTGTCCTTTCGGAAAGAATAGAAGATAATAACTTAAAGTATGTTTTTGGAATCTTTTCAAAATCTTGTTTCAGAATCACGATATTGAAAAGTTAAGAGAATAAATAAAATCATAATAAGTTTTAGCAAATAACTTTTATAGTTTCCGAAAGACATCCTGATAATAAGTAAACAAGAACAAAATAAGAGCAAAGTCAATTGTGTCTGATTTGACTGGTAATCTTAAATTTACTCTGAAACTTTTTAAGTGAGACGCTTAACTCCTTGAGGGGCAGTGGGATATATTATATCCCACCTAAGTTTAATTAAGATTTGCTCCAGAATATTTTAATTATGTTTTACGTTTATAGCTTTGGATAGAAAATGTTGAAAAATTGCTTTTCCTTATTTTATGGGTGGGAGTTCAGCATGACCCAAACGCAATTGCTTGCCCCTAAAAGGGTTAATAAGTATTCGACTGCATTTCATGAACTACAAGGTGGCCATAATAAAACTGACAGTACTCAGAGAGTTCTGTAGCGTGATCTAATTGCGATCATGGCGCCAAATTTTAATGGAAGATTAAACAAGACGGGGGACGAAGGATTCCGCGAAAAAAGAATTTAGTTCCAAAAATCACCGCCAAGGGAATATGTGGCGCTGTGCATTCGAAAAAGAGAGTTTCAAAAAGTAAAGAATCAATATTGAAATAAAATTACCGTTTATTTAACGAATTTAGCAATTTGATCCAACTCAAAATGGTAACAGTTTATAAAAAGCTAAAAATTTACATAAACACTGGTAAAGTTTCTTTATCTGCAATTTCACTTACAGAGCCTCAAAAAAGCAACAGCAGAAGAAGAAGTTCTTTATTCAAGTTTCACATTACATCTTTTGGCCCAGTTCCAGCTTTTTCGGTTTTAAAAGGTAATGTGCTACTGTTAAAAGCAATTTCAATGAAAGTTTTCTTTCATAATGTCCCCTTCTGTAGTCGATCGATCTCTACTAGTCAAATTCTTTTACCTCAACCAGTGCAATGCGCCAGCCGCTCTTCGTTCTTTTAGAAACCACAAAAAAATGCGTAAAGGTAACGGTCCTTTGTCAGTTAATGGTTTAAAAGCAAAGGTTGAGAAGTTTGAGAAAACAGGTTCTCTAAAAGTTCAGTCAGGCAGAGGACGAAAACCCGTATCACAGGATACAATATAAGAAGTAGTCACGGCGATTGTCGGCAGAGCACCAGACAATATTGCTACCACTTCCAGCGCTTGTGGGATAACTCGGAGTCTGGATATGCCTTATTGTACGGTATAGAAAATCCTGCGAAAGATCATCCTCTTCTATCAGTACAAGATCAGCCGTGTACAAGAGTTACGTCACACAGACTATGATAAGCGATTGACTTTTGCTCTCACTTTCCTTGCCCAAATGGAGCTGGATGATGCTTGGCCCTGGAAAATCTTATGGGGATACGAGGCCCACTTTAACCCGAATGGAACTGCAAATACCCAGAACTGCTGAATTTGGGATAACAAGTCACCAAGAGCATACAAAGAAATCCCTTTGCATTCACCAAAGATAACTGTTTGGTGTGGTTTCACAGCAGATATGATCATAGGTCCATTCTTCTATGAGAACATTACTCCGACAGGACCTGTAACTTCTTCTGTTACAGGAGACAAATATCGCCAAATGCTAAACAAATTTTTTATTCCAGCACTTCAGCAAAGACAGTGCCTGCAGAAAATCATTTCCATGCAAGATGGAGCCCCTCCAAATATTGCTTTGCGGGTACAGCAGCTGCTACGACAGAAATTCACAACAGAAACAGTCATTAGCCGCTGTTTTCCAACTGCATGTTCACCTCGGTCCCCTGATATTACACCCAGCGACTTTTGGCTATGGGGTTACCTAAAGTCCAAGATCTATCACAGAAATGTCCAGGACCTGGCTACGTTGAAGGAAAACATATCGCGAACTGTACGGGAGATTCCTGCAGACATATTATTCTCTGCTGTTCTAAATGCTGTGCACAGCATGCAACATGTGGTCAACGGCGGCCACATCGAACCTGCGTAGGGTGTGCTAAATAAACGGTAAATTTATTTCAGTATTGGTTCTCCTTTTTTGAATCTCTCTTTTTCGAATACACAGCGCCACATATTCACCTGGCGGTGAGTTTTGGAACTATTTTTTTTCGCGGAATCCTTCGTCCACTTCTTGTTTAACCTTCCTACAAAATTTGACGCCATTCTCGCGATTAGATCGCGCTACGGAACACTCTGAGTACCGTCAGTTTAATTATGGCCACCTTGTACATAACAGTAAAGTGTATTTTATACGTCACTGAAGACGGGTAATAAAAAAAAGAATATAAAAAAGACGTATTTTTCGTAATTTGGATAAAACTAATTTTCTTTGTGCTTTTCAACATATTTTTTTTCGTTTTTTTTTTTTTTTTTTTTAAATCTAGATTTTACTAAATAACAATAATTTTGTTTAAATATATATTTAAGTTGCACAAAATTAGCATCCGCACAGAAAAAAAAAATACACTTAAAATATAACCTTTCAAAGTCATATCAAGCGTGAAAAATGTAACCTCTGTTTCTGGTATAGGTGCAGATTCCCAAATTTTTTAAGGCGCCAGTGGCTCCTAGACTTAAATAATCCATTCGCCATATTGTGAAAGAAACGCAAAAGCAATAGCGTTTATATGCGCAAAAAATTCAGGAATTCAAAGTGAAAAATTCTCTACATACGTATAAAAGAAAAACAGACTAATTACATCAAATGTGAATATTTCATTTTATCACACATTTTTTTAAGGGGGTACGGGACACAAAAATCTTCAAAATTTCAACAAAATGTTTATTGCATTAAAAATTTCTCTGCCGTTTTCTGCTTAAAATGACGTTTACATCATGTTTCTATCTTAATTACAACAGAAAATATTATTATTTTTTTTTTGTTGTTTTTGTTTGTTTTCAAAATCTACCTTTCAAACTATGGTTGTCAAGAAAACGACTTCTTGTGAAATTGCGTTTTTCTTCATGATGGGAATTTTACCATTACTCATATTTAAATTGTTATAAATCAAGAACCGTTACAGATAAATGATTAATACTTGGAACATGTCTTTTTCAATAGCTTTACTTTAATTTAGATTCAGAAAATTAAAAAATATATATTACTTTTGAAAATATGATTTAAAAAAAAAAACAAAAAAAAAAAAACGTTACATCATGTTTTTTCTAGTTTTTACTTTAAATATGTTTAATTTTTTTTAATTAATATTTTTTTTAAATGCTGAATCTAAATTAAAACTTATATATTTCTGTTTATTTAAATGAAAAAAAATTGAAATTCTATATATAATATTTCGAATTATAACGATTTTAAACTAGCCCACTTTTTTAACAAAATTTAAATTTAATTTTTTTTTAAATTATGAGAAGTTTTATCATGCGATTTTCTATACAAATAATATGGTTAACCATCACAAAAAACTTCAAAATTTTATCTCAATAAATAATTTTTTTTTTGAAAATGTGACCCGGACCCCCTTTATTTGCATATAAATTAAGTGTAACATAAATCTTAACGCTAGAACGCCCGGAAGGAGTCGACCCGACTCCGGCCACATGATTAAATGTCAACTGGAACCAGAAATTGTTTAATAAAATAAGTTAAATTTAAACCACGCAGATTTACGTTAAATAAATCAGTCAAATAATTTAAAATAAAAATTCTGGTGTGAAATATTTTTATGAAACTTTTAAACATAAATTGCGAATGGTTTTTCCCCATAGGGCATAATGTAACGTAATTATTTGTGTGCCCCTATATATGAATGATAAGTGCCATGCATTCTATATTTTATAGAATGAATGTTGTTTTGCACATTAATAATGTATATCAGTTTCAGTATGTCGATTATATATCAAGCTCATTTTAATCTAAGTATATTTGCGTGAGTGGTAGCACCGTCAGACAGACGATCAGACCAACTGAAGACATAAACATTTTTCAACTATGTTGGAAATAAAACTCACTCATCTCCATGGTGAAAACGGATTTTATTTATCCCACTTTTTGTTAAAATATGTTAAAAGAGAATTCTCTTTAGACTTGCATTTTGTTTAATTTTATATTTTATAGAATAAATGTTGTTTTGCACATTAATAATGTATATCAGTTTCAGTATGTCAATTATATATCAAGCTCATTTTAATCTAAGTATATTTGCGTGAGT
Organism: Maratus speciosus; assembly: GCA_963932465.1. NCBI lineage: Eukaryota > Metazoa > Arthropoda > Arachnida > Araneae > Salticidae > Maratus > Maratus speciosus. Next base: position 150,371 of record CAWVRF010001527.1, on the reverse strand, counting down.
GGTAGCACCGTCAGACAGACGATCAGACCAACTGAAGACATAACCATTTTTCAACTATGTTGGAATTAAAAGTCACTCATCTCCATGGTGAAAACGGATTTTATTTATCCCACTTTTTGTTAAAATACGTTAAAAGAGAATTCTCTTTAGACTTGCATTTTGTTTAATTCTATATTTTATAGAATGAATGTTGTTTTGCACATTAATAATGTATATCAGTTTCAGTATGTCAATTATATATCAAGCTCATTTTAATCTAAGTATATTTGCGTGAGTGGTAGCACCGTCAGACAGACGATCAGACTAACTGAAGACATAACCATTTTTCAACTATGTTGGAATTAAAAGTCACTCATCTCCATGGTGAAAACGGATTTTACTTATCCCACTTTTTGTTAAAATATGTTAAAAGAGAATTCTCTTTAGACTTGCATTTTGTTTAATTCTATATTTTATAGAATGAATGTTGTTTTGCACATTAATAATGTATATCAGTTTCAGTATGTCAATTATATATCAAGCTCATTTTAATCTAAGTATATTTGCGTGAGTGGTAGCACCGTCAGACAGACGATCAGACCAACTGAAGACATAACCATTTTTCAACTATGTTGGAATTAAAAGTCACTCATCTCCATGGTGAAAACGGATTTTATTTATCCCACTTTTTGTTAAAATATGTTAAAAGAGAATTCTCTTTAGACTTGCATTTTGTTTAATTCTATATTTTATAGAATGAATGTTGTTTTGCACATTAATAATGTATATCAGTTTCAGTATGTCAATTATATATCAAGCTCATTTTAATCTAAGTATATTTGCGTGAGTGGTAGCACCGTCAGACAGACGGTCAGACCAACTGAAGACATAACCTTTTTTCAACTGTGTTGGAATTAAAAGCCACTCATCTCCATGGTGAAAACGGATTTTATTTATCCCACTTTTTGTTAAAATATGTTAAAAGAGAATTCTCTTTAGACTTGCATTTTGTTTAATTCTATATTTTATAGAATGAATGTTGTTTTGCACATTAATAATGTATATCAGTTTCAGTATGTCAATTATATATCAAGCTCATTTTAATCTAAGTATATTTGCGTGAGTGGTAGCACCGTCAGAGAGACGGTCAGACCAACTGAAGACATAACCATTTTTCAACTGTGTTGGAATTAAAAGTCACTCATCTCCATGGTGAAAACGGATTTTATTTATCCCACTTTTTGTTAAAATATGTTAAAAGAGAATTCTCTTTAGACTTGCATTTCGTTTAAAACCCTTTCAGGGTCAAGGTACTTGTACTCTTAAAATGTTGAAGTAATTGAATGACACCAGTATTTATAAGAAAAATTATTTGCAAATAAGTAATAAGTACATAAATAAGTATTTAAAAGAAAAATTATTTGTAAACAAGATATAAGTATATTTGCGCCTACTTAATAAAATTGAAATTTTCATAAAAAAATTCGGGTGCCATTGTGGCAATTTTGGATTACAATTATGTGTTGCCATAGCAGCATCACCGCCCTTTAAGATGATAAATATTTTGTTATTTATTTAGAAAAATAAATATAAGTTGTTTCTTTTCTTTTTTTTTACTTTATAATATATCCTTCATTTCTTTCTAAGGAATAAAAATGGTTTTTTGTAAAAGAAAGATAAAATATTATGCTGTAAAACTTTTAACACTCTATATCCATTTTCTTTAATTATATAAAAAAATATAAAAAATCACTTTTTCAAATTTCCGACAATTGTAAAGTGTACTTTTTCTATTTATTTTCTCTTATGCTGGCAATATTGACAAGAGCACTTTAACGATCAATGGTTCACATCCTAATAAAAAGGTGTAAATATTTTTTTCCAAATTTTAATCGCTATAAAGCAATCGAATTTTTATTTTGAAATTCTCAATTGAGATTAAATAGAACGTAGACATTTTTACATTGTATTGTTTGGAAAGCTCTTCTTTTAATGAAATATTCTAAAAAACGAAATGTCGAAGCTTTTTTAATAAATGATCCAAGCGTAATTGCATTTATCAGATAAGCCTCAAACCCAAAAGCATTTATCAGAGACATTTTATGCCTTCGAATATTTTTAATTTTTAAAGTAGTTCTTATAAAATTATATATGTATACTAGCTGACCCGCCCGGCGTTGCCCGCGTCCGTGATGATATTTAAAAATTATCCTTAAATTTATATGATTTCATACCTTTAACTCGATTTTGTCTGAAATACGTACCCACAAACCGTGTGGAAAAGGGGGAGAAGCTGTAAATTGTTGAGATTTGTTATGTCATTTTTTGGAAAATTGTATGCGACAGTCATGAACAAATTAAAATTTAAAACGCCCTGTACTGATGAAAAAATGGAAAACAGGAGAGGAGTGAGTGCTTAGTAATGTACAGGTCAAAAGCTTTAAAACGATATATGATATGAAAAAATCCATTTCCATACCCTCTTGGGGGAATGGCCCCTAATAGTCTCGAATCAGAAATAGACCCCACCAATCGAGGGGCCGTGAGGAGTTTGACCTTAGGTCAAGCCTTCAAATGAGGTCGAATCTTGCTGTAACTTAATTAGCAGCGGCGACAGAAAATTGACTCCCTGGAAGGTCATTTAAAAAAGAAAGAAATATTTTTGAAAAGAAGTACATATTTTACACACAAAAAAGTTTGAATGACTCAAAACACACGTTTTCTTTTTCATTTTAAAAAGTTAGTGAACTATTTTAATACATTTTATAATTTCTTTCTTTCTTGAACACTTCTCAACAAAGTTGAAAGTGTTTATGCATTCGGTTTGTCTGTCCGTCTGTGCACGCTCCAACTCTGGTAAATATACTCGGATTTTTATGCAATTGATAAACGTTACCAAAGCATGTTTTGTTTTGTATATGAAGTATGTAGGATTAATAGTCCATTTACAGGGTCAGTCAAAAATATTCCATTACAATATGGTATATGGGGGAAAAATCGTTTGCATAGAATGTTAATGACATTACGCTATTTCAAGTGTATTGAAACTTATATAAATCACTGAATTTCACTACGATCACGTTAGAGCAATGCATTCATAGCGTTTCTTATTCATTTGCAGGGACGCACAAAAGAAATCGGTTACAGAACTGTCTTCGAGTAATAATTGCTGGAGTGTACGGTTTAAAATTCGGTATGAGCTTTTAATTAATTTTTTTCATGTTACTCATTATATATAAATTCTATACTCATATACAGGGCGGCACAAAAGTATTCACGTACTATTCTCCTTATTAGAGGAAATTGCTGAAGGGGAATATTGAACTGAAGTATATGTATTTCTTAAGTGAACTAAATTTTGGCATGCATCTAGTTAATAGATAAAATTTATATATCATATACAGGGATGCTGAAAAAAATTCGGATAATTTTCCGATTGTAGATGGAAACAACTCAAGGGTTTTGAAATGTGGTATGCGCTTGAATTAGACGCAATATTTTAATTTTTCAAACGGTGCAGTTTGTTTACATTATTCTGAATGTGTGAGAGTTTCATACTCTATGCTTGACGCATTTTATTCTTGTGTTTTGTCTGATTTTTTATGGTCGCTACAATCTAAATTCTTTAAGGTAGGGGGGGGGAGGCTTCCCTGTAGCCCATCCAAATAGAACCACTCTAACAACATACACAATTTTTTTTACTGACACAGAATGAAAAAGGTCTAGAGTTAAAAACAGAAGCAAATTCAATGATGAATTTAACTGTTTATTTCCCATGATGAGAAAAGTAGTAAAGAAAAAAGAAAAGTGCCCAGTTAAAATGGTGTCATTGAGCTCACAGGCTATTCACACTTATTGTATATTATACTCTTATTTCAAAGAATAATGCCCTTGAAAAATAAATTAAGGGGGGATAACACCCCCCTTTATACTTAACTAATGAACCTCAAAATCTAATCAAGGAGGCGCCTTATCAGAATAAACCTGTATACCAAATTTGAAGCAAATCGGATAAGTCTGCATGAAAAACCCACTCAGCTAAATTAAGCGGTATTAGCTTCTTTGTTCCCCCTTTATACTTAACCAATCTACCTCCAAATCTAATCAGTGAAGAACCTTATCAAAATAAATCAGTATACAAAATTTGAAGCAAATCGGGTAATTCTGCATGATAAACCCATTGATTTAAATTAAGGGGGTTAACCCCCCCCCTACCGCCACCACCCGTTCCTCCCTTTATACTTAACCAATAAGCCCCCAAAACCAATCAGGGAAGCGGTTTTTCAAAATGAACCTAGAAAAAAAAATTGAAGAAAATCGAATAATTCAGCATGCAAAACCCATTTATCTAAATGAATTTGGTGGATTAGCCCCCCCCCCCCCAATCTCTTTATACTTAACCAATGAAACCCAAAAAGTAATCAGCGTAGCACCTTATCAGAATGAACCTAGAAAAAAAAATATTTGAAGCAAATCGGATAATTCTGCATGAAAAATGCATTTATTTAAATTAATTGGGGAGGATTAGCCTCTTTATACTTAACCAATGAACCTCCAAATCTAATCATGGAAGAGCCTTATCAAAATAAACCGGTATATATAAAATTTAAAGCAAATTGGGTAATTCTGCATGATAAACCCATTGATCTAAATTAAGGGGGTTAACCCCCCACCGCCACCACCCGTTTCTCCCTTTATACTTAACCAATAGGTCCCCAAAACCAATCAGGGAAGCGGTTTTTCAAAATGAACCTAGAAAAAAAATTGAAGAAAATCGAATAATTCTGCATGTAAAATCCATTTATCTAAATGAATTTGGTGGATTAGCCCCCCCCCCCTCTTTATACCTTACCAATGAAACCCAAAAAGTAATCAGGGGAGCGCCTTATCAGAATGAACCTAGAAAAAAAATATTTGAAGCAAATCGGATAATTCGGCATCAAAAACGCATTTATTTAAATTAATGGGGGAGGGTTAGTCCCTTCCCCCCACCGTTTATACTTAACCAATGAACCTCCATATCTAATCAGGGAAGCGGCTTATGAAAATAAACCGGTATACATAATTTGAAGCAAATCGGGTAATTCTGCATGATAAACCCATAGATCTAAATTTAGGGCGTTAACCCCCCCTCTCCCATTCCTCCCTTTATACTTAACTAATGAGCCCCCAAAACCAATCAGGGAAGCGCCTTATCAGAAAGAACCTAGAAAAAATTTGAAGAAAATCGAATAATTCTGCATGTAAAATCCCTTTATCAAAATGAATGGGGGGGGGGGATAGCCCTGTTCCCCTCTCTTTATACTCAACCAATGAACCCCAAAGACTAATCAGTGAAGCATTGTACCAGAATGAATCTAGAAAAAAAATTGAAGCAAATCGGATAATTCTGCATGAAAAAAAGCATTTATTTAAATAAATGGGGGGTGGTTTAGCCCCTTTATACTTAACCAATGAACCTGCATATCTAATCACTAAATCGCCTTATAAAAATAAACCGGTATATACAAAATTTGAAGCAAACCAGGTAATTCTGCCAGATAAAACCATTGATCTAAATTAAGGGGATTACCCCCCATTCCCCCCTATATACTTAACCAATGAACACCCAAACCTAATCAGGGTAGCGCCTTATCAGAATGAAGCTAATAACAAAATGTGAAGCAAATCGGATAATTCTGCTTGAAAAACCCATTTGTCTAAATTAAGTGGGGGATTAGCTCCTCTCCCCCTCCCCTTTTATACTAAACCAATGGACCTCAAAAACTAATCAGGGAAGCTCCTTATCAGAATGGATCTAGAAAAAAAATTTGAAGCAAATCGGATATTTCTATCAAAAGTTACATACATAACATATGTACATACAGAACCTGCGGGCACATTAGATCTCAGGCTTTGATAGCCTGTGAGCTAAAAAAAAAAAAAAAAAGGGGTGAGGGGGGTGGGGAGATATATGAGAAATAAGGTCCAATTTTATTCCTTTTTCACTTTTAGATTATAATAAAATTCGTTTAACATAAATGCTGACATTGATATAGTGGATAGAGAAATGTTATTACAGTATTATTCAACTTATTATTCGACTCATCATTTAAGTATTTTTAATTAATTACAAAATAATAATAATTTAAAACTAATATATTCCAACATATGAAAAATAATTTTTCACCAAAAGATTGCAAAAAAATATGAGCAAAAAATAGATGAATTTGGACTTTAACCATGACTTTTTTTTTTTTTTTTTTTTTTTTTTTTCCCAGACATAATAGTGAATCAATTTCAGCAAGATACTCAATTCAGGTGACTGGTGTTGAAATCGGATGTCAAACTCTATGCATAGCTATTTTAATTAATTACGGAATAATAGGAAATAAAAAATGTATATAAAATATTACCCAAACATGTGAAAAATGAGTTTTTCATTAAATGAAAGCATAAAAATAAGAGATTCGATGAATTTGGATTTTAAATATGAAACTTTATTAATTTTTTATCAACCATAAATACTCAATTTCAGAAAAACAATCTTGATGACGGATTCTATTTTAAATTATTTTAATTAATTACAGAATAATAGAAAATAAAAAATACATATTAAAATTACTCCAGACGTATGTTTCCGGTTAAGGGTTAAATCACCTTTTTCTTAAATCGCCTTTTCCTTATGTCGCAGAGCAAGCCTCAGTGTTTGCTTAACTCGCATCCTGCTAAATCGATTTAACACCAGCTTGCCATGTTTTTCTTAAATCGGAAAGCATTGAAGCTTGCGATGTTTTCTTAAATCGGATCCTGCTAAATTGATTTAACAACAGCTTGCCATGCATGCAGAAGCTGCATCAATGTAAATAAATCAGTTTTCCGATGTTAGCTCTGAATCGGTATTTTGTTTTAAATCGATTTAAAGCCAATAGATAAATAAATTTTTCTGATGTTATCTTTAAGAGTCATTCCATATAAGAATCACCCAGGCTGGGATTAAATGGTAAACAGATTCATGTGATTTTTTTTTTCTCAGTGAGATGACCATTAGAAAGAAATAAATCCAGAATATTAATGCCGTGGGACCATTGGTTTTCATCTGGTGGGGGGGGGGGGGGGGTCAAAGGGCAGAGTGCCGCTTGAAAAATTCAAATTTTATGTTTTGCATAGTATTTTTCATAGTAGGCATTGAAGTTATCCCACAAAACAAATTACATGGTTATATTATGTAAGGTTGGCCCTTTGCTATTCAAGAATAAAAATTATGGGATTTGTGTAATGTGGTAAGCTAGGAGGCTTCAAAAACTGATTTTTTTTCGAAATTTCACTATAATTTTGGCACATGTAGCTCTTTGCATTGAAGTCATCCCATCATTTTAACTGCTGTATGCTTCCCTATTGTGAAATGAAATACAGAAAAGTAGGCCCCACCATGGACAGACTTTAATGCATTCCAAACTTTTATGCCAAATTTCCAAAAAACATAATTTTACCTATTTCAAGTGAGGTATACTAGACATGCATTTAAAATTATTTTAATTAATTACAGAATAATAGAAAATAAAAAATACATATTAAAATTACTCCAGACGTATGTTTCCGGTTAAGGGTTAAATCACCTTTTTCTTAAATCGCCTTTTCCTTATGTCGCAGAGCAAGCCTCAGTGTTTGCTTAACTCGCATCCTGCTAAATCGATTTAACACCAGCTTGCCATGTTAAATCGATTAATCGATAAAGTCAGAAGCCTCTACAATAATAATAGAAATGTAGAATAAGTATTCTCCTTTCAAAATCACCAAACAGAATCATGGGCACTAAAGCAGTTTTCATGGAGTAATGGAAATCGCATTGTAATATAATTGGGAAATACGCTTCCACGATCATAGCCTTCAATCATTGCCAAGAATAAAAATACTTAAAATTATTTCTGAAATGCATATATTTTTTATTCTAACATGAATTTCCACATGTATTACAATAAATATTTTTAATATGTTTTTGTTAGAAGCAGTGAAGATGTTTTAATGAAGTGAAAAGAAGCATGTAAACCAGATGATTATAAGCTACTTCAGTCTTGCTGCATACTATCTGTTTGAAAGTAAGACTGTTTTTTAAAGTTATTTTAAACATAGATGAATATTCCTTATGCAAGTTATCAAACAAATGTACGTGTGGGCCATATGCTGCTACAGAATCAAGTAGATTATTTCCAGTTTCTGAACTCACCAGTCTTAACGATTTGACATATATAAAATATAATTGGTAATATATTTTATATTGGTAATATTGGTAATATAAAAAATAATTAGTAATTGGTAATATAAAAAAAAATGTACCGCCAGAAAATATTTCTGAAACAGATCTCATAGAAAATCGAAGTAGAACTACTCTAGAGCTTGAGGATATGATTTGTGCAAATCACAGATAAAAATTTATAACATTTTGGACACCACCTCGCTATTGCGAACATCCTAATCATAAAATCAAGGGTAAGAAAGGGCATGGATTTGAGACCTTATACATTTTTGAAATATGAAGCACTGTTCTCAGAATTTGGTTCGTTCGCAATTGGAGGAGTATTATGCAGGATGTTGGAAAAAGCGAGGTGGTGCCCAAAATGTTCCAAATTTGTAGTTGTGCTTTGCACAAATCATATTCTCAAGTTCTAGGGTTGTTCCACTTCGATTTTCTATGAGATCTTTTTCAGAAATAATTTCTGGAGGTACATTTGTTTTTTATTTTTTTCCAGTACCATGCCAAATCGTTTGGCCTAATAAATTCAGAAACTGGAAATAATCCACTTTATCTTGTAGCAGCGCACAAATACGTGCAAACACGACACAAAAAAAACCCATACAATCGTTTCGAGGATTCCGGGATTCCCAGTGAGGAAAAAAGAAGAAGAAAAAAAAACGAGAATTAAAATGGGTTCGAAGAACCCCTCGGTTATAGCTCCGAGTACTGGCTTATGGAATGATTGAAAAGGTGAAAAGAAGAGTTTATATATCCTAAAGAAATGACATAATGAACCAGAACTAACTGAAAAAAAGGAGTCACTGCGCAGGATCCCTCCATACGGGGGATCCGGGAATCTTCGAAACGATGGTATGGGATTTTATGTGTCGTGTTTGTACGTATTTGTGCATTAAATCGTTGTTAAAGATTTTAACTTTTGTATTAAAAATAGCACAAAGTGTTTGATTTATGCTTATATCATCATCTAGTTTACATGCTTCTTTTCACTTCATTAAAGCATCTTCACTGCCTGTAACAAAAACATATTAAAAATATTTATTGTTATACATGTGGAAATTCATGTTAGAATAAAAAATATATGCATTTCAGAAATAATTGTAAGCGTTTTTATTCTTGGCAATGATTGAAGGCTATGGTCGTGGTAGCGTATTTCCTAATTATATTACAATGCAATTTCCATTACCCACTGAAAACAGCTTTATTGTCCATGATTCTGTTTTGTGATTTTAAAAGGTGAATAGTTATGCTACATTTCTATTATTATTGTAGAAGCTTCTGACTTTAATGCATGTCTAATATACCTCACTTAAAATAGGCAAAAATATGTTTTTTTGGAAATTTGGCATAAAATTTAGGAATGCATTAAAGTCTGCCCATGGTGAGGCCTACTTTTCTGTGTTTCATTTCACCATAGGGAAGCATACAGCAGTTAAAAATGATGGGATGATTTCAATGCAAAGAGCTACATGCGACAAAACTATAGTGAAATTTTGAAAAAAATTGAATTTTTGAAGCCTTCTAGCTCACCACATTACACATATCCCATAATTTTTATTCTTGAATAGCAAAGGGCCAACCTTACATAATAAAACCATGAAATTTGTTTTGTGGGATAACTTCAATGCATATTATGAGAAGTACTATGCAAAACATAAAAATTCAATTTTTCAAGAGGCGCTCTGACCTTTGACACCCCACCAAATGAAAACCAATGGTCCCACGGCATTAATATTCTGGATTTCTTTCTTTCTAATGGTCATCCCTCTGAGAAAAAAAAATCACATGAATCGGTTAACCATTTAATCACAGACCCCCCCAATTCTGGGTGATTCTTATACGGAATGACTCTTAAATCGATATAAGACTGATGGTTAAATTGGATTTTCGATGTTTGTTTAAAATTGCGATGTAAGGCTAAAAGGACAAAGGCTAAATCGCGACTTTCGATGCCAGCTTAAATCGATTTAAGAAGAATGGTTAAATCGGATTTCCGATGTAAGCTATAAAACAATTTAAGACCTAGGCCTACGTAACAGTAACTTAACCGAACCAGAACTTAAATGTAACCTAACCCTAACCCTAACTTAACGCAAACCATAACCTAACTATCCTAGCCGTGCATATGCTTCGAAGTAATTTCCACTGTCACGGGCACAATATTTTATACGAATATCCGCCACGGGTCACTGCCGCCTGCAGCCGGGTATAACAGGCGTGCTACGCACACTTTGCAATATCTTTTAGTTACACTTTCCACCACCAGGATGCACACTCTCTCGTAAACAAACCTATATACGAATAAAACTCAGATTTTCAACCTATCCATAGATATATTACTCGATGGGGTGGTGACACAAATGAGAATTTAAGAAATTTTCTGAAATTTCTATTCGGAAATAATGGTAACCATCACTCAATTAAGACCTCAATATGACCTATAAGAACCTCCGACACGGTTCTCTGCTGCATGCTTCACCTTATACTGAAAATTTTTGTCATGTGTAGATGCTGTCACTGAAAAGTGCACTTCGCCGCTGGATTTTTAAATTTCAATTTAGATTTTTTTTAAAATTAAAATGTACATAATGCATTGTGGGTTAGAAGCTATCCGCCAATACACGGCAATGAATCAGCCAGCCAATGAGAGCAGGCGGTAAAAAATATGGGATCCAGCTACCGCACTTCCTAGCTTAGGGGTAAAGACAAATTGCACTATTTATGTCTCATCAGCTTTATTTTAAAGAAAAATACACTTTTGCGCATTTCTTTCTATAAAATTTAATGTTATTTACATTAAGGGGGTCCGAGACACAAAAATCTTCAAATTTTCATTTTTTTTTTTTTTATTATTGGATTAAACATTACTCTGCCGTTATCTGCTTAAAATGATGTTTAAATCATGTTTCTATCTTAATTAGAACAGGAAATATTAATTTTTTCGTTTTGGTTTGTTTTCAAAATCTACCTTTCAAGCTATGGTTTCAAGGAAACGAGTTCTTATGATATTGCGTTTTTCTTCATGATAGGTTTTTTCACCATTTCTCATATTTAAATTCTTATAACTCGAGAACCGTTAAAGATACAGGGTTGTAACTCGGAACATATCTTTTTCAATTATTTTACTTTACTTTTGAGCCAGCATATTTGAAAAAAATATTTACTTTTGAAAATATGATTTTTTTAAAAAAAAGTTGCACCACTTTTTTTTGCAAATTTTTCGTTAAATATTTTTATTTTTTTTAATTAATATTTTTTTGAATGCTGGCTCTAAATTAAAAAATATATATTTCTGTTTAATTAAATGAAAAACAATTTCAATTCTACAAATAATATTTCCAGTTATAACGATTTTAAGTTATACCACTTTTTTCATAAATTTTAAATTTAAAATTTTTTTAAAAAGCTATGAGAAGTTTTACCATTTGATTTTGTTTAAAAATGATATGGTTAACCATCACAAAAAAAAAATTCAAAATTTTAACTCAATAAATAAAATGTTTTTGAAAATGTATCCTGGACCCCCCTTAATTGTGATATTTCACATTTTTTTTTTTACTTTTTATGCAAAGTATACAAATCACATAAGTTAGTTTCAATTGCATTCGTTCTTCGTGTTAATGGCAATTAACCGTAGTCACCCAAGAATGGAATGTGTTTCTTGAACATTACTTTCTATGAAGTAAATAATTTCCGTTCTTGGGCCATTCATGAGCGATTCTTATGAAACTCGTAATATATCACAAAATGCTCATTGTATAAGTATTTACCACACTGAGAATTTTTCATTCAGTTCTTTACCTTTTTTTAATCTTTTCTCATCTTAATGAAAACACATGCTCCATTCTTGGCCGACTAAAAATGTTCTTAAATGACATAAACTGAGTTCAATAACAAATCTGAAATTAAACATAAATCGTAAACCTCACTGACAGAATTTTCCATTCAGTTCTACAATTTCTCGCATGCTACATATCATGATTTTGATAAGAAATGAATACATTCTTTTCAATTTCAGTATACGCTTTTAAATAACACAAAAGCTTTGAACGTTACTTGTTGTGTATAATTTCTATACCACACTGTAAAAAAAAATCACAGTAATTTTACAGCAAAAAATGCTGGCAATATGGGTGCCAGCAAATTTTGCTGTGAATTTACAGCAATTTTGTTTTTTTTTTATTTTACAGCACACTGGTACATTTTCAGCCTTTTTTGCTGTTAATTTTACAGTAGTTTTGTTTTTTAGATTTTACAGCACTTTTGTAGATTTTCAGCATTTTTTGCTGTTAATTTAACAAATTTTGTAATTTAGATTTTACGGTTCTTTTGTAAATTTTCAGCAATTTTTGCTGTTAATTTAACAAATTTTGTTTTTTAGATTTTACAATACTTTGTAGATTTTCAGCATTTTTTGCTGTTAATTTAACAAATTTTGTAATTTAGATTTTACGGTTCTTTTGTAAATTTTCAGCAATTTTTGCTGTTAATTTAACAAATTTTTTTTTAGATTTTACAATACTTTTGTAGATTTTCAGCATTTTTTGCTGTTAATTTAACAAATTTTGTTTTTTAGATTTTACGGTTCTTTTGTAGATTTTCAGCAATTTTTGCTGCTAATTTAGCAAATTTTGTTTTTTAGATTTTACAGTACTTTCGTAGATTTTCAGCATTCTTGGTATTTAACAAATTTTGCTTTTTAGATTTTACAGTACTTTCACTGATTTTCAGTGTGTTTTGCATCTTATTCAACATAATTTTTTTTTTAGAATTTTGTAGATTCTTAACATTTTTTGGTATTTTATCACCAGTTCTTTTAACAGTTGCAGAACTTATGCAGACTATCATAATTTTTTTTCCTCTTAATTTAGTTACATCATATATATATATATATATATATATAACTATTAAATAAACATTACCAACCACCAACAAAATATACACACATACACAGTGTTCATACTCTTGAATAACAAAATTCCCTGACTTGGAGGCAATATTTCCTAACAATTCCCTGACCACTATTCACAACATTTTTTTTAAATACGAATTTCTAGATCATAATGATTAAAATTACCTTTTAAAATGAAAGTAACCTATAAAATTGAAGCTTAAAAAATGTATCATTTGTATTTAAAATATGAAAAAATGATAATGATAAAAAAAACATTTAAATTACTTCGAATCCTTCAGAGTTGTATTTAACTGAATTTACACATATTAAAAGTTAAATTTTTTTAGACAGTTCTGCTAATGATGTCATTTAATTATGGTGTTTCAGAAGCAGTTTTGTGTAAATTTCATTGTTTGTCTTTTAATAATTTAATTTCAGCTACAGCTTTTCTTTTTTCTGTTTTGCTTACCTTACGGTTTTCTTTTTATTATTTAAATATCTATATATCTCATCCTAGACACCTTAACATTTCTTTCACAGATGTATCGCCTATCTGGCGACCAACTTGTAACAGCTAAATCAATGGACTTATCAAAAACGCTACTTGAAGGTGAAAAAAACTTTTTTGCAGATGGACCTCTGATGAATCTTGACACATTGCCTTGTTTGATTGCGCATTAAAAAAATCCCTGAATTTTCAAGGTTTTAGAAAAAAAAAATAATTTTCACTGACAATTCCCTGTTTTCCAGTAGCATAGGAACCTTGTATATATATTTTTAAGGCTGTTATCAAATCAAAAGGTTTGACATAAGTTTTAATTAATTTTTGTTCGGAAACGCATGAAACTATAAGGTGTTATTCAAATTGTTTTTTCCGTTTTCTTGTAAACACAATAGATCTTTCAGAAAATACTGTCAAAGTTGGCATTTGAACCGAACATCCGAACAAAATCCAGTCAGTAAGGGGAGAAAAATGTCGTGTCACGTGATCAAAATCACTTATAACTCAATAGGGGATTGATCAAAAAATGGAAAACACAGTTCGATTCCAAATAGTTTCCATGGTCAGGCTTTCCAATTTCATATCTTTTCATTAAAAAATGAATTTGCAAATGTGTCAAAACGTTTTGCGCTTGTTGAGCAGAGCGGTTGAGAACAGCCTTAACAGCACATTTGTAAATTTTTTAGTAAAGCTGTGGAACCTTGCTATAAATTATACCTTTATTTTCATCTTATTATCAGCAGCCTGAGGAATTCTTTTCAAATACATCAATAACAAGAAGGATTTAATATAAAGTTTACCAATGCAGTAAAACCTACAACTATGGAATATTTCGGTTAACAGTAAAATAGTCCTTACAATAAAAGTAGTACCATTATACCTCTCTGAAGTGGAATTTCTGTCCAATATCTTAGATATTTCATAAACAACTTTGGACTATTACACCATAGGTAATTCAAATATAAATTAGTGAAATGTAAATAAACTACACATCATTTGCTAAAATTGTGCATACACCATTTTAGCAAATGATTTGTAGTTTATTTACATTTCACTAATTTACCTTAGATATTCCATTTTCACAAGTTTTACTAATCTGTACAATTTCTTCCTCTTTAATTCACTTGCCAAAGTAGTAGTATTCAGTTTACTCTTTAACTTAGTTTCATATGCAATACCTAAATATAGACTTTAAAAAGTCAATGTTAAGTTTCTGTATGAAGATGAATAAATTTCTGATAAGCAAAAGTGTGAAATAGATCTCTTTTCATATGTATGTTTTGAAATTAGATAGTTAAAGTATTTTTTTGAAACAAATAATTTTTCTTTTAAAATAAAATTAATAAATAAGATTTTTAGAGGAATAGAAGCAGCTTTTAATTTTAAAAAATCTATTGCATTGAAATTGAGAGGCAATTGTAAATCTGCTCTTATCGATACAATGAAACCTTGATAGTGAAACAGTGGAAAACTAATGGATTTAATTTTAAGCTTTGTTTCCATCAAAATTTTCTTCTTGCATGGAATTTGTAGATCAGGGTGTCTACAGAAATTATATATATAAAAAAAAGTCCCCGGATTTTCATTAACTATACACATACCGTATTTTTTCATGTATGCAGATTCCTCGTATAACACACTTATTCAGCTTGCTAATATCTCATTTGGGAGAAAAAACAAGAGAAAAACATAAAAAATGCCTAATATTCATTAAGTATTGGTCGACAGTTTTATAAATCCGAACTCAAAATTTAGTCTAACAACTACATATAGTGGCCAATGGATATATCGTGATCAGAAAATTTCCTTCAGGTCAGGTTATGCTAATGTATAAATTAAAAATTTTTAAAACTGGGTAAATTGCCTTATACACAAGCACTATCCACAGAAAATGAGGACATCTGATCACCTTAACTTGCATTAAATATCAAAAACTCATGCTATATCCATCTTTTTAAAAATACTGGGAAAGACTAATCAGCACGTAAATGTGGTATATAAAATAGATGAATCGGTCTCATTGGCAAGGTGCATTTAGACAAATTTCCCCGATTTGTGGGTACTTTTTACAAAGTTCCCTGACTTCCCGATTCTTTAGACACCCTGTAGATTTTCTCAATCAGATTTCAAGAAAAGAAGCACGTTCCCTCTCTTTTTAACACATTTTTAAATTGTCTTCACTGATGAAAAATGAAAAATTATTGAACAGCACTTCCATTGTTCGAGTTTCATTATTATTTTACAATATATAATATTGGTTGTTTGCAGGGCTCAAAATGTAACAAACAAAATTATTGCAGCTCACGAAATCATGACAAATATTCTTCTGGATATCTTATTGTGGTCTCAACTAATATGGTTTAGAATCTTGAATGCATTTTTTAATTTGTTTTGTATGGTCCTTTTTCTAGGCTATTCATCTATACTTACCAAAATGTCAATTCAAACCAGAAATTTTGTTATAAAATAAGTCAAGTACAATTTCCGGACAAATTTCAAAGCATTGACACTTCATTAAAATCTACCTAAAGAATCAGCATTTGTTTGCTAGCTTACAAAAGAAAAACAAGTTTAAATGATCATCACCAAATTAATGATTATCCAGAAAAAGAAAAATAATGTTGAACATAAAATTGATATCAGGTACGATTGGGTAAGACTGCATTAGAATAGGTCATAGCAATTTCCATTTCTTTTTTGAATGAACTGCCCATATGTATTAAAGCAAGATCATACCTAAATAAAGATGATGTCATATCCTTGCATTTATTTTGTTGCAAGACAACAATTTTCATTTGAAATATATCTAAAAGTTATTTTGGATTAAAAAACATGAAAATTGTAAAATTACCAAAAAGGACATAAATTTCAATTTTAGACTTAGCTACTACTATCAACTCCTCAAGATTTAAACTCTTTTGAAGCTGTTCATATTGATAGATTTAAGAACTCCTTGGTTAATGATTTGTCTAATGTACCTTACATTTTAACTTCCTAGGTGGATTTGTTGTGTTACGATACTTCACTTCTGCTTAAATTTCATTGGCTGCTGGAGCTTGATAGTCTTTTGGTGCTGTGTTTACTGACATTTGGGGTTTTGCCATACTTGGATATGCCAGTTGGGAGATATTGTTATTATACATGAATTTTATTCACTGATGATGGAGTCTTGGAACTCACAAAACATATATACGTCTGATTTTATTCACATTACCTAATGTATTTTATTGTGTGTTTAAACATTGATTTTTGGCGATTTATATTTCCACACAAGTTTTTATTTACTATGAAAATTGTAATTGAAAAAGTTTAAACTTTTACAACAATTACAAGCATACAATAATTGCAAACATTTATTTACAATAATTACAAACATAATAATCCAAACAATAATAAACTATAACCACTCATAATCGGTCATATTATTCAGCAGAGATAACACTCGTGGCATTATACCGTCTTTCAGACAATTCTTCCGGTGTTTATTACCTCGGCTGGGATTGATGTTCATCATGCATCTGGAAAAAAAAATTCAATATAAGATTTCTAAAGATACATATTGCTCATAAGTGCTCAATATAAGATCATACATCCCAAAGATATACCATTTTGAGGAAACAAATTCAGAAGGAAAAAAGCTATGAACCAAAACCATACTGTTGCAGGAACATATGCGGCATTTGTATCTGGCATCCCTATTTGAAACCCCGTTCATAGGCGTATGCAAGATTTTCATTCAGACTTTTTTTTTTTTAATGACAAATGTGTGATATTATAACAAATGAAAATAGAATGTCTGAAAGGTCCATATTTATATCATAACTGCTAGCTAAAACTATGGCTATTCAGTCCAATAAGGATCTGGGGCCAGTGTTTAATTCAGTCTCCGGGAGGGATTTCTGTCATTCCAGGCGGGGGGGGGGGGATTGCACTTTTTGACCATTGTAAACAAAATCTCAATCTTCCAGAGGGTGGGGCATCTGATTGCTCTGGGGGGGATGTCCCCCCCAGGCTACCTCCTGAAATCAACACTGGCTGGGACGACAGTGCCCATTCCTGTTTTCTTGACCCTAAGCCCCGAAATGCTGTACAGTATGCAACCCGGCCAGGTGGTCAGCCTAAAACAAGACTCAAGTCTTTAGTTCCATGCATGCTTGGTACTCATTTTATCGACCTCGAAGAGATGAAAGAGTGAACCTTGCTCAGTTGGGAGTCAAACTCTCGACTTGTAGCACGCCAATCAGATGCTCTGATCACTCTGCAACTAGGCTTCCACAACTGCTAGCATGATTCCTAATATTCCTATACAAAAAAATCTATCATCTCTTAAAATTGTGATAATCTTTCTTATAGAAGTGAATAGTACATAGTGCACACAATTTATGTATGAAGTTAATTCAAGAATATTTTCTGTTAATAGAAATGGAAAGTTGCTGCCCAGTACAATGCCAAGGGGTCCTAAGCAAACATTATACTGGGCCTCTTTGTCAGTTTTTGAGAGAAACTGCATATAAATTTAGAAGACTTAAGGAAAGGGGTGGGGGGGGATTTTATTGCTGCCTGATACAAAAAAAGAAACATTATGGAATAACAAGTAGAGTCCAATAAAAACTGTCAAACAAGCAAAGAAATTAAACTTTTTTTTTTAAACTTTATAAACTTAATACAATTTAAAAATACAAGCCGACCAATAACACCACTTTTTCACAATACAAGCAGGAATTTATCTTTTGTTTGGCTGCATAAAGAGTGATCATGAGTTTAATTAATTATCATTAATAAGGTTAGATGTAACACAGCTGTAATCTTTTGTAAATCAGTGTCATATCGATGGCTGTGTATAAGGGATATACAAAATGTTTCATTAATAGAATACTGAACAGACCAAATATTGTTTGGTATTTCTAAAAAATTGAAGACTTTCTTTTTTAATGCTTTTAATTTCTCAAATGTAAATTGCATGTTGTCTTAAATTTATGAAGCCATTTTCTTTCTTAAATGAACAAAATTTACAAATATTCTGATTTATAACTAAACATGATGAGACTATCAGAAAAAATTCAAATTGTTCAGCAATATACATAATTTTTAAAGAACCATTAAATTAAATTTAAGACTGTTCCCAAGATCAACAAGTGTGAAACTTTCAGATAATGACGTCCTACATTTTTAAACATAAATGTATAAATATAATTTTGAATTAATTTTCAGCAGTGAAATTATGCTTGAAATTATTGAATATTTAATACATGAATTATCACATTGCTAACTAAGTGTAGAACCAACAGAGTGAAAAATGTCAAAGCTGGGGATCGAACCCTGAACCCTTGGAATAGCGCTCCAAGTGCTCTACAATTTAAGCTAAGAGGACGATACACAGCTTATCACCTCTCACTCTGTGAGAAGTGCTAAGCTGGGTATCATCCTTGTATTAGTCACAACTTAAAAAACTGCAGAATATAATATTTCCAGTACTTTTTCCACTTAGAAATAAAATCCTGCTTACAGGGTTCGCACACATTTCTTTAAATAAAAATAAAGTACTTTTAAGGACTTTGAAGGACCAAAACCAAAAAAGTTTAAGGACCTACAAATTAAATAAACTAATAAATTATAATAAGTATTTTTAATAATGTGTTTAATTTTTCTAAATACAAGTTTTAAACATTCAAATGACTGGGAAGAGGGGGGGGGGGGAAGAGAATTTCAGCATGTGGTAGTACAGATTTAGAAAAATTAAAATTAGAAATACAACAGAAGAAAAAACTAGTCGGATGTGCCAATCCCAAAACTTTCTTCTATCTCATACATGTTAATACTTTAGTTTGAGACAGAGTGCCCACAAAATTTTTGTCACATACAGACAGGCAGACAGACATTTTCTAAATACCACCAAATCGTGTTCAGGACTTTCTAAAACATAAATCCATCGAAAACTGGAAATCGAAATTTTTCAAAAATTCAGTACTATTTTCTTGTAAACATAGAAGACTGTAAAAATAGAGGAAAGAAAGTTGGGGAAAAAAAAAACACTTCAGGTGGTTAAGTATTGTTATAATAAAGCAACAGAGGAAAAAAAAAAAAAAAAAAAAAAAAAAAAAAAAGACTTCATTTTGTGAGTTGGGATGGAGCAAAGGGGAGAAGCATTATTTCTTTTATTATTTGGGGGAGGGGGGGGGGGGAGAAGTTAACACAGATGACTGATAATTTATATTACTAAAGATTTACAAATAGTGCAAAAAATGAAAATTAAACAATTTAAAAAGACATTAAATTTTGTATGCTTGGTAAGGGCGAGAAAAAACGTCAATTTCAGTGTGGGAGGAGTAAAACTGTGCGATCGATTATTTATTGTCACAATAAAGTACCAGATAGAGCTGAAAAAGTTTGAAAAAGCAATGATTTTAAGGTTTTAAACTTTATGAGCTGAGTGGGCAAAGGGGGAAGCAGATTTTTTTTTTAAAAAAATTAGGGGAGGGAGTTTATAAGATGACTTATTATTCATTTGCCTTACTAAAAAGCTAAGGATGACTTATTCATTTGCCTTACTAAAAAGCTAAAGGAGTTTTTTTAAAGACTTTAAATTCTATGTGCTGTTTAAGTTTGGGGGGAGGGGGAGGGGATAAATGGAAAATGCCAATTTTGGGTGTGAAAAGAAGGGAGGAGAAATCTTTATGATCGATTATTTATTGCGACAATAAAATGATAAATAGAGCAGATTTTTTTTTTTATTAAACAGTTTTAAATTTTGAGTACTGATGACGAGGTGACAAGGAATGCAGTATAAAAATATTCTAATGTATTTTGATATGTTTCAGACATATTTGGCCTAGTTTACAAGGTGAATTTAATGATGTGTGGAAATGTGATCCATATAATGCAAAATTCTATAAAATGCACAACCTTGCGTTTTTATGTTTGCATTATAAAGATCTACTGTATAAATTTATTTCTAAAAAAATTTAAGATAGGTCTGATATCAGAGCAATATTTTTACCAAACACATTTATGTATTAATTTTTTTCTGTTTATTAACCCTGACCAAAGATGAAATAAAACTTTTATTTTACAATTTTGATGTCAATTATTAGTGTACCTTTATCAGGCAAGTTTTGTTGAATAGTTCAAGCAAAATTTATCTCGCCCTAAATATGCATATTTAGTTATGCATTATTTACTTTGACCTTTATATTTAATTCTAATTTTTATAGATTTACTTAATTATTTTAATATTTTACTGTAAGCATTCATTACACAGGGTTCATACTCATTTTCCATGAAAAAATCCCCTGAGAATTCCCTGATGCATTTTATGTAAAGTACAATTATTCCACGTCAACAACTAATGACATTTTTAAAACCAGTATCATGACACTCATCTCCTCACAATAAAAAGAAGGTAATCCCAAAATTAAATTTACACATCACCTACATAAACAATATGAACAAAACTTTAAAGGAAAAAACATTAATTTGTGTAAAACAAAGAAGTCTGTATGCCTTCTGGGACTGTCCTTAAACATGATATGGCGATTCCGTGGAGAGTGTCACACACGTAAAGCAGGCTTTAATTTGCATTTATTCAATTATTTATTAAATTTTAATGTTAATTCTGATTTTAAGTGGTATGGTAAATAAGTTATTAGCATATTTTTAAATTTAAATGTGTGGCAATTAAACTCACAGAAGTATATCATTTAATTTCATTACACAAAATGTGCTTTTTTTCTACTTCAGAAAAAAAGCACATTGAGTATGAAATTAAAGGATATATTTCTATAAGTTTTACTTACACACATTTAAACTAAAAAATATGTTAATAACTTATTTACCACACCACCTAAAATTTGAATTAACATTAAAATATAGTAAATAAATGCAAATTAAAGCCTGCTTTACGTGTGTGACTATCCGCATGGAATCGCCCGATAGCTTGTTGAAAAAATTTAATTTCCACTTTATGATTTTATTACCTCTGAAAACATGAATAATATAAAGGCCAATATAAATTTTAAAATGCCCATTATTTTTCTTAAGTTCCTCTTGAACTATTGACAAATCTCATGACGTTAGAAGGTGTGTCTAGTGACTGAAGAGATGTCGACACATGTAACATCATAAAGCACATGAACAGCACAAATTGTCCTCAATTTCCCAGAATAGCCAGTCGTTTTGGCAGGTTTTCTCAGGTTTGGGGAATTTTTTGTATTATCCTCTTATTTTTACAACCTAAAATTTATCCCCTGATTTTCTACTATATCCCATAATCCCCTGATGAGTATGAACCCTGTTACAATTTCATGCATTACATTAAATTTATTGTTTAAAAAATGTAAACAAATGGAATCTGCAAATCCTAAAATCTGCACAACCTCTGGTTCAAAGCTATGTGGATTTGAGGGAGTCTACTAATTATTTTTCTAAAATGTCCAAGTAATGGCTGTTAATCACAATTTATAAGTTTTACAGCAAAATTCTTAAAATGAATTACCTTTGTATAAATTCCATGGTTGCAGCAACTGTTACTGGATATTTTATATTAAAAACAAAATATGCTGCCATGTAAATCAGAAAGGCATCGTAGTAGCTTTTAAGATCATCATTCACTGCTATACCATCAATCAGAATCATAAAATTGTTGCAACTGAAAATTGAACCACCTATGAGAAAATTTAAAAGAAGAGTTGAATGAAATTAAAAGTTACAAGTCTAGATACATGTAAAATTTAGAAGTATTAATAACTAGAGATGGGAATGCTCGGAGAAAAAACGGAAACTTTGGGGAAAAAACTTTTCAGTTTTTTTTCTCCGAAGGGAAAAATTTTAAAGCGGAAAATTTAATGTAAAATTTGAAACATGCATTTATTTTTATTCGCATAGCTGTAATTTTTTACTATTGTCAGAAAAAATTCTTTTGATAATAACATGCAGTTGAGATTTTTTTCTTTTTTGCATTGAATAGTTGAGATCGATCTGTACAAAGAACGTTGTTTACTTTTACGATTTTCTTTACAGGTACTTTTAATGAGGACACTTTCATTTTTAGAAAAGGTTTTGAAAGTAAAAGCATCCTTATAAAAAATAATCCGCAATCAAAAATCAAAAAAGTAAAAAACGGCCTGCATACAGGTCGATCTCTGTTATCCAATACAATAAAAATAATAAAAAAATATTGAAATGAGACATATCATTATAAATTTCTTCCATAGGATTAGCATTAGCGAACACGTCTTTTCATTTGACTGAAGTAGGCTCTTAAACTGGCATCGTTTATATATTTGAAAACCAGTACTATGTAGATGGGATGTATAATACAGTTTAAAATTGCTTTCAAACTGCAGTGATATTGGATGAAACTTAAGATTTTTTTTCTTGTTATTTTTTTTAATTAGTTCTACTGTTATAAATAAACAAATACTACTGAAAAATCATTTCAACAGAGACATGATATATTACAAACACTGGTGTTAAATTAACCAAGAAAAGCTACTATCAGAATTCTAAGATTGAAAGGATAAACTTTTAAAAAGCTGATTTGTTTTTGTTTTTTCTCTTTTAATAGTATATTCATGTAAAGGGAAAATAATTTTTTTAGTGTGCATACATATTAAAAAGTTTACTATTTTATATTTTTTAAGAAAATGTAACTTATTTTTGAGAAACATTTATGAGAAATAAATTTTTCCAGAAAAAAGCCTTTTTTTCTGCCATTTCAATTTTTCCAAAAAATTCACATCTCTAGTAGTAACTAATAAATTTTAACATAGATAAAAACTTAGACAAAAAATTTCAAATAGCTATTGTAACAATTATACATACCACAAACTAGAATGATTGGTGTGCAAGGCAAATCTATAATTCTTTGTGCATTCATTTGATTTGTTGCACCCTAAAATAAATATAAAATTCTAAATAATCAATTGTCATTAAATTCACTCATTAGTAAATATAATATTCATTACTTTTCATTGTTCAACAGGTCTAAGTTTTTAACTTTCTTAAACTATTATTTCAAGCATAATGAAATTTTTAAAAGGTAGTATATTGAATTCTACTAAACATATTCATTTAAAAAAAAATATATAATATATACAGTGGACTGATTCTGTTATAATGTTTGTATTAAAATAGTTAGGATTGTCAATATTTTTTTTTTTGATTCCCTAGTAGGTTCTATTTGCCAATTAGTTTTACTTTAATGTACATTTATCTAAGACTAAGTAGCCATTAATGTTGCTATTGTGCATTTTCTGTTTTACGAACACATAGTAATTTAAAAATATACTGTAAAATTATTCTGTAAATATGTATGCAGTATTATTCTTTAAAAGAATCTTAATTGTATGTTTATAAAAACCTGAATTTTTTGTAGAAATTGAGTCAGACTTCATTTAATTGATTTTTCCACTGGCCAAGCCTGTTTTCACCAATTTTTGTATTGGCCGGGCCGTGAACTGCTAAAATATAAACTTTTAATTTTTTTCATCAGGCTGGGACAGGCCCAGAAATTCCAGCCCGCGCAGACCTTGGAAACACCTTAAATTTAAAAGGTTAGGCTATCATTTTTTTTCTTTCTTGTTTTAAATAGATCACTTGACAATATGTTATGCTAAAAAAAAAGTGAAATTTTAGTTTGTTTACTTTACAAAGCACTTTTCTAAGCAGTACTTTAAGTATATCTGTATATGTTTGATATGATTCTAAAGACAATTGCCTAACATTTTCCCATTAGAAACAAAAAGCATCAGCAACAATAAGTATTTACAGTAAAGAGTTCAAAAATTTGTTCATGGCATTTGACCTATATGAAAGTACTTAAATTATTTCTTAATGCAGTAAACCTGAAGGTAACTTACTTAAAAAAAAAAATTATTCAACCTCCCCTTCCCTTTACAACAATTTTATTTGCATCTCTATTTCTAAACGAAATACAATATTTTTTTTTTTTTAATTTGCCACCTTTTTAACAATTTGTTATAAATAATATATGAAAAAAACTAAATTGTCTATCAAAGGACTTACCTCACAAGCTTTGAAGATACTACCAATATCTTCTCCAAAGTATCCTGAGAGCAAGTTAACCAGTACTCCAAGATCTTTGAAGCCTGGTTCCTTTGGATCCAGAAGACTCTCAGAGTCTTCTGCTGTTTCATCTTCAAGTGTCTCTATTGCAGATGTTAAAAGTTTTTTGTTTGAGCCTGTTGGAACCGTTTTCAAGTATTGTACAATACGGTTGGCTTTTTTTTTCTAGTTGTTCTTTTAATCGGTGATGTAAATCAATGCCTACTAACTCTTGGAAATGTTTCAAGAAACCAATCTTTGAAAATACGCAGGGCCACCTGCTTTAAAACAATTCCATGTCAAAAGGTACAACGTTGATTTCTCTCCTCTGTAGAGGATATGTCTTTTCTATACTAATTTTAACATTGTCATTTGTCATTTTCATCAATAGGGCCTTTTAGGGAATAATTGAATAACTCCTCTCTTTTTTTTTCCAGCAACTTGGCCTGTTCTTCTATCAAAGATGGCTGCCAATTAGTGCAGCCATATCGATCAGACAAACCTAACTGTTTATCCTTGGAGGCTACTTGGGACTCTGTAACTTGGGAGGTGGCCTTTCGTTTCATTCCAGTACCTCTATTCCGATTTTCAATTCGATTCCGTATCTGCTTGCACAGATACATATTGCCACCCTCAATTATATCTCCAGAAAGAGAGTCTTTCATCATAGGATATTTATCTACAACTAACTGTGAAATAAGCCTGAGGGCTTTAACACCTGGTAATCGGGTGTACTGCATAATTGCATCTGCCATTACTCTAACTCTCTTCTTTGTTCCGCAGAAGGTCGTTTCTGTGCATTCAGCGTTTTTAATAAACTGCAAGACATCCTTTCCCATGGTACAGAAAACCGAGAGAGCCAATCATTTCTACATTTTTCAGTTTCATCAATCAATGGCTGTTCCAAACTTCATTTTGCAGCTGACTACTGCATTCTACATTATCTACTTCAATACTTGTGTCTAAAAAGAAAAAAAAAAAGATAAAAATGAGAAATAAGTAAGATCTAACTTGATTTATGCATACAATTCATACTGTCAAATATTACTTATTCTGTGGCATCCAGGAAAGCAGGAATTTCCGTCTCTGTACAGTTTTTAGTACTGGAGCCAAGTCGTCTTCGGTTAGTAGTCTTAAATCTTGAATGGATTCAAGGCCATGCGCTTCTATCAAAAAGTTGCACACTTCCTCTGCCTTGACCAGTGAGATATTTAAGGTTTCCAGTAGGTTCTGTTTTAACGCTTCTCTAAAATTTTCCATCTTAGTCTAATGCCAATTAAAAAATACAATTATCATCTATTGATCTTTGATGTTATCAACAATTGAACATCAAAATAACAGGGAAATGTCAAATTTTGAGAAAACATTTATTTCATGAGTCCTCTCCTCTTTATTTAGAACAAAAAAATTATACACAACAGTTTTAGATTCGGGGTGGTGCACAACGTTTTTAAGAGAAGGGCCACTTACTAAAATGCCTGACTTGTTGAGGGCCACATTAATAAGACAGGGATAATTCTATTTCAGGATGTGTGGAGATCACCGGAGGAATGGTAGTTTTACCCTTTTTTGTTCCCCTACCCAATTCAGTTGGAAAGGATGTATCAAAAGTTTGTGTTTGTGTATATAACAGAAATACAGCAAAGGTTATTTTCAAGGAATGAAAATACTCCGACTTTATACGGGGGATTAAATTTTGCTTTATTAAAAGTGCTTCACAAACATATGCATGAAAGTGGCCTAAAGGCGAAAAAAATGTGAACTTTATGAATGAAATTAAATTGAGGAAACTCTTAATTTTTCTGCAGCCAATCAATAAAATTTTAGATTTTTCCACACTTGATCAAAAAAATTTGTGATTTTCCCGCACCTTATTAACGGAATTTGCTACTATTCTGCACCCAATCAATGAGATTCACGATTGTTAACCGACTGACAAAATTTTAAATTTTTTCTCGTTCGAACTGTCGAAATTCACAACTTTTTCTTGCGAAAAACTGCCTAAACTCTCAATTTTACCGTAGCCAATCAACAAAAATGTTTCTGCACCCAGTCAACGAAATTCGTGATTTTGCCCGCACCCAGTCAACGAAATTCGCGATTCTTATCTGGCTGAAACCCTTGACAAATTGCCAAAATTCGCGACTTTCTCTTCCGATAAACTGACTAAACTAGCGATTTTCACGCAGCCTATCAATGAAATTCGTGACTATCCCTTTCCCGATCAATGAAATTTGCAATTTTTCCATGTCCAATCGACAAAACTTGCAATTTTTCCACACCCGATTGAAGAAACTAGTGATTTTCCCCCTCACCCGGTCGGCAAAATTCGCATATCTTAAATGAGTGACGAAATTTGGTGAAATTCACGACTTTTTCTTGCGATAACATAGGCGTAACTAGCCTTTTGAACGGGGGGTGCCCAGACTTTTTAACCTGAATATGTTGGATACAAACAATATCTTATATATAGTAAAACCTGTTGAAACGTAACCCCATTGAACCGGTCGAATTTCCATTTTAGACAGGTTTTCCGCTTAGAATTCATAGTCGTGTGGTGTTTTTTTTAAAAAGGGCCCAAACGCGATTTTTGTTTGCGTGAGGGGGTGTGAGAAGGGGTTCAAAACTAAATCTAATGGTAAAAGAAAAGATGTGTAAATCTCCTTGCAGCAGTGAAATAAAACAGTGACTAAGTGTGGTCTCAAGTGTAAAACCTTTTGGCACCCTAACTTCTTATAAAGATTAAAAAAAGGCCTTTAATCATGCTGTAAACTTCTATAGGCACAGAGGAATTGCATGAGACCTAAAATTATCTATGTGAAAGTCTTGTAGATGAAATTTTGCCGGATGATAAATCTCAGATAATACATGCTATACACCAGTACATACCCACGAAAGTTTTTCAGAATGTGACTCCATGACTTCTTAGGGATCACCGAGGGGGACCCAAGAAATTTTGGAGGAAAGTTCATATAAATAATTATTATATTATAAATAATTACAATATTCATTAATAATTCATGTTTTTACCTCAGAATGTGTCCAATGTATTAGGTAAAGAAGGTCATGATAATAGAGTAGACGCTCGATTTTACGAACTCGAGTGGACTCATATAATGTGTTCTTAAATGGGAATAACATTAGTTCAATGGGAAGCTGGTCGGGACCAGTACATCAGCTCGTAAAAAAGAGGTTCGCAAAATCGAACGTCTACTGTATACACTAAATTTTGTCAAGATGATAAAAATTATATTATTATGGTGCGACTGTAATAATAAAGATAGGTGCTTGTCTGTCTCTGGGTGTGTGTGTGTACGCGCGCGCGCGCTGAACTCTGAAAAAAAAAAAAACCATGCGGTCCTCACAGCCTTCAAGATTTGACAGGAAAGTACCTGTTTGCCTGAAGTCATGCATTTCGAAGACAATTTCTGGAATTTTTCAATTAATTTTTTATGTGAATTTTTTTTAAATTAGTAAAAAAGAATCCGATTTATATATTTTATCCAGTAAACTTTGTCTTCTTTTCAATAAAGCTTTTTTGAAATTCTTACAGCGATTTTTCAATTTGTAACAGTTTTTTAATGTTATTTTTAGAGGGATTTTTTCGCTTTCCTATAAGGAATCCGGTTTAAATATTTTACCAATTAGTTAATTTCATTCCCTGCTGTTTTTTAATCTTTTCTGAATTTTTAATGCGATTTTTAGCGGGGGGTTTTGCACTTTCGAGGCGATTTTTTTACATTTTTTGAAACAGAAAAAAAACTTTGGTAATTTTTGTAATTGCCGTGATTAAATTCGAATTGAAAGAATGTCAAATCAGTTCTTAAAAGAAAGCTGAAAATTTAATTTGGCTCGAAATAAAAAAAATCACGATAATTCAGGAATCGTTTGTTTCGAGACGGAAGTGGTCGTAGCTTGGTCGGGGGTACGTTGCCGAAGGCAGTCCCCCCCCCCCCCCAAAAAAAAAGAAACAACAACAACAACAAAACAAAAAACCTAGATTTCTTTAATTCTATGTTCGTTTTAAAAAAAGCAACCAGCGAAACTCCACTAGTAATGAAGTTTTCTTTGAGGGGCAGGGTTTGAAATAACGTGCGGGATCGCGCGATTTGTGCACAGAAAAGGAAAGTCCAGCATAATAAAATGCTGTGCAGTATTTCCGTCCTCAAAATTCTTTCACAGATCTGTGATTCTTCAGTGAGTAATTAAAAAAAAATAAGTCTGCGATTTTTATTTCTTTTGTGGAACTTCTCAAAATGAATTCGTGACTCGGTCATGGAAAAATTTGAGAATTTATTCAAACGATCGTGGAAAGTATAGTGAATTTCGATAAAAGAGTGCAGAAAGAAATCGGGAATTTCGTCAAAGATTGCGCAAAAAAATGACGAATTTCGATAAATGATTGACGAGAAAATGTTGCAAATTTCATCAAAAAGTCTCAGAAAAGAGTAGAGGATTTTGATAGTTGGTACGAAAGATATCGAGAATTTTTCCGATCGGTCGCACAAAACTATCGCGAATTTAGATAAATGACCCCTGTAAAAAAAATCAGTTTCGTAAATAGGTCGCCCAAAAAAAAAAAAAAAAAAAAAAAAAAAAAATTCGTCAAAGGATCCCGGTGAAAACGAGAATTTTGTCAAAGGATCGCAGAAAGAAAATGCGAATCTCGCCAAAAGGTCGTGGAAAGAAAATGCGAATTTCGTCAAAAGATCGTGGAAAGAAAAAGCGAATTTCGTCAAAAGATCGTGTAAAGAAAACACGAATTTCATTGAAGGATCGTGCTAAAGAAATCCCAATTTCGTCAAAATATCGCGGTAAAAAATGTGAATTTCGTCAAAGGATCGCGCTGAAAAACACGAATTTTGTCAAAGGTTAGTGGTGAAAAGTGCGGATTTCGACAAAAAAGCGCATAGAAAGACGAGAATTTTTTTTAAATATTCTAGTGAATATCGTCAAATGATTTTGGGAAAAATTGTAAATATGAAATGATCGCACAGTAAAATCGCGAATTTCGTCAAAATGTACTACACTGGGCTAAAAGATTGAAATCGGGTCCTTTTGCTAGTTTCAAAAGAACTCCGCGAAACGAGAGGAAACTCCAAAAATCGCATAAAAATTTTCAGAGGAAAAAAATTACTATATTGAGTTGAAAGACTGCAACCATATTCCTTTTACGAATGTCAAAATATGGTCGCGAAACACGAAATTCAACCAACCAACCAATTCCAGATTAATTTTAATTTTCTGTGCTATTATTTCTCATTTTCAAAGGAGACAGTGTTGTGCACCATCACCTTTCCCCCGGCTAATCGCATTTTACAATTACGGTTTGACATCTGCATTCCCTTTCAAATTTTTTTGTTTCCTTCTAGGCTTTAGACTGCCAAATCAAAAAGGCAAATAATTTCTGTTTCTATCCTCGTCAAGAACTTGCGTTAATTTCTCATGAAATTGCAGAAACAGGCAAGAGAAAGAACGGCGTTAAAGAAACTCCCACAAAAAAAAAAAAAAAAAAAAAAAAAAGACGTCAAAGTTGGATTATAAAACCTCCTTTTTGACTTACTATGACTAATACAGATTCTTGTAAATATTCTAGTTTAAAAAAAGATAAAGAACATAATTAAAAAAAAAGAACGTGGAATTCTTTTTTTTTTTTATCACAGTTCAATACTTAAGCTGTTAGTTTTCTGAACTAAACTAATTTGCTAAACTAATTGAACTCTGCTTTCACTTCATTTTTTTTTTAAGATTTCGATTTTTTTAAAAATAATTGTGCTTGAGTCTGCGCAGGCGGGGGGGTGCCCGGGCACCCAAGGCACCCCCCTGGTTACGCCTATGGATAAACTGATTAACCTCGGGCAATTTTTGCGTGAGGTTAACGAAACACTTCTGCGCGCGATTGACAAAACGCGCAATTTTTCCGCACCAGATCGATGAAATTCAAGATTTTTTTTTTTTTTTTGGTCTGATTGACGAAACTCTTGATTTTACCGCACTCGATCGTGGCAACTCGATTTTTCCCAAGCTCAGCCAATGAAATTCACTATTCTTAATTGACTGACGAACTTGCCATTTTCCCATGGCAAATTGGCGAAATTAAAGACTTTCTCGCGATAAACTGACTAAACTCACGATTTGCCCATGCTTGATCAACAAAATTTGAGACTTGTTGTGCATCCCTATTTTACATCCACTGATTTCGTTTTTAAATATTTACCGTGTTTCCCAGGAATAATGCCATGGCTTTAAACTAGATTTTTCTGTTTTCAAAACAAAAATGCAGCCAATCTGCCGATCTTTATTTAAAAATTTGTAAATTTCTCTAAACTTGGTACTGCATATCATTTATCACACTTCTCCATTAAACCACAATATTAAATAGCGTTTCTATGAGAGTACTCAAGATTCTCCTAGTCTAAACCGTGATATTAAATACAGATTCCTTGGTATTGATTATCATGATACTAACAAAGTGATTTCTTGCAGCCTAAAACATGGTGACTCCTCAAACATCCAGAGAAAAATTGAAATAAAATGCCACTACGATGGTATATAAAAAATTTTTAATGTTACATAATGCACACAAATTACTCCTTTAAGAATTTTCTTGATGTTTATAAAAATTTGGTACTATTTTCCATTATATCAACATCATGCTAAACTAGATACCAGCGTGCACACCAATTTTTAGGGTTTCGTTCATATGACGAAACCCTATTAGTCTCTCTTCTCTGTTTGTCTGCCCATCACTGAGCCTGTTCTCAGAAACTATATACGTTGGAGACTTGAAATTTTGCTTACTTATAGCTGAGCACATCACATCAAACGACAAATCATAAAATTTTGAAAAAGTCTTATATTTTACCCTCTGGGTTCTAACTTAAGTATTTTAATCTTTTTGTTTTAATTGAGCCCCTAATTAAGTTTAAGTCTTGAAATTTTGCATACTTATAGCTGAACACATCACATCAAACGACAAACCATAAAATTTTGAAAAAGTCTTATATTTAACCCTCTGGGTTCTAACTTATGTATTTTAATGTTTTTGTTCTAATTGAGCCCCTAATTAAATTTAAGTCTTGAAATTTTGCATACTTATTAGCTGAACACATTTGAACACACTGCACCATTGCACCCGGTGGATACTTTTCTAACTTTTGCCCCCATTTTGACCACTCTTTCATATTATGCACATAGCCTTACATATTTCAGCTCCACTTTTTATCGCCAGGGGGGCGCCTATCTATATGGAAGCCTGTATAGAATAGAGTGTGTCCCCTGGTTGCGAAATGTTGAACTAACAGAATTTGTAAAAGGATAAAGTGTTTTGAAAGGAATATTAAACGAAACCCTCTGTGCTATCTATGATCACACTTACCCACTTGTTTTCAATGCTAATGAAGCATACATAAACTTATTTTTTACAATTTAAAATGGCAGTATGCATAAAAATATTTTAGATTCGATTATTTTGTATAGCAAATTTAAAATGTATATACTATACTACAGTAGAAGATCTTTATAACACAAACCTAAAAACGCAAGGTGTGCATTATATAGAATTTTGCGCTATGTGGATCATATTTCACACGTAATTAAATTTACCTTTCGTAAACAAGGCCAAATATGTCTGAAATATCAAAATACATTAAGAGTATTTTTATATTGCATTCCTTGTCACCAGGAGTTATCCAGATTATAAATTTTTGTATAATATAGATCACTTGATTGTTAAATTTACTTTATAAACATGGTTTAAATATGCCTGGACCAAATCATTCATTAAATTACTCATTTTCAAAAATGTTTATTGTGATGACTTTTTTTCATTAAAAAATTCTGAATTAAGGAGACAAAGTTGAATTAATACCACATTTTGTCCTCTACAAAGTAGCAATTTTTTTACAATGTGGGAATTCAGGTACTTCTTACCTGCAAAACTCATTGTTTACATCTAAGAAGTTGTGCTTTATATGGATAATTGTGTTATAAAGATCTACTGTATTTCATTTTAAAAATTTACTCAAAAAAAAGTTTTGTATTGATGAAAGACGGTTACTTAGACAATATTTAATCTCTCATCTAGAAACAATTGCAATTTATAAAATTGAAGATAAACTTATTAATTAGCAAACTGAAGCTAATACAAAAATCATGCAATCAATTCCGTAAATCAATCATAATAAATATAAAAAAGTTCATTTATATTTTTTAAATCAAAATTTTGTAGTTTAGCAGCCAATTATAACTATAGAAGCTTACAAGATACAATACAGAAAATAAAAAAATTATATTATAAATCACATTTTAAATTTTCCTACAGGACTATTATACAAACATTTTATGCAAAAGTCTTAATTAAAATAAAGGAAATGATCCCGTTTATAGATAAATTAGAAGCATATTATAAAATTTCCATATCAGATTGAAAAAAAAAAAAGTCAAATTATTTTTCTAATCTGAAATTGATAATATCAAAACCACTGCAATCAATGTCCATCCATAGCATCATAAAATGCGTGGTGCAGAGGTATATACGTATTTTGAATTAAGGAATAAGCAGTTAAAGGATAATAATCCAATAAATCGTCATACTTCACAGAAATGACATGAGTTTTCTTTTCCTTGTTCAAAATTTAACATACTGTTCTTAAACATAAAGTAGCATAATGCTGAGAAACAGCAAAAACTACACAAAATTTTTTCATAAAAATCATTAAAATTTTACCAAATAAGAGGTAATTTTCCAGTTCTTTTAGAATGACATACTGCCCATTTTTGTACTGAGTACCCTTCACTGTTACAGCATTAAAAGTGCATGTATCTTCAGGCGTGAAGTTGAATTTCTTGACAGCTGTCAGGATTTCAGCACTAAATACAGTTTCATCGTAATCAGCACCAGTATCAGCATCAATAACATCATTGAAGCGATTTCCTGTATTAATATAGGCCTGTCTAAATTGATGACGTTCTGCTAAGGTTGAACATACATTCTTGAAATTTTGAGCTGTTCGAGCACATCTTTTAAAAAAACTATGCTTGCTTTCAAAGCGCAATGTGCACATCCTTATTAGAGGGCCAAATTGATAAGTTAAATCAGCATAATGTAGCAGATAATGATGCTTTGGCTTAAGTTTATTAGCTGGGAAACATATGCGACGACAGTCCAAATAATCTTCAACCAATCCTTTCAGGCAAGCAATTTGAGCAATATTTAATTTTGGTGCACATACTATTTCCACAATTGCTTTCAAATTTAAAATAAGTGACCAAACATCTGAATCTAATTTCTCCAGAAAGGGTTTCATAATTAATGGAAGCAGCCTTAAGAAACACCAATTTTGAACTGCCTTGCCCGATAATTTATCAGATGAGGTAACTTCAACGGGCTTATTTTGTGAATCAGATCCACTGTACTTGAAATTAAGTAAGAAATGATTAAATTCATCATAACTAAAGACTTTTTGAATTTTTATAAAATAGTGCAAATAAAGAGCCAAATCATACGATGCTATGCCTTCAAAAAGATCATGGGCAAGACAGGGGGGCAAACCTGGCAAGCATACGTGAAAATACTGCAAAGAATTCAGAATTGAGTTAAACTTTATACCAGTCGAATTATCAGCATTATAGTTATTTGGCGTACGAAGCTGTCCGACTTTAAGAGGATTTTCGTGAAACTCTTTCGATGTTATCAGACAATATCGACAAAAGTAATTTGCAACAAAATTTTCCATAAATCCTCCAATACCATGGGATCCTAAATTGTCACCAATTACAGAATAAACTGTTCCTTTCACAGACCTCTGCTTATCCCCATCATTTAAAGAAATACCATTTGATTCAATGTCACGCAAATCAGCTATAAGTTGAGAAAAAATTTTGTCATGTCCAAAATATTTTAAATCGCTTTCTTTACACAACAATGCTAGCTGGATATTATCGATGTGTAAACGAACACTTGGGTCCAAATCTCCTAATGTAAAATAAACCCCTAAAATTTTGTGTTTTTTTTTTAGCAGAACCCAAAGGGTTAACAACTTCAAACGAATCTTGATATAGCAAAATTTTTAAGGCATCTGGATGTGTTTTAAAAAAACAGTTACTTTTATATAATTTACCATCCCAGAAATCGTTCAATTCAGAAATATTTTGAGAGGAGATAGAAACGGTCTTGATATCAGAATAAGAATATAAGCTTTTTATGGTGTCTTTTATAGGTACATATTGAATATAACTGTATGTTTGAAATTTATTTTTCCCAAGAAATATTTCTTTGGTTTCAATATAGTTGAATTCACGTTTGAAAAAAGACAGACATTTATAATTTGATCGCAATGATGTTGAATTATAAAGAGAAAGCAAATCACTTTGCTGTAAGACATGAATGATGTCATTTATTTGATTTGGGGGAATTAGTAAGGATGTCAATTTTTCTTTCAATTTTTCTCTGGTATGATCGATGCCAAATTGCTGTAATTTTTGAAATTCGGAAACAATGCATTGTATAGTTGAAGATGCAATAAAATATTGCGATTGTAACTTTAAATAAAAAAGCGCTAGACTTTTTTCAAATAACTGTGCATTAGCACTGTTATCAGGTGAAACAAATGTTGATTCATCAACACTTTCCTCAATAGAGTTTTCTGAAAGATTCGCTACATTATTTTCTAACTGTTTAAAAACAATTACATTACTTTTCTGTTCAGGACCTAGTTTGGATGAGCCTTTATGTTTCCTATGCAAATGACAGTTAAAAGTGGAGCGGTTCTTAAAATTAAAACTGCAATTACGAAATGGGCATTCCATGGTTAGATTTGTATCGATGTGCGATTTTAAATGTGATATAACACATGAAAATGAGAAACAAGTTTCTTTACAATACATGCAAGACCAATCTAACTTTTCAGAATCTTTCAATGCATCTAAATTTTGCCCCTGTTTAGGATCTGAATGATTTCTCAAAATATGACACTTAGAGCTATTATAATTTCTAAAATGACGATTACAATCTGCAATTGGACAAGGAAATTTAATTTGAAATAAATTTCTGTGAATAGAGAAGTGTAAAACATAACCACGCAGAGAGGCAGAAGAAAAACTGCAATGAGTGCAATGGTACATCTAAAAATAAAATTTTTTTATAAATACTTGGGTACTTTTTGGTTAGTCGGGCATCAGTGTTGAACATACATTTATACATGCGTTGTGCCCCCCCCCCCCACACACACACACATATATATGTATATATAACACTGCCACCCAGCTAACTGAAAAGTACCAATACTTGTGTATAATTTAATAAAATAAGAATTTACAGTTCACAACATGTAATGTAAAAATAGTTAAATACAATGGACACCCTCAAATCCGCACAACTTCGGACCAGAGGTTGTGCAGGCTTTAGAATTTTGCCGATATCTGGTCAATGCTTTGTTGCCAGTAATGGTCACCACTTTTTCTAGTAATGACAGGGTTTCCTGGCTTTTTTTTTTTTTTTTAAGCCAACCGGCTTTTTTTGGTTTAACCATTTACAAAAAGTCTGAGCATTAATTGAAAAAAGCAGGTTTTTATTTTTTAAAAGTTAGTTTACAGCTAATTCATATCAAATTTGGATTAATTTTCTTTTTTCCCCCCCGAAGACACTTAAATATTTTCTACTAAAAAAATTTATTTGTATTAAATTTGTCAAATAAGTTTTTATAACTGCTAGAAGGCAACAAATCAGGAAGCAGAGAATACTGTTTAAGGATGGGAAAAGAGGGGTTCACAGGGATCAGTCCCTCCCCATTTAAATAAAAGCATTTAAATTAGAGAAGTTGTTAAAATATATTATTTTCTGCCTTAAACATTTGTTTATTCATTTATGACCGCCCCCCCCCCCTAAAAAAAGTATTGTAATATTCAATTTATAGTAGTAATGATACTAATAAATCTGCAGATCAATGGCCTCAAACATTTTTGCAGTTTTATTTTGAAATTATTTTTAACATTCAACCCACAGTATCATTTCTTTCATATTTGTAATACACGAGCACCACAAGTGATGTATCAAGTAGTTTCGGGGATTTTAACTGTTAAAAATACAAAATAGTGGGAAATATACAAATCTTATTACTGGATGTTCTGAAGTATTATATAAGATAATTTCAAATAATAAATACATATAAGCTATTTAGTTTTAATAAATTTTAAAAGTAAATAGCAGTATGTAAGAATGTTTCTATTTTGATGTGTGACATTTTATTTCATATAATCTTTAAAATGTACGGTATATGTAGAGATAATATAATAAAGAATTCCAAATCACCACACTTTAGAGTCCAATTTAATGTAGTCTTCTAAATACTTATATATATTTTTTTTCAGACATAATGCCTTCACAGTTGCCTTATAGCAGTTATAAAGACTTATTTATTTGCCAAAATTTAACAGAAGTTTATATTTATTTTAGTAGAAAATCAGGGTTGGCATGGTTTAAACCAAGTGGTTTTAACCATGGTTTAAACCAATTGGTTTTTTTTTTGGTCAAAAAAATCATTTGGTTTTTTTAGAACAAATGTAATCTTTTTTTTTTTTTTTTTTTTTTTTTTTTGTAATTTAAGCGTTTTAAATTACTAATAGAAGTAATTTCTACTTCTAACATATCATCTCAGCAGTCAGCAAGAGACATAATGAGACTAGGTTATGTTTCCATGCAAGTAGAATAAAAATTAGCATGTGCTGATGAACATGTCTAGTACCACAAAGATTTATCTTAAAACATGTGAAATTAGAATGGATAAAATAGATAAATAATATTCATATTTAGTAAAAAATATTTTCACTTAAAAAATTCAGATTATTTACAGCGGTTAATAACAAAATACGATGATCTTTAAGATTTTGATTAAGTTGTAAAAGAAAATTACCTGGATTTGGGGAATATTATCCTTAAAGAATTTAAAAGATTAACTTGAGATATGAAGTATAAAACATAGCTGTTACTAGTAAACTAAAAATGATTTCAATTTTCTACATAATTGACTGTAACTATTTAATTTGAGTATTTTGAAGTGAAGTTATATTACTAATATAATATCCAACAATGCTTATTTTATCAACAGATATGCATCTGTATGCAATAGGAAATGATATTTAAAAAAACCAAATAAACCGGTTTTTTTTGGGTTTTTTACAAAAAAAAAAAAAAAAAAAAAAAAACCTGGTTTATTTCCAACCTTGTAGAAAATATTTATAAGTTTTTAAAAATAAATTGATCCAAAATTTCATATAAATAATCTATAAACCAGCTTTTTAAAAAATAAAAAAAATGATTTTTTTCAATTAAAGCCGGCTTTTTTTAAGTGGTTAAAACAAAGACAGCTGGCTTTTTTTGACCTGGCTAAAAGCCAGGTCATTAATATTGGTCAATAAACAAGCCAGGTCATTAAACAAATCATTAATATATCGAAAGAATAAAAAGTATATGAAGCAAATTTGCTTTGGATTCTTGAAATAATCTTTTGTAATAATCTACATGGCCAACATAACAGTTAAAATCCCCGATAGTACTTGATATGCTTATTACTTGTGTGATACAATTATGAAAGAATTGATACTGCGGACTGAATGTTTAAAACAATTTCAAAATAAAACTATAGAACTGATGTTTGAGGCCACTGATCTGCAGATTTACAAGTATCATTATTACTACTATAAATTGAATAGGGGAGAGTGGGGAGGAATGGGACACTTTTTACAAAAATAGAAAACTCAACTTTGCTTGACACAAAAACAAAAAATTTAATTTATAGAATACAAAATGAAACTCTAATGTCCTTGAACAATACAGAATCATAATTTGGAAAAACAACTTTATAATTAAAGAAATTGCAAGTTTAAAAATGTATCTCATACCTCCCCACTAAAAGGGAGGTGGAAAGAAGGAACTGGACGTCCCATTCCTCCCTCTACCTTCTTTTAGGTTAAACTTCTTGTATAAGCAAAAATAATGCTTTTAAGCTTAGTTTAAATGGATAATATACAGTATAATGTTCCATAAATAGGGAAACCATTACATCTACGCATAAACAAGTCATTAATGTACAGAAAGAATAAAAGTATATAAACAGTATAAAATTTTTTGAAAATCTGAGCCAGTTACTATCGATAACACATTTGTAAAATGAAATTAGAGTATAAGTTAATACTAGTCATACAAATTACTTTTTAATTAAATATATCTGACAGATGACAAATTTTTCTTGTATAAAAAAGTAATGTTACATAAAATTATAAATATTGATATAAAAAAATTGGAAGTGCTGATGTAAAATACAAATAATAATCATTAAAAACTTCTTTAAACACCTCAATAGTACAAATATGTAATTCACTTCAAGGACTATAATATATGCTATAAATCAATACTGTTAATTTATTGTTTGTCCTCTTTTGCTTTTAAATTTTTATGATGTTTATGACCGCTCATGTGTCTTGTTGTTTTTTATGTAAAGTACCAGCGTTCAACTGCTTTTGTAGGATCAAATGCTTCTACAGAAGGTCCATTTAAATTTTGTGATGTCTAAGTAGAGCGAAACTTGTTCTTGATAAAATTCATTGTGCTGAATCCTCGCTCACAGGATGCAGTTGCCATAGGTATTACAGATACAATTTGCAGTAATTTTGATAAAATTGGAAATTTAGAATCCTTTTTCATGTATTTGATAAAAAGCTCACTAAATTTCATGTCTTTGCATAGTACCTTAAACTCGTACCATTCGTCAAGAGCAATACTTTCAGCTGTTTCCAAATCAACATTTAAATAAAAATATTTCTGGAAATGATAATAATTTTAATAAGTCCAGTTCAGTAAAAGAGAACTTCATTTTTTTTTCTTTGCGCATGGAACAAAAAGAAAAAAAAAATCCATAAATAATCAAGATTATGAATATGAATTATTTTTCATTTCCTAAGACATATCTAGTGTCGAAAATTTAGTCGCCTAGGCGACCTGGTGCCCGGTATTTTTACACCCCTGTATATGAAGCAAATTTGTTTTTGATTATCTAAATAATCTGTTTTTGTTATACAACTGCCAGCATATGCAGACCAACAACTTTTTAAAAATTAAGATTGGGCTACCATTGTTTCGTTTAGTGTGTGATTTATGAAATGTTTAGAATAATACACAAAGAGAAAAATCTACTGTCCCATTCAACCCCACTCTCCCCTAATACTTTTTTTTTCCAGAAATGAATAAACAAGCATTTAAGATAGAAAATTAGATTTTTAACAACTTCTAACTTATAAGCTTTTATTTGTACAAATGGGGTAGGATTGAGCTCTATGAGCCCCTCTTTTCTACCTATGTCCTTAAACAATATTCTCTGCTTCCTGATTTGTTTTATTGATTGCCAGATTCTAAAATACGCAAGGCAACTTGATAAAAAATATTAAAGTTGATTAAGAACAGAAAATTTTATTAACCATGTGAAATTAAAAGCAGCCATTTATAAAAATTTTGGTATTCTCAAATTCTGATAAGCGCAATTTAAAAATTAAAATTTGATTACTTAGGTTTTCAGTTAAGAAAAGATTTTATGCACTATGAGCATTTCTGAAATTTCATTTTTAGCAATGTCTTACATGGGGTTTTCATTACTGGAAGTTGACTAATTAAGCATTCCAATAATGGTCACAGGTCTTAAATTCTCAAAAATAAATTAAATTTTATAAATGGCCATTAATATATCAAATTCGTAATCAAAAACATTCAAATTTTGCAAGAAAAATAAAGAACATACAAATCTACTAAATGAAGCCAGCTCTCAGCATCTTCATTAAGATTGTGACTGAAAAACATGAGGAACTTTGAAACATTATTTTCTGCTTCTTGATTGGCTTAATTAAGAGTGTCAACAATAACCCAGATTATAAAACATGCAAGGAGGAGTCATGGAAAAAATAATTAAAGCTACATTTTTATTGGTTATTTTTTTTTAACCAAAAATATTAAGGGGCGTCCATTACTGGTACATCTACTCTATAAATTTATCAAATAGGTTTGATTAACAGTGTCAACATTAACACATATTATAAATTATGCAAGGGGTAGTTGTGGGGAAGAAAAAAAAAGCTAAATTTTTATTGTTTATTTTTTTATAAACCAAAAACATTGAAGGGTATCCATTACTGGCACATTTATGTACAGCAACTCGCATATGTACAGAAAATGATGTGATCTGATGTTTTATTCCTCGATCACAGAACATGCGAGGATAAAATATGATATGACCCTTTAAATTTTTATTTTATTTTATTTTATTTTACTGCTTTAAACTATTAAATATTTCATTTTAAGAACAATAGTAAAATTTTGTTACTTGATAGTAAAAGCTACTTTTTTTTTTTTTAAATGCTCAAAATCCAGCCTAAATTCGTTTATAAAAAAGGAGAAAAAAAAAAAAGCTTTCTTTCTGTTTTATTAGTAATTTGGAATAAGATTATATAGCATACACTCAATAAAATTAAAATATCGTAAATAACTATTCAGTGTATGTATACAAGTTCATTTAAATTTTTAGCCTACTATAAGAAAAAACAAAAATACCTTTCATAAGTCTCCTAAAAAAACTGACATTTTTTCTGATTACGATAATTTAAAGGGAAGGATTTGTGAACTTAGTGTTTGACAGGAAAAAGCGAGGGGAAAAGTTTTGTTTTTAGACAGTAGCTTATGCTAAAAATGCTTTTAGTTCAGATTTTAGCTTAATAAAAGAAAAAAAAGTACATTTTAAAAACAAGCTTCCTGTAAAATTTTCATTTTGTCGGCAGGAAGAGCT
Source organism: Maratus speciosus (assembly GCA_963932465.1). Taxonomy (NCBI): domain Eukaryota; kingdom Metazoa; phylum Arthropoda; class Arachnida; order Araneae; family Salticidae; genus Maratus; species Maratus speciosus. The sequence continues at coordinate 108,876 of CAWVRF010001527.1, read as the reverse complement.
ATCTTAAATTTTTTATAATACCGAAACAATAACCTTTATGAAAAGCACTTGAAATTAAGTAACTTTGTACGGTTTAAATGAAATAACTTTTTAAATAATAATAAATAAACAAATTATGAAATTGATATCAATAAATAAATTATAACTAACACTTACCTTTAGTTAACGGTTAAAGAGATGTTGGTGACAGGATAGCGGACAGTCGAAGCTACGAGACGTCTGGTTCTAACGGAATCACATCAATATTTAAAACGATTATGAAGTGATAATTTATTTTTTCCTTTGGTGAAACAGACTGAGACTATTCTATTTTAAAACAGGGGAGGCAAGAGGGGGATAGAGAATCCCCTCCTCTGTTATTTCGTCATCCGATCATGTGATACATTTTCTGGAAGTTTCTGATAAAACTATCGTCTTGGGTGGTTTCTGTCATGAGCGATTTTAAATGCTTTTCACTGACTTCTTATGATCTTTCTCGCCGAGGTTGCATCTATTCTCTTGTAACTGTCACTTTATTGTCCAGAGAATGATCTATGTTTTTATTTTATCTGCCGCCGTTGGAACAAGGAGTTAGACTAATTTTCAAGTGTAAAGATCGTTTACATGGGAATCTCCTATACTTGAAGATTTTAGTGTAAATCCTACAAATCTCCGTAGAAAGCAGGGGCGAAAAGTACATTAAGATTAAATTAAATTCTGGAAACAGAGTCTCGTATGTTTTGCTTGAAAATCTCGGCTATATTTCGTGATTTCGTTCGCAGATGGCGCTTATAAATTACAGCAAAAAAGGCTGTGAATTGTATCTTTTCCTTTTCGAGAAAAAAAAATACAGCCTTTTTTACCGTGATCTTCACCGTTTTTTTTTACTGTGCATAATATACGGGTAAGTCTATGTGGCGAAAAATATTAACAAAAGAAAAACCCAAATAACCTCATTCATTTTCCCTGAAGTCAAAAATTGGTAGGTTTTTTTTTTCCCATTCTTGGGCGATGACAACATATACATCTTATACCAGACAGCACGTCCGTTCTTGGGCAAAAATGTATATTCGTAAATAAATAAATAGAAATGCTTAATTCATCTTTAAAAGTTAAAGTTAAACTTACACTATGTGCAAAATTACTTAAAAGATGACACAGTATTTAAAAATGTTAAATTATTTTAATACCTTAGAACTTTCAACTATAAAAATACATAGTCTTCTTCAGAGGAATATAAGAAATAAAACAGTTATTGACGCCTAATTTTCAAAATCCACGTAGATGGTGACGAAAGGAGTGAAAGTGGAAGTTAATTTATAGATCCGGAAACACTGGGAAAATAAAACATGGATATAGGGAAGTGGAAAATTACTCGTTTTATCATCCTTTAAGTAAACTGAGCCAAATTATGGGTATGTTGTAGGATAAAACGCCATTACAAACAGTATTTTCTTTAGTAAAAATTTCTATTGATTCGCGGATAATTAAATCATGATAATTCTTTGAGGGATATATAATTTTTGCGTCTTCAAAATTAACTTGTATATTCTGCTTCTGGTTAAGTCTTGACAGGGCTGTTGTAGGTCGGTTATACTTTAAATCTCTCAAATGTTCTTTAATACGAACTGTAAGTTTACGTGAAATTATGCCTATGTATTCGAGATAAATATCTTCTGTTTTCAGTGGAATTACATATACCTCAGAAACTCCATCCCTCGGGATCGGGATTTTTAAATACTGTGTCATCTTTTAAGTAATTTTGCACATAGTGTAAGTTTAACTTTAAGATGTATATTGTCATGAAACCATTTTAATTTGTAAGCATGAAGTCAATAAAATCACCATTTTGTGACAAATTGAGTTTCATACGAATTGCCCAAGAACAGGCATGCAAATCTGGTATAAAATGTATGTTGTCATCACATTAAAAGGAAGAAAGATTTAAATAACAATAAACACTCAAAATTTTCGCTTCATTGAATTAGGCCTAAACTTTGAACTCGTATGCTTGGCACTATGAAAACATTCAGTAAAGTGCAAGATATAGGTTTTTGTTAGGATTTCTTACCAAACTCATAATATATGGTGTTTTGTATATGAAATAAACTAATTTCAATAACAAATCTTAATTCAAACATACATCTCATACTACACTCACAGGATTTTGCATTCAGTTGTACAATTTATAGCATGTTATGATTTCACCGTTCTTGGGTGTCTAAAAATATAGACAACATTAACAGGAAGAATGATTATAAATAACAATAAATACTTTAAAATTTCGTTCATTGGACTACGCATAAACTTTAAACTGATATGACTGGCACTATGAAAACATTCAAAAAAGTGAAACATATGTAGAAAAGATTTAAACAAAAGGAAAAGAACTGAATTTAAAATCCTGAGGGCGTGAAATACTTATATGATGAAATTATAGGGTGATATTTTTTTATATATATAGATTATGAGTTTCATAACAATCGAACATTAACTTCACTTTTAATTGCCCAAGAACGGAAACTATTTACTTCATGGGAAGTAAAGTTCAAGAAACACATTTCATTCTTTCGCGCCTACGCCCTTAACACAAAGAATAAATACAATTTAAACTAACTTACGTGAATTGTATACCTTTCAAAATAAGTAAAAAACACTTCGAAATATCACAATTAATGTAAATAATATTAAATCTTATAGGAAGAAAAGCGCAAAAGTATATTTACATGAAGCTGATGACACAAAAACATTGCGAGTTGCCAGTGCAGTTTGCTTTTTGCCGCAACGCTAGATCCAATATTTAACGCCTGCTCTCATTGGCTGGCTGCTTCATTGCTGCGGATTAGCGGATAGTTGTAAATAGCCTCTAACCCATGAGGTTTTAACTTTTAAAAAATCTAAATTGAAATTTAGAAATCCGGCTGCGAAGTGCACTTTCTGATGACAGCATCAACACATGACAAAAATTTCTTAGACCTGGGTGCAATAATTTTGGTGCTTTCCTCGGTCAGGCAGGCAGGCAGACATCTCTTGTTTTATATATATAGATTTCTTTTACGTAGCGCTAAAATACGGCTGAATTTCTAGCTTGCGTTTGGCAACAACCGCAGTAACACAATTAATTTGCCTTATAATATTCCACCAATCAAAAGAGTGATTTTACCGCTTAAGCTCGCGTCCTATTTCAAAGACAAATTTCAATGGTTTTCATAAAATGTAAACATATTAAAACGATTCCGTTTAATTATGCACTAATCGCGTAAGAGCAGAACACAGATTATTTATTGAGAAATAATATTAAGTAATCTGTGTAAATAAAATGATAGTGAATAATCTTTTATAGTAAGCAATATGAAAAACGAAAAGTTTCCAATGAAGATAATGACGTCATTCGCAAAACAAAACATGCATTTTCATCCATGAATTAAAATATTTTACTATAACTGTGTCAGTGATAGCGTCATATTCCTGATCCTTATTCCTGCACGTAAATAGACTGGACTCTTGCTATTTATTTAAAGATTCTTGGTATACACAAAATAAAATATTTCTGAAAATGACATAATTTCCAATTAATTAAAATGAATATTTAATGAAACTCAGGAATTTTAAAACAAATGCTTAAATGAAGCTTTAATCTTGGAAGGGATGAATGGTTCTGATGGTGAAAATGATGTCATATTTGAAAGAAAGGATTCATTATCATATGGACTCCAAAACTATCATGGCACACGGTAGAATTGTTTCCAACAAACAACCCATTTCTGGGAAAGTTTTCCAAAGTGTGAAAGAGTTACCTCCCAGAAAATAGCGCATCAAAATCCAGGAAATGCACAGGGACGGTTTGTTAATATACTGCCAATGAGCTTTAGAGTTTATGTATATAACTGAACTATTTCAGTACGATTTTGTCAATATGACGTCATATTCACTGGCCTTTACATCTAATTTAGCAAATTAAAATTCAGAGAAGGAGTTGTTTTTAAACACAGTACGATCTTTTGGCAGATGAAAGAATAGTAATGGCCATTGGTTCGTTTTCCGGTGACGTGATGCATTCAGAAAATCTACTTTTTATTTTTTTTCAAATTTCATAAGTTAAAAGGACTTAGGATAGTACTCATTATGGCTAGAGTTGCTGCAAAAAGTGGCGAGCAAGCGAAGCGTGCTAGGGACGCGTAGCAGTCCCAATGTGAATTGTGTTGCGATTCATAGGGGTTGGCGAGCGTTAGTGATCAAGGGGCAGGGCCACCTAGTATAGTAATATATAATAAGTCATTATATGCAAATGTACGAAATTAGTCATAGGATTGGCCTATTAAACAACAACATTAAATAGGAAGGAACAATTAAAAGAAAATTTCATACTTAATATTTGAATTATGACATACTCTAAATTAGATATCTGCAATTTATGTTCATAAATTATACCACTTAATAAAGAAGGCTGTTTAAAACTGATGTTTTTATGGTCTTTTGGAATTCCATTAAGCAGATTGTTTTGTATTTATACGCAATATATATAGACAAAAAAAAAAAAAACTATATGCAGTAAATGCCTCCGCCTACAAAGTTTCAGGGTACAATACTGCTTGCCATCCGCTAAGAAAATAACCAAAAAAATTTCAGAAATAATCTTAAGCGTTTAACAACTTAAGGATCGCGTAATATTTATGAAAACCAACAAAAAATATTTGTTCTTTTATTGCAGATATTGAACAATCATAAGGTTTCTAAATAAAATATGATATTAGTTGTATGTTTGAAGCGAAAAATGATGTTGCACAACATATTCACATTTGCAGCCATCATGGAAGAATTTTGCGTCTTAGCCCTCTCGCTGTGTAATTGTTTTATGAAAATAGCTTCAAAAATTGTGTATTTTAGCGACGACCCTTAGCGACGAGCGTATTTTAATAATTTTTATTCTTTTGTCTCTGGTTTTTATAAGCAAATATTTTTGTAACTTAATCGGAGAAATGCTCCGCTGAAATAAGGCAAAATTTACAATAAAAAATAACTGGTGGGAATAATCAAGGAGGGTTAATTAGACGGAAAAAATGCATCCCCAAGGAAATCTCGGGTTGCGCAAACATTGCTAGTTTTATGTTGCCCATGGAAATCTCGAGTTGCGCAAATTTTTCTACTTTTACGTTGCCAGAGGAAATCTCGGGATGCGCAGCGAGAGGTTTAATATCAAGGTTGCCGATTGGCCTCCTTTTTTATTCTGAAATTTCAATTTTTTACCAGAAAATCCAAAAGAAGAATTTTCCCTTTATGTGATTACGAAATGTCTCTCATTGCATGAAGCAGAAAATACTATTCATAATTTCTGATATGTAGTCGAAATTTTCGAATAAAATTAGAGCCCAAACTGGCAACTGTGTTTGAGGGAAGACAAGAATGGGTGCAAATATGTGGGAATTATGCATGCGAGATTTAAGACCCGTTTTCTCGGAAACTACCCGACCGATTTTGATGAAATTTGGAATCCATATACATTAGATTATACTCAAGATTTATAGCCGACTGTTTTTTTTCTGCGACTAAAACTTTTTATTTTAGAGCAATGGCAATTTTTCAAAATTTTTCCATTATTGAGAATAAAAAATTTTTGAAACTAATTACTTTTTTTTTTTTTAACTCTCTGTCACATATGATCTAATATTTATACTCTACCACCAAAAAAAATTTTTAAATTGCTCGAGTATTTTATGACATAATGGGATTTTTACCTGAAAAGTGCAATTTTCCAGGATAGCCAAAAAACTTACTTCTTAACTTGTGTGAAGTTCTTGCATAATTTTTCAAACACATGAATTAAAGTATATATAAAGACTTGGATGAAATTTAGTTTCATATAATAAATGAGATGATGTTTTAATCCTTATCGGTTCTATGTCACTTCCCACGTGACTTCTGAACCAGCATCTCTTACACGAATTTTATTAGGTTTGCACCACTTCTTTTATACAAACTTTCTTTACTTCTGCTTTGTCAGCACATAGATATTAGAAAATTTATTTTAAAACTATAATAGTGCGAGTAGAATATAAAAATAAAATATGTATAAAAGAAGTATAAAATGTTAGCGTAAAATTAATGTGAATGGGCGTGGCGTCCGAGTCGTATCTTCCATTGTATTTTTACAATTATTTCTAATGGTATTAAAAAAAAAAAAAAAAAAAAAAAAAAAAAAAACTGGGTATACTAGTGGATTCAAAGACAAAAAAAATCACTAATATCTCTCTTTAACCTTCTCGCTGTGTAATTTTATTACCGAAATTTGGTTCAAATATTGCGCACATCAGACTAAATAGGGGCTGTTACTGGAGACAATTTTTATATACTCGCACCACTATTTTAAGAAAATCAATTTTGCTTTCTAATTGTCTTGTAGACGTTGTTAAAATCTGTATGAATTTTTTTGTATTTAAAAAGTTGTCCGGTTGAATTAAAATATAGTCGCCACAGAAAAAATGAATACCCGAGGAAATCTCGGTTTGCGCAAATTTTGCTACTTTTACTTTGCCCGAGGATATCTCGGGTTGCACACAGTGTTGCCAGATGGGCTACTTTTTAAAAATTCAGATTCTTGATTGGCACCACTTTTTTAAAATGGTAAAATTCGCCTTATTGAATGGCATATTAATTAAGGCGAAAACAAAGGTAATTTTACCGTTTCAAAAAAGTGGTGGCAATCAAGAAATCTGAATTAAAAAAAAGTAGCCTACTGGCAACACTGGTTGCGCAGCGAGAGGGTAATTGCCTGTTTCATATCATACATATCTTTGCCAAAAACACTGATATTCATATAATAATACGGAATGCTTGACTTATGTAAACGCACAATTTATTCAGATGCTTCAGATGTTTCAGAATGTTTTGTTGTAGTATAACGCTTTTAAATCTAGAGTCCGACAATATCACGGGCACCAGAAATTATATTACAATTAATTACCACCTCGTTTTCAAGGGCGTACGCAATTGCTAAAAAATAGACCTCTTATCTGGAGAAATTATATTCGAATACCATCTATACGTGAGATCCATTTATGAAAGAAACAAAGACTGTAGACGGTGCCATCAGAATACTCAATGCCAGAGGACGCGAGTGTGACGTCATCACCAATCGACCGACTTCTTACTAGTGTTGGAATTCACACCGGGAAATTTTGAATAGCAATTTTATTTTATTTTATTTGTGGGATTACTATCATCTTATAAAATAATAATAACTATTTAAACTTACTGGGGATAGTTAGGAATCCTTAAATAAATAATCAGCCAGATGCGGCAACACTGTGGGAAAAATTGCTTACATTTTACTCCCTTTTTAATTAACATTCGTTAAAAAAGGTTTTTTTTTTTTTTTTTTTTTTTTTTTTTTTTTTTTTTTTTTTTTTTTTACTTAAACATTGTTTAAAGCATTTTGTTAGTTTTATATAAAATCTAATTGAGATTTATTCCATTTTCTACTCGCTAAAATTGTCCCCTTTCTTATTTGAAAACAAAAACAATATATATTTTTAAAAAGATACAGTACGATTCTGGTACAAGATACAGTAAAGATACAGTACGAGTCTACAATGCTTTTAAAGCATAACAACTTTTCCATAACTACTTTTCTCAATATGTTGAAAATTAAAAAAAGCGTATTACAAACTTCCAATACTCATTAAATATACTTTTCTACTATAATTCCTCTTACGCTAAAAATGCTGTCCAGACTATTTTAATTATTTATTCTAAAACCGGAATAAAAAGTGATAATATTTTTTTCTTCTGAATTTAATTACTATAAAGTACTTAGAGTTATTTAAAAATGTAAAATGAGATTAAATAGTACGCTTTCAGTTTTAAGTTTCTCCTTTGCATTATTTTTCATATATTTTTTTTTAAATGAAATATAACTGTAAAAAATTGCAAGGATTTTCCGGTTGCTGCGAAATCCTCTCGCGTCGAAAATTAAGTGGACGACATTTAATCTTTTGGTACCACTATTACTTTATAATTTAATTGTTCAAATGCGGTGAATAAATAAATGGATGTTTTTCGAATTAACACTAGAACAGACGGCTTTGTTACCCAATGTTTTATTAAAAATAGTTTCACACCAGAATTTTTATTTAAAGTTATTTTACTTATTTAATTAGCCTATTTCAGTGCTGCAGATATTTAACATATCTTATGAAAAAATTTCCGGTTCGAATCGACAATTATTCATTTGAAACGGGGTCAAAATTATCCCTAATGGCGGTTCCAGTGTTAAAATACTGGTGTACAAATTGAACGAAATTCTGTACCTGACGTGGCAAGTATGCTTTCCGTTAGTGCAGGGTTGCCAAATTCGGCCTTTCTTTAAATTCTGAAAATTTTACTTTCACACCAGAAAATCTGTATAGTATAGTTTTCTTTATTAAATGACAAACGCTTCGTGATTACCTAAAGTAAAAATTCTTTCTTCAGAATTCCTGATGTGAATTTGAAGTTTTGAAATTGAAAGTAGAGACCAAACTAGCAATCCAGCGCTAGTGATGAGCAGAATAAATGATTTTACTATCAAATGAATGATTCGGGATTGATCAAAAACATATTTTCCAATCTTTGTATATATTTTTAATAAAATACCACCAGAAATTTAGAGAAAACAGAAAGAGTCAAAATCATAGTTGCCAGCTTTGTTAGCTTTTTCCAGCACAAAAAAATTCTGTACGAAAAAAGATGAACTGGTTGACTGACTGCAGAATTTAGAAACGGACTTCTTATAACTCAAAAACCTATTGTTTCAAACTAATTTTGATACACTAGACAGACTTGAGTACATTAAAAACAGAGAAATTAAATTAAAAATATACATAAAAACATTTAATTGACAAAAAATATACAAAAAGTCGACTTTTCGCTGTGCAACGCACATCCTCATCAGAACATATATAAGTAATAACGGAATATCGAACATGTACATGCACAGTCAAAGTGAAAGTTTTAAACTTTCATTACAAAATCAAATTTTATTAAAATATTCTTGGTGACGTTTGTAAATTTGGAATCAAAATTGGGTGATCCCGCAGTTATATTCACAATACCTACTTGGTTCAGATTCTGAGCCGTTGTGATTGGCACGCTAGATTCAGATCATGCTGGTTTTGGCCATGGTGATCGACTGCGTGTATTTCAGCGTGTATTTTTATTGCACAAAATTTAATTATAACACAAATTAATGGTGATTGTGAATAATTTAAAATTATGCAAATTTGTACATAAATAATTTACTTATATTTATCATTTTTCCCGATTCAATTAGGCAAAAATTTCGATTTTGAAAAGCCGGTGATAAAAGATTAAAAATTCTGTAAAAGACGTTCGCCCGAAGGATTTAAATTCATCTTTCTATAAATTTGTATTTTTACAATATATCAGTCCAAATTGCTAAAACTTTTCATAACGCGCTTTTTTTTTTCAATTTACTTGATGTTTTTTATCGAACTTACGGTGTGTATTATGAAATCATGAGATACGCACAGATCTAACACACGTTTCAAATAGAATTTTTTGCTTACTTTAATCTTTGACAAATATTTAAAATTCTGTGATTAATCGAGGAAGATTTCTATATTGAAGATAAATTACTTGTCAAACTATTTCTAATATAAAATAATGGACTCGTATTGTTAGGAAATTCTATAAAAAAAAAAAAAAAAAAAAAAAAAAAAAAAAAAAAAAAAAAAAAAAACGTAACTTGCAGATTCGTAATAATATAAACAGTTATATTTATAATAATTAAAAAGAAATTGGTAACTTACACAATGCACAAAAAATTACTTTTGAGATGAAAAAATATATATATAGTGCGATTTTTTAAATGATTTCGAGGTTACAGGGTAAGAAAATGAATCACTGAAAAATGTTTCAACACATAAAATTTCTGAGGGAAGCAAGTGTAAATTGACCGATTTAACACTAGATCGCCAGAAAATTTTACTAAAGTTTCACAAAAATATTTTAGACCAGAATTTTTATTTAAAATTATTTGACTGATTTATTTAACGTAAATCTGTGTTTTTAAAATTTAACTTATTTTGTGAAAGAATTTCTGGTTCCACTTGACATTTGATCATACGGTCGGAGTCGAATAGACTCCTTCCGGGCGTTCTAGTGTTAAATTGACAAAATTCTTGAAAGTTGCTATGTTACTTGTTATGAAGATTTTGTCAGGAACAAACGCCGTTTAAAAGAGGCGGGGATTAAGAAAGTTGTCCTTGAGTTTTGGATAAAAATATATAGAAATATAATTTTGTTTGCGATTATATTTTTACTTTCTTCTATCTTTACAAGAAGAAAGTATTGGATTCGTGAAAATTTTCGACTTCCGGTTTTCGACGGATTTATACGTTTTAGAATGTCCTGAACATGATTTGATGGTTTTTAGAAAATGGCTGTCTGTCACTCTGTCTGTCACTCTGTCCGTTACTCTGCCTGTCACTCTGTAAGTCTGTATGTGACAAAAATTTTGTGGGCGCACTATCTCAAGAACTAATGAACGGAATTTCACAAAACTTCAGATTCAGTTAGACGTTGATATAGATTGGTCCTGATTAGTTTTTGGTGAAAATCGCCCAACAGGTGGCGCTGCTATGCTGCACTTTTCACGATTTCTGCAATAGCTATATCTCAAGTACTACTGCGCCGATTTTCATAAAACTTCAGATTCCGTTAGTCCAGGATATAATTTGCAGCTGTTTAGTTTTTGGTGAAAATCTCCCAACAGGTGGCGCTGCTATGCTGCATTATTCATGATCCTCGAAATATCTCTAACTCAAGAAAAAATGCACGAATTTTCGTTAAATTTCAGATTCAAATAGTCCCTGTCATAAATTAGTGCTGTTTAATTTTTGGTGTAAATAGCCGAACAGGTGGCGCTGCTATGCAGAATTTTTTACAATTCCTGCAATAGCTGTATCTGAAGAACTAATGCATGCATTTTCATCAAGCTTCAGATTTAGTTACTTCCCGGTATAAATTGGTGGTAATTAGTTTTTGGTGAAAATCGACCAACAGGTGGCGCTGCTATGCATAATTTTTTGCAATTTCCGCAGTAGCTCTATCCCAAAAAGTAATGCACGTGTTTTCATTAAGCTTTAGATTCAGTTAGAAGTTGTCAAAATTGTTGATAATTAGATTTTGTTGTAAATCATCTAACCGGTGGTGCTGATAAGATGAATTTTTCAGGAAGTATTAACATGTATTACAGGAACGGCGAACCTATGGCATGCCGCAGATTATTTTTGGTACGGCATAGATTTAAATTTTACATCAAAATATAGTAGAACTTCACAAAATGCATTAATTAATATAGATGTTGTCTGTGTCAGTTGAATCCGATTAGTTCGGTTGGTTGGGATTGTCACAGAGACTGAAGAAATTGAAATATAACTTAATTTATCCGAATCTAGCTCAATGTTGGCTCAGAAAATTTTGAGAATTAGAAGATTATCGCTAAACAAAAATTAAAAGTGTAATAAGCAAAAATGTTGATTTTAAAATTTTAACAACTTGGAATTCAATTCCAGACACTAAAAGCTATAGTTTCTGGCACTTGCTACTTTGACAATTTTTTTCTGCAAAACATTCTTTTCGTAAAAAATAAAATAAATAAATAAATAAATAAAAATGAAAAATTCAACTAAAAACGTCTTGTCAAGGTGAGTGCAATTAAACTTGCATTCTATCGAAAATAACTAATTAGAAAGCGGATATAAATTATTTGGCATTTAAGATAACAGAAGTAATATTTTTTAAATAAATTTCTACAGTATAACATCAAATATCACCTGTATTCTTTTAATGCTAAAAACAAAATTTTAAGTAGTTTTGATTCATTATTATTTGATCCATTATTTTTTTTTTTTTATTGTTGGCAGGTCATGATCACGCAAAGTATATTTTTGGGAAAATTTGGCACGTGGACGTGAAAAGGTTCGCCATCCCTGATGTATGAGATGGAAGAAAGTTTTGGGATTGCCACATCCGAGTACTTTGACTTGGTTTAGAAAAAAAAAAACAAGATAAATCTTATCCTATGAAACGGATTATTCAAAACACAGTTTTCGTATCTAATTAAACTACAGACTAATAAGACACATTACAGGTTGGGTTAAAGTCCCGCATCGTAGGAGTTTTTTAATTTTTTTATTTGAGTGTTACTGAGTGCCATGACATAACGCCAGTCTTAGTGGTCAACATTCTGAGGAACATGAACAATTGCCTGCAGTTGTGTTTTGATAAAGGAAGCAACCATATTGAGAACATATCGTAACAATACATGTTTTTCCTATGATGCGGGGCTTTTGGACCACTTTGTATATGAAATAAAATTTACATAAATGAATTGCAAAGCTATAATTAATAATTAGCCACACAAATATTATAAACAGTAATACTTATAAATGAGTTTTTGAAAACATCTAACAGTAAACATGAAAGATCTACGTTTTGAAGAAATTAAATTTGAAAAACTAGTTTTGCAGCTATTGTCCATGTCAGGGTTCGTACAGGTCCTTGAATTTCCAGACTAAGAAATGCTTCGGTACCAGTATTTTCTTATGGAAAGATCTCTCCTTAAATAAGGCGAAATTTTGTCCGTTTAAACTAGATTTATTTTTCTATAAAAATATACTGATATTCGGCCTTGAAAATAACGGTACCCGTACGAACCCTGCATGTGCAATTATTTTCCCATTAAATTCCATATATATTTTGCGCAATTATAAAAAATAACATAATATCCATACACATATAAAGATATCATTCCTTATAGCAACGTACCGGTCTCGGCGTGATCTCTTTAAAAAAAAGGTTAAATCCAACTTTTTAAGAGCACTATTGCTTACGAAAACTTTCGCTTAACATTTCTCTTGCAAATGTCGTAGGGACAAGCATAATGATGAACTTTTCTTTCAGTTGTTGTAATAATCTAAAACAAAAATAATTTTAAAAAAAAGTGGTGGCCAATAAACAGACCGCTCCCAGTACAGAAAATTTCACTAATTACTTTCCTCTGAAGTATTTATGTCAAAGAAAACAGTGTTATTTTTAACGCTGCTCTGCTTCGTATCCTATTTATAGCGCAATAATGAACGCAGGAAATCAGAAATACTGGTTCGAAAGCGCGTGTGCAATCGTCTTTATCACATGTAAAAAACAACAGGACTGAAATATTTACAGTTTTGCGTCTACCGACTTATATTAGACAACCTTTAGGAGCAAAATGCAGACATTTTTATATGAATTTTCTCTACCTAAATGGGTCGTCTTGTCCACTATTCTCCAGATGAAAACCATTGATCTATATCAGGGGTGGCCAACTATGGCACGCCGGATACCACTAATCATTTAAAGAAAAAGCCGATTTCTTGAATTGCAGAGATTCGATGATTAGATAAGGCAATGATTACTGTAAAATTTTAGTGGTGTGCAGTATGCCACAGGTGGCCACCCCTGACCTGCAAGATGTCCAGAATTAGACTGACAGTACTCATAGTGTTCTGTAGCGCGATCTAATTAAGAAAATGAAGCCAAATGTGTGAATATTAAACAAGAGGGTGCGAGAAGTATTCTCACAGACGGGGGACGAAGGATTCCGCGAAAAAAATAGTTCCGAACGTTACCGTTAGGGGAATATGTGGCGTTTTGTAACAGAAAAGATAATTTAAAAAAATGCAGAATCAATACTGAAATAAAATTACCATTCATTTAGCACTTATAACGATTTTTTAAAACCCGTTTTTCTGTTACACAGCGCCACATATTCTCCTAGCGGAGACTTTTGAAGTGATTTTTTTCGCGGAATCCTTCATCCCCTGTCCTGTATAATATTTTTACAAAATTTGGCGTCGTTCTCCCAATTGGATCGCGCTACAGAACTCCCTGAGAACTGTCAATTTAATTATGGCCGCCTTGTATATCATAGGCAACACTAGTCAGCCAGAAGTAAGAATTTATTTGAGGAATGTTACGTTTCCGATAGACGTAGAGAAACGTCGAAACACAGCGATAGTGGGAGTTACAAAATGTTACGTCGTAAAAAAAAAAAAAAAAAAAAAAAAAAAAAAACATTAGTAAACAATTGAGTCGGTGATTCCAAAAACTATCAAGTCCACCTTTTCCGAAATCCATGAAGGTACGCTCACTACATGTGTACACATAATTTACCTTGATATATTTATCAATTTCAACTTAAATTGTCATTCATTATAAAATTAACATTACACAATGTCATACTAAGATATATTCCAACGGCCAACAACATATAAAGCCTAAAAAATTATCAAACACAACGAAGAACATGACAATGTGTCTTAACCCTTTCACGTGCAAAGCACTTCCATTGCTAAAATGTTGTCACAAATTGTTGACACCGGAATTTACGAACCAATTTATTTGCAAATAAGAAAAAGCAATATTTCACATACATAATAAATGAAAAAAATTATATTAAAATTTTGGTGCCATTGTTGCATTTCGCAATTAAAATTTTGTATTTTCATAGACATACCCCTCTCCGTGACAGGAGAATGTATAAATTTCTTTGCACAGATTTTAAATACTACAATTTACGACGACTACATTAGCGTTATTTAAACGGATAATTATACGATTTATTAAGAGGAATATTACTATTCGGAAATAGCGGTATTCAAAATCTATAATATTTGGTACATATGTACCTGATATGAATCTTTAAAATACAAGAAGTAAATTATTTAAGTCTGTTTTGTTAAATACCAAATAAAAATATGATTAATATATTTTCTGTAATATTTATAGCACACTAAATGGTATACTTTGCAAATACGACATAAGTCCAAAAGTTTTTAAAGTTTTTTCTTAATTTTAATTCCTATAAAAACTGGTAAATGAATTATTTTATCATAGCAAAAAATACAATTAAAAACATATTTAAAGATGTAGGACACATCGTGAGCAGAGAAAAGTTGTTAAAATATCTAGGAAATGTGTTTGGCAATATGTTTATTTAGTCATGAAAAAAATAATACATGGTCGTGGGTAGTTTTTGAAAACACAAATTCAATGTCAATTTTTTCATTATTTCTAGTCAAACAAACATTATTAGTAAATTACAAATCAATATCCAATCAATTTAATAATTAATCCAATAATAATAATCCAATAATTAATTAATTAATAAATAGTTTTATAACAATCCAATAAATTTAATTAAACCCCTGAATTAATACCTATAAACTTTGGCAAACTAAAAATTGAAGAATGATGTAATCTTTTAATCACTTAAGGGGACCAGGTAAGCTCTATCTCGGTCATGTTAAAATACACCAACTTTATGTACCTTTTTCTCAGAAATGGTGAAAGTTAGAGCTCTAGATTTTTTAGAGTTGTTTGAATAACATGCTTTACATATTTTAACCTATCATTTTTTTTTGCAAGTGAAACTGAAAATTAATTATTAATTATTTATTGAAAGACATTCTTAAAATATCATTTTTGGTAAGATTACTGCCTAAGATAAATAATTCTCAACAAATCATTAAATCCCTGTGTTAAATTATGCACTATAACATAAGTATTTGGAAAAATCTGAATTTTTAAGTTTAATAGATATTGAAAAGAATTAACACAAACCTGTAAAATCGAAGCTGTGAAGCAGTGTTTGCCAGTGGACTACTTTTTTTAAATTCTGATTTCTTGATTGGCACCACTTTTTTGAAATAGTAAAATTCCCCTTATTTAATAACATATTAATTAAGGCGAAAAGAATGGGAATTTTACCACTTCAGAAAAGTGGTGCCAATCAAGAAATCTGAATAAAAAAAAAAAAAATAGGCCGCTGCTGTGAAGTGCTCAAGATAAAAGTTTAAACTATTTAATGATATAAAAAAGTAAAAATCGATTTTTTGGTTAAATATCTCTTACCCGGTCTCCCTAAGGCAAACTGATAGTTATACATTTCTGTAAACATTTTTGATCGTTTGTTTTCAAATTTTACTAGATATAACTGCATGGATGTTTGATTTTTTGCTGTGATTAGTTACGCAGCTGAAAAAGTTCAAATAAAGATAAAGAATTATTTCGGAATCGTGGGTAACTCATAAAATTGTAATGCATATGTTAATGCATGTTTAATATATTTTATCGTAGATTAAACCTCTCAGGGCCAAAGTACTTCTGATCCGAAAATGTTACAATGCTTCATTGACACCAGGATTTAAGAGAAAAATTATATGAAAACTAGAAAGCAGGAATTCTGCTTTTTCAGAATTTACTCTCACCCCCGACAAAAAGAAAAAAATATATAGAAATAATCGAATTAGTTTTTAAACTTAAATAATGTATAGTTTTATGAGTTTTATGAAGTAAATCTAAATATATTAATAATATTTATTTTTATTACGCTTTGAATTAGAAGTCTTATTGAGCTGACTATATAATGCAATTAAAATTCGAACAATTCATTTTAAGACTAGTAAATTAATCTAGTAACTATAAAATGTTACATATAAAAATTGGAATTGGAAATCTAAATACCTTTTCTTTTATACAGCACTAATCGGAAAATGTATTTTAAGTTTAGCAATTATCTTTACATTAAAAAGACAATTACTAAATCTTAATATAATCTTTAATTGAAATCTTTTATGTAATGATTAATTTAGAAAATAAAATAATAATAAAAATTAATTATTTTATAAAATAATTTTAAAGAATCTAGAGATTTTTATAAAATAAAAATAATATCATGTCAAATTATTAAACTATATAAAAATAAATAAATGAAAACATATCATGCGACGCTAATTTAATTGTGTAAGCTGAATACAATATCTCAGTAATTTATGTATCTGCATACATTTTGCTGTTTCTGCATTTTATCAGTCGCATTTTACTAAAAATATAAAAAAAAATATTATTTTATAACTATCCAATTTAGATAATATAATACCATTATAATTGGTCGTTGCATTTCTTATCATTCTTTTTAAAATCATTTAGAATGTAATAAAATGGGAATAATATGAAATAAAAAATAAAAACACATAATCATGTTACATGAATCAGCATTATTTTTATTCACATTTGCGTTAAACAAAAGGAGATCACTGTTTGAATTTTTCTTATTTCATTATTTATTCACTTTTTTGTTTTTTATTCTTTAAATTTAATTTTTTAACTGAAAATGTTTCAAATGGGAGATAAAATTAGAATTACTCTAATTCAACTAAACTGAAGTCATAATTGAATAAAAATGTAATGGTAATTTTTTCGTAAAGTACTTTAATTAGAAAAAAATGATTTAATAGGAATTGAAGGATATTCCTTTTCCTTGTATAAATAAAAGTGAGATTTTTCAAATATAGAAAACTCAAAGTCATACGTGAGATGTTCAGAACCCAAATGAAACAAGTCTATTTTTTCGTTCAACTGAGATTGTGTTTAATAATCTAACTAATTATTTTTTATTGCTAAATTAATGTTAATTCCTGTTTTATACACTGTGGAAAAGCAAATGTTTGTTATTCTACGAAAATATAATGTAACATTTAACGAAAATAAATAATAATTTGTTCAGACTCACCCATGATTGGGAAAGCCTTAATTTTAGAAACTTTAGAAACCAATAAAGTACCGGGGAGATTTTTGACTGCGATACTTGATTTTAGTTTTAGCAGCGAAAGATGGCCTGTAAGCAATAGGTGCTAAATTATAGTCCAATTTTTGGCTTCTATCTGCTTCCAGTATTGATGCGAAAAAAGGAGATTAAATGTATGGAGTGGGCCTCTATGAGCGAAACTGCATTGGCCACAGAAAACCATTTCATATATATAATACGTGGACTATGACATTGTTAACGAAGAGTACAACCAACATTGTGAAAATGTCCAAGCAGGGATCGAACCCGGAACCCTTGGAATAGCGCTCCAAGTGCTCTACTAAATAAGCTACGTGGACGATGCCCAGCTTAGCATTTCTCAGGAATATTGGTAAGGCTGCAACTGCAGCACAAGATAGAATAGTCTTAATGAGAACATTATCCTGTGGCGAAACATGAGACACATACAAACCCAGCATTGGTGAACGTATATTTAATTAATTTTTTTTCAATTAATTTTCTTTAGTGAAGTTACGCTCGAAATTATTGAATATATAATACATGAATTATTGCATTGCTAACTAAGCCTAGAACCGACATTGTTAAAAATGTCCAAGCCGGAAATCGAGCCCGGAACCCTTGGAATAGTGCTCAAAGTGCCCTACCATTTAAGCTAGGAGGACGATGACCAGCTTAGCATTTCCCACAAACGATAGTAATGCTGCAACTGCAGCACAAGATATAATAGTCTTCATGAGCACACAATCCTGCGGTGAATCATGAGACACAAACAAACCCAGCATCGATGGACATATATTTAATTTTAATTAATTCGTTTTCAATTAATTTTCATCAGTTGTGTTATGCTCGTAATTATTGAATATATAATACGTGAATTATCACATTGCTAACGATGTAACGTGAGCCTTGGATCCAAGGGTTCCGGGTTCGATTCCCGGATTGGACATTTTTCACAATGTCGGTTCCAGGATTCGCTAGTAATGTGATAATTCACCTATTATATATTTAATAATTTCGAGCGTAACTTCACTGATGAAAAAAAATAATTAAAATTAAATACCATTTCATATATTTAACCCCCTTCTTTCGCATCAATACTGAGAGAAGTCAGAGGCCAAAAAATCAATGGAGTTATAAATAAAGAGGAGGAGACATTTAGCGTACTGTCTATCAGTTGTCAATGAAGTAACTGAGGAGGTTGTCACAAGATGGCGGCTGTATTTATGAAATCGGATCTTCAGTGTGTGAAAACCGCAAAGGCAAACTTCCCTCCAGTAAAATTATATAGAAAATTTCGTCTTATTTAAGCGTCTTATTCATTGAATTTTTTCTCAAAAATGATGTAAAATTTTCTATTTGTTTTTACTGGTGTGAGTATGCCTTATAAAACTGCCAGTTTGTTTCCCTGGTTGTCACAATATGGCGGAAACGCAGCGACTACTACCGCCAAAGTCAACTGCTACCAGTAAAAATGAAAATCTGTTTCTACCATTATTTATGACTGTAATTTTGCAACAATAAGCTGGTTAAATAAGTTGAGAATTTCTATATAAATCAACTGGTGGATGTTTCCACCGGCGGTAAGCAACTCCTGCGATAGCGGTTGAAGTTTCACTATTTTATGGATATGTCAGTTCAACTCTATTAATAGTTCCTTGAAAAAAATCAAACCCGAATTTAGCGCGTATTGCTGGCTGTGCCATCTATCGCTTCTATTTTAAACTAAAGTCAAAAATCACAATATAAAATCTCATCATATCTGTCACCCTCCTGCAATTATTTTTTAAATAGCTCTCAGCATTTACAATTTACTGAATTTTAAAATCCGTCAGTCCATTTTTGGACACCTGGTATTTTCGAGATTAAAAGACGCATTTAAAGAATCAAAATTTATTTTTCTGCCACTGATTTTCTGAAACGTATCCGAGTAGTTTTTATAGTACTTTAATCATTTTTTTACACCCGGAATGAAAGGTTTTTTGGATGGCATGCATTCTCAGGTAAACATTTCCATGTTCAACATATATGTTTTACAAACAAACAAGATAACTCAACAGCATTAACACTAAAATTAATACTACCCTGGTACTCTTGCGTTTAAAAATTTAGTTACGCAGCTGAAAAAGTTTAAATAAAGATAAAGAATTATTTCAGAATCGTGAGTAACTCGGAAAATATTAATGCATATGTTAATATATGGTTAATATATTTTATCGTAGATTAAACCTCTCAGGGCCAAAGTACTTCTGATCCAAAAATGTTACAATGATTCATTGACACCAGGATTTATGAGAAAAATTATATGAAAACTGGAAAACAGGAATTCCTAAATTTCCCTGTCTTAATTCTATTGGCTAATAAACTTTATCTTTGAATCCACTTCACTTTCATTGGCTGTTTCTGTTATTTCTTTTTTGGCCAATAAACTTTATCATTGAATCCGCTTCTCCTACATATATTTCAGCAACTTTCTTGTCTGAGCAATGATATTTTGCGATCATCACGGTCCGCTATGGCTACTGAAACTAGATTGAAAGAATAACTAAAGTGTTGTGGTGCTTTGAACGTTGTTTGTCATTTATACAATAGTTTATATATTTTTAAAAAAATTCTTAAAATTCGCGGGTATACATATTTCTTAATTAAAATGTTTTTTCGAAATATTTGAGCTTTTTAAGCTTCACTTAATATTCACAATTAAAAGTTTTTTACACGTAATAATTTAATTCTTTTAGGAATTTTAAATGATAACGATATTTAATACTTGAAAATTTTTAATATGACGTAATTCTTTCCTTTAAATGCATTTCGCGAGTAATAATTCTATTATTTTGAATTTTTTGTACTTTTTTAATATTTACGTATAAATATTTTAACGCAATTTTCCTTTTTTCCGATTTTAACATGTGGCCATTTAATTCTTATTTTAAAATTTTCTTTCTGTTTTTAATAATTTCACTTTCAATTTCAGATAAAAAACAAATTTAATTTTTCAAATTTTCCTGAAAACATAATTTAATTTACAATATTATTTCACTATCGTTGAAATAAAAGATAATTTCAATTCCAATTTGAAAACGACGAAGACGAAGAAATCTAATAATCCCTATAGTGTTTTCCCTGTCCTGTGGAAGAATTTAGTTGCCATCACTAGAGAAATTTCATTAAAATTAGAAAAAAAATAATATCTTGAAAACTAATTCAAGTTTTAAAATTATAATTATTAGTTTTGGCATTTGTCAATCAATAAGGATAATTTGCGTTAATTTAACCTCCAAACCTTCCATACCTTAGGAAGAATTGCCGTGAAACATAATCAGTCGTTTCATAAAATCGTTTCATAAATTCATTTCATAAATTCGTTTTATTAGGATTTTGTGTATATTAGGGTAGATGTTCTGAAGCTATAATTGTTGTAAAGATGAAAAATGCGTCTGTCAGATAGTCACATGGTCTTGACAAACTTCATGTGGGAGAAAATAAGCAATGTTCCAAATCGGCGAATTAAAGATGTCATGTATTTTGTATTGTCACTGTGTTTCTAATTCTGATGACAGTTACACTTTTCGCCCAGTGGCATGATCAGTATCGACAGCTATTGCCACGCAGTGGGCCCAGGTTCAAATCCTCGGGTAAAACATGGATGTAATTTTGAGTGTCCATTTGTAGTTATATAAATATGTAACGGAAAATGAAACAAAATTGTTGTGGCTTGTTGTTGTTTCTGTGTATAATAAGGATCGTTTCAGACGAAAGGCCATACTTCCTATAGACTCAAAAGCAATATCCACTATGGTGGAATTCATTGTCAATGTTCAGTGTAAATAGTAACCCTTTTTCTGCCTCCATTGAAAAACATTCACAATTCTAAATCGAAAAAGAACGTAAATCCACATGAGTGTAGGAACAGCTTATAATTTTCAATATTTTTTAACCCTTTGAGGGGCAAGTAATTGAGTTTCTGTAATGTAGAATTCACACCGGAATATGGAAAAAGATTTACTGCAAAATAAAGAAAAGCAATTTTATGACCTTTTCCCCACCAAAGTTAGAAAAGTAAAATTTCATAAAATTTTTCTGGTGCAAATCTTCATTAATTGTAGGCGGGATAAAACCTCGCCTCACAAGGGGTTAATGTGGAAATTATTTTTGAGAACTGTTTTCCAGCTTATGCAATAACATTTAACACCGTATGTTAGTGTTATAAATATTCGTGTTAAGATGATTTTGCAATGATACAATTAAGATATAACGCATTTTATTGCGTATTATTATGAAATTAAACATTTAGAATTACTTTGTCTAATAATTTTTGATAAAAAATTTGTCGGAAACGCTATTCATAAAATTCCTATATAATTAGTTTGTTTCTAATTAGTATTTTTTCCACAACACATACTTTTTGTTATAAGGTTTAAGATTGAACATCTTCTAATACTAGTGCAATCCTTTGCAATGCTTTTTTTTATAATAACAGTATTAAAATTTGCATTTTTTCCCAAAACAGTATTTGGTAGTTAATGTTTAACAAGCAAATCCATTTTTATTATTTCCTAAGTTAATATTATTCGAGATAATCCCATTCGTAAATGAAAAATATTAATTAGAAAACAGTAGAACGTAATTACGTTCAAGCATATTTAAGTGGCTAATCGACGGCCTTGTGAAATGAAACATTTTGATTACGTTTCAGGGAATGAATTGTAGAAATTAATCTCGTAAATATTTTCATTAACCAAAGAATTTGATATGTATGTAAATATCTTTTAACATGACAGTTCGTAGTGTTTTATCAACCCTTAAGTGTATGGTTTTTATTTTGTTTCGAAAAAATTATACATGGTTCTCTGAAAGATTTATAACATAGGAAAAATAATGGAAAAAACCAAAGATACATTTTTCGTATAAAATGTCAACCTTTTCTTATGTTGCACATCTACAATACAAGTAAAAACTAAAATAATGTAAATTAGTAAATATTTTAATAAGTAAGATTCTAAATGCCTTATTTAACATATTTTTTTTATTTTGTAAAACTTAATCCTTAAAGGCACAAATTATTTTTTTAGAATTATGTTTTTTACTCTTATATTAAAGATTGGACACAAATAATTTTAAGACAGATTTTTAAGTTTAAATTTTTGTATTTTTTTACAATATTCTCCTATATAAATGAATTGGTTGATAAGAATTACATAAAAAGTGATGCGGATATGCATGAATAGGCATTTAAGGGTTAAAAATGTGCATACACTTCAGTTGATTATTTTGAAAATTCGACAAGTTCATTTTGTAAAATAATAATAATAATAATAATAATAATAATAATAATAATAATAAACCTAAATTTTATTACTAATTAGCATAAACATTGTGTAAAAACAAATGTTTTATTTTTTATTTTATTTTTTTTATCAATTCACAATAATATCTTTTAATTTTACTATGAATTTCTTACCAGTAATTTATTTGGTCAACGATATTTCAAATGCGTTGTTTCTGAAAGTTCTCCAAGTCCGCTTTAAACAGAATTATAGTCTTAAATTTGTATTTTATTATTTTATGTATTTATTAATGAAGTTTCAGTTTCGTAATGGATTATCAGCTGGAAACAAATGCTGGGCTATTTATATCAATTTAAAATCAATTATCAATCACGTGTAAACGAATATTTTTACATCCTCTACACCGGATACAGAGAGATCTTTAATAAATTCACACCTGAATATAATTTTAAAAACCGTTAGTAAATTACGATAAAGTTTTGAAGCACGTTTGTGATACAGTTTCCAAAAAAATTCCATCTGAAAGTACACTTTTTCTCTTTACGACTGGGTAAAAATTGAAAATGTGTGATGATTAGAAGTTTATAAAATTACAGTAATAACTAAATTGATTCTAAGTCTGGTGCTGTCACGAGCAAAATGACGTCAGAATTAGGAACGAACACGTTTGTTATTTATAATATAATTAAATCTATAAAATATTAAGACGAAGAATAGATTAAATTAGCGTTATTTTCTCGCAGATTAAAATAAAAATATTATACCCAGTAGCGTTCAACAAATAACATATAAGGATAAAATAGTATCAAAACCAAATTTACCGTTATTAAGTTGAATTTTCTTATGTTGAAAATGTAGATTTTCGTTTTTGTGGGACAATAATTTTCATTAAAATTATTTTCCGGTTGCGTACAATTTTGCCACAGTTTTTTAAATCTAATTTTTTGCCTATTAAATCAGATAAAAACATTAAAATTTCTTTGGTTATCAGCGAAACGATTAGTAATTTGATAAAGATTCTATCATTCTTCTTGAAAATTCTAATCATTGTACTTATAATGGAGATATAACCTCCTGAGACCGGAAACAAATTTTGAAACACTTTATCTTTGTCTTTACTGCTTTATTTTCACGTAAAAAAATATCATTTTTAAAGATTTTTAATTTTTCTTGTTTTTTAAATTTGTTAAGGGGGCCGGTTGAGCTCTATCTAAGCCATATTAAATTACACCAACTTTATGTACCTTTTTTCAGAATTGGAGAAAGATAGAGGCCTAGATTTTTTAGAATAGTTTGGATAACACGCTTTACGTATTTTAACAGACCACTTTCTTTCTAAACGAAACTTAAAATTAATTATTAATTATTCATTGAAAGTCATTTTTGAATTAGTTTTTTGGTAATATTTCACTGCCTAAAATAAATAATTCTCAACAAATCATTAAATCCCTGTGTTAAAGTATGCACTATAACATAATGTAAGTATTTAGAAAAATCCGAGGTCTTAAGTTTAATAGATATTGAAAAAAAGGAACACAAACCTGAAAAATCGAAGTTTTGAGAAAAAGTCAATTGAAACTGTGAAGAAGTGTTGCCACTGGACTACTTATTTTAAATTCTGATTTCTTGATTGGAACCAATTTTTTGAAATATGAAAATTCGCCTTATTTAATAACATATTAATTAAAGCAAAACCAATGGGAATTTTACCACTTCAGAAAAGTGGAGCCAATCAAGAAATCTGAATTTAAAAAAAGCAGCCGACTGCTGTGAAGTGTTCTTAGAAAGAATGAAAAAATCCAACACTTTTTTTTTATATAAAAACATGTGTAATATATCGTTCAAACGATAAAAACTTAAACTATTTAATGATATAAAAAAGTAAAAATCGATTTTTTTGCTTGAATTCGGTTGAATTTTGGTTCAACCCCTTAACATACGATTTACTTTTAACAGCTCCACGGTTTGCAAATCCATAGCTACCACTAAAATTTAATAGAGATTTTCGCCTTGTTTAATCATGGAATTTCAATGATTAAATTAGACTATATTTACTGTAAAATTTTAGTGGTAAGAAGAATTTACATTTGGCTCGATCATCGTACGTGGGCTATGCCCGTCATTGTAGGTTAAGGGGTTAATGGATGCAGGTTCTCCGGAGGATATGTAAAGAGGAGGAGACATTTAGTGTAGTGTCTATGTAGTTATTGAAGCGAATGAAGTTATTTCAGAGGTCGGCTGTTGTTTGTTTACATCGCATTAGGGTCAGATTAATGCCGAGGAAAATTTCCAGCACTAAAGCGAATATCCTTATTTGTGAGAGATAATCTGCAAGAATAAGACGTTTAACCCTCTCGCTGCGTATTTTTTTAAAAATCAAAATAGGTTCAAAAATTGCGCATTTTTTAAATTCAAATCTATATATATTTTAAAATTTAAATATGTAAACAAATTTTTAAAGATTTTTTTTTTTTTTAACCTAAACCTGAATTAATAATTAAACATTTGTCAAGCTAAATCAGGGCTGCCTCTGGAGACAATTTTTATATTCTCGCACCACTATTTTAAGAAAATCAATTTTGGAGTAAACTTCTGTTGTCGATGTTGTTAAAGTCTGTATTCAATTTTTTGTATTTAAAAAGTTGTCCGAGTTGAATTAAAAAAAAAGTAGCCAAACTGAAAAAATGAATCCCCGCGCAAATTTTGCTACTTTTACGTTGCCCGAGGAAATCTCAGGTTGCGCAGCGAAAGGGTTAAAAAACGCAAAAATTGTTATTCAAATTTACAGGTGAAAATTAACCGGCAGCAAATTCACTCTCATTGATTGGGAGAGAGTTTAGGTTGTGACAATGATGTCTAAACGTAGGGCCTGACTGCGGTCGGAACAAACCTCCACGGCATTTTCACTGCTATTTTGCCTGTTATAAATTTGCATTCATAAGGCATTTAAATAAGGAAGAATTCAAATTAAATGGAGGAAGTTTATTCCGACTATAATAAGAACCTGCGGAAACGGTTACAGTTAAAGCTTCACAATCCTGAGGATGTGTCATCTTTATTTATAGTTCCAAGGTACTCATCTTGAAACTGTTATTGGATTTTTTCCTATTTTTAAAACTTTAATTTTGTTTCAGATTTTATGTAAAAATAGAAATAGAAATACAACGTTTATGAAACATAAGTCTGTGTATTTTAAAACAACTTTCCATTATATATATAAAAAAATTCTAAAAGTTTTGTCATTCGTTAATATTCTCCACCATTACCTTGAAATCTCAGACAATAGTAATAATCATTTAATGACTATACAATCATGAAACAAAAACTACATTCTATAAAAATTCACGTTTTATTGGAAATAATTATAAGTAACTTAAACAAGTCCTTTAAACTAATTTAGAATATAATGTATGCATGACTACTTTTAACAGATAAATTATCTTGGGGATTAGCATTCTATAGTAAAAAGAAAAATCAATTAATTAGGAAAGTCATAACCATGCTTTATCATAAGCGCTTTTATTCAATATGCTAATTTCCCATGGGAAAGCATTAAAGCGTGATTTTAGCGGCACACGTTTAATCTATCGCATAAGCGAAACGGTACATTTTTGAAACACTAGTAAGTTAATTAATTTTATGATAGATCGGAAATAGAAAATGTGTAGAAGTTAATTATAATTTTCTAAAATTTTTAAATCTTTACTGAGAATATGTGAGCGTATAATATATGCAGTGTGTGACACATATGCTAAAGAAAATAATGAATATATAAACAAGGATGACCAATTGTTTCATTTAAAATTTTCAAATAGCTTTCCCTTCTATAGTGATTTTGAGTTAGATTTTTAAAAAAATGTTTTAACCGTTTATGTCCCAAATTATACATTCATGGAAATTTCATCTTCTAAGGACTTTTTCGTGACATTTTTTTTAAATTAAAAGAGTTATATAATCGTTTAATAAATTTTAGAAGTATTTTGACAGTAAAAATTAATTAATCAATTTTGAAAAATATTTATAAATCCACTCAAATGTTTTATTTAAAATTTTTTTTAGTAATTTATAGAATTAGGTAATGTACAAATATAATGCTTTTACAATAGAAATATAGAAATATTTCCGAACTGAGCCCCCCCCCCCCCATTAAATTTTTCATTATGTTGATTTTACGCCTTGGTAGCATTGTGATTAAAAAATTAAGTAATTAAGTTTAGATTTCTCGGGCATAAATAATTATTTAAAATTATTAAAAATATATTATTGATACTGGATTAATTTGGACTCCTTTGCCGCAAGATTGTTGTTCATGAAGATATCCCATCTTGCACTGCGATTGCAGCCTTACCAATATTAATAGGCATGAGACTTTTCCGCGTTTTTGTACACCAGTATAATCTTAGAGAAATTGTTGTTTTATTTAATCGGAAAATTCTGCGATTTAAGAGAACAACATTTTCTCTAATATCATACTGGTATGCAAAAACGCGGAAAAGTCTCATGCCTAATATTAGTAGTTAAAGGTTCCAGGCTAGGTGTGCAGTTCCAACTGAATCAGGTGGAAGAGCGTTGTTGCCCTGAAAGAAAGACCCAAGTTCGAAACCTGACCTGTATACTTCTTCCCTCTATTGGTTTTATGCCTTGTTAGCATTGTGAATTAAAACATTCATGTAATTAAATTTAGACTTCTCAGCGCAAGTCATCATTTAAAATTATTAAATATTAAAATATTATATTTATTTAAAATATTATATTATTTATTTAAAATATTATATTATTTATTTAAAATATTATAAATATTTAAAATTATTGTGGGACACTTCGTAAGTTGCACCTACATTTAGACTGAATGTTCCCGACGCTGCCCTCCTCTTCGAGATTAAAAAGGTAGCGAAGCTGCGTGAAGAGAAAAGGCAGAAAAGTAAATAAAACGCAGAAAAAATTCGACGTCTTCTTTTGTGAAAAAGAACAGCAGAATCTTTCGACGATATAAAATAAAAGATTTAATGAAGTATAAAAATCTTAGGAAATATTCGACGACTTTATGTAAATAAAGCATAAAATTACAGCTTTTAAGTTAAAAATTGATTCTGAAAAGAGCTACAATCTGTATTTTTGTTATGTCTTCGTCTTAATAAATGTCAGTGTTCGTCTTAGAAGTGAGTTATGATCTATAAATAGGAGTCTCATCCCACATTATTGATGCTGGAATAATTTGGACTCATGTTTGACGTAGGATTGTGTTTCATAAAGTTATTCCATCTTGTGCTGCGGTTGCAGCCGTACCAACACTAAGAGTGAAGGGTACCAAGCTAAGTGTGTCGTTCCAGACGGCTGAGAAGGAATAGCTTTGGTGCTCTAAACCAAAGACCCAGGTTCAAACCCTGACCTGCATACTCTTTAACTCTGTTGGTTTTACGACTTGTTAGCATTGTGAATAAAATTTCACATAATAAAAAATATTTTGGAAATATTTTGACTTTATATGCATAGTTGCTCACTTCCCGATTTTTTATACCAATATTTTTATGCAGAAATACTTGTTTTATACGATCGCACAATTTCTGCAAGAATTTACAATTGTTCAAAAAATCGGGATGTAACAACCATGTATATGAAATTTTTGAGTATATGACGTATATGAATTATATGAAAAGTATATGAATTAAAAATTCATATTATTATTTTTGAAATCAAAAATAATAATACGAAACATAATTCATCATATATTATGAAATATTATGAAATTTCCATAATATTTCATTCTCCATTATGAAATATTATAGAGAATAGTATAAGAAAAAATGGCCAAATATTTGGCATAAATATCGTAAATAACATTTCTGATAAAAGCTTGCTAATATTTTATTAGGAAAAAATGGCGTAGGCAGAATTAAGGATCGAGTGCTTGCCTTTAGTACAGTGGCGTAGCGTCGAGGGAGGGGGGTGGGGGGGACTCAAGTCATGTTGCTACCAGTATATGTTATATTTTGCTTTGTTTAATCGTATAATGTTAAATGATTAAATAAAGACAAAATAATTTTCTATGTAGTAGTACTGGTGGTAAAATGATCCCATTTCCCCCCCCCCCCCCAAAAAAAAAAGTTACGCAACTGATTTAGTCAAAAACTTATCGTTTTACAAACAGGAGTATACTCGTGGCTAGTTAGCGAACATTATAGAAAATACAAACAAATATAGTATGAGATAAAATAAATAGTAAGACAACAGTTGCGCTATTTCTTACGATTAGTCTGAAATACAAAAAAAATAAAAAATATATTAATAATCATGGAAAATAACAATCAATTACAAAATTATTCAAATTACATTCAACGATGCAAATTTTCTCTTCGTCGTATGGCATGCGATGCCGATCATAGGGGCATAAAAAAAAGGCCGAACGTATGACATGCGACCAGTGTTGCCAGATTGGGGACTTTTTTGTCCCCAGATTGTTGATTGTCACCGCTTTTTTGAAATAGAAATATTCGCCCTATTTAAAAATAGATTAAAAATTCTGATAAAATAAGGCGAATTATACTATTATTAAAAAGTGTGACAGTCAAATAATCTAAATTAAAAAAGTCCCCAATCTGGCAACACTGCATGCGACGCCGATCAAGAAGGGGTTAAACAATGTAATAAGGAAGTTTGATACACATAGGCGTGGCTTCCGGTTTAAAAGACGGAAACTAACCGCAGTGCTCTCACTGGTGGCCATTTTTTAGTTCTATCAAGCACCACTTTCTCAAAACAGAAAATCATTCACAAACACTTTGAATACATTTGCAAGAGAAATATACTAAAATGCCAAGTTTTTAAAAATAGGGCGAAAATAGAATATTAAAATAGTAGCCAGTGGCAGTCCTCGCAATGTGTTTAATGACAAAAAATACCATTACCTTCAAATTTTGTATCCAATAATTGTTTATGGATAATGAAAATTCAGAGGGAGCAGTGGCGGCTCGTTAGGAGGTTCGCAATCACTTTACTGCCATTGTTTTTGTATATAAAATTTGAGCAAATAATTGTGAAATCATTGAATCATTTATTAAAAAACTGAAAATATCAAGAAGAAAACGTATATAAAAAATTTCTTTATATAAAATTTTGGAGTTGTTGGTCTGTTTCCTTTATTTTATATATTAATTTTCACTGCAATTTACTGGTTTAGATTTTTTTTCTTCTTTAAAATCCTTTAAGCGTCCTAACCATGTTTTTCGGTCACGAAACTTTTGGAATAAAATGCTGGTTTAACTTGAAATCAATATTATAGTCAATCTTTGGAAGTGAATATGATAAATCAATATGTAAAGTTATCAAATAAAAATTCTCATACCAATGCTTTTCTTATATACTTTTTTATGAAGCGTTAAACATGAATGGAAAATTCTGCAAGACGCTTAAAGGGTTAAAATCTTAATTATTTTTCTTATATGGAAAAGAAATCCTTATGGAAAATACATTTTCCTAATTTTATTGTGGCATATAGCAAAAAAATGACGTTGCTCTAATTTTTAATATGCAGACGACCAATTTAAAATTTGCAATCGTATTGTGAAAGAAGACGAGTGTAATTACGATATTAGTTTGATTTTATCTTAAAAGGCAGGTGTTCATATTTGAATACTACCAGTAAAATGCTAATTTAGGTAAAATGTGTCAGAAATACTCCAATGGATTTATCGATATGCATATTTGCCAAATCTCCTGAGTTTAACCAGAGATTTCCTTTCCTATTTATACTTTAGATCAAGAAAATTTAATTAATGGCAGAAATCGTGCAGATTTCTTGTGATTTCTACAAAAAAGAAAGACATATTTAGTTAAAAAAATTTGCTTTTCTGTGAAAGTTTCTGTTATGTCCCTGGCTTGTTTAATTTTTTTTTTTAATTTTATTACCGATAACATAATATTTGCTTCTATTTTTATATGTTTTATATGATGATCGTACGATTGTACTGCGTCGAAAGTTAAATGATTTTCCTACATTCTCGATTTGACCTTTATATGTTGGCCTCTCATGTAAATTGTTCAGAAAAAATTGGAACATTTCATCGCTAATTTAAACAGGTATTACTGTATATGCTCCGAATTCGGGTCATTTCTGCACTGATTATATATGAAAAGATGTTACTGCTTTAAAAAACATAAGTTATGAATTGTGGTAAATGAAACATAATGGCAATCGAACGATATATTCTATAGCGTCGCAGATCAATATTAATATCACACATAATAGTGTTAAAAGCCCACTAAAACAGATAATAGTTCATACTTTGAAAATGTAGCTAAAACACTGCCATTTTCACTGATAATTATCAATGCTGTTCTCTTAGAAAATCATTTTCTTATGGATTCTTCATTAACAGAATAGGCCATTTTGAAAATCAGAGTTAATGGATTGTAAATATTTCTCTGGTTTTCTATAGTAATCAAACGAGATATTGTTTGTTCCAACTGCTTCATACTACTACTATTAAACAATGAAACTGAAAGTACTTCAGTATCATATTTATATGTTCATATTTCTATATTATATATTATATTTATATCTTCATTATTTATATATTAACAGAACAACAACTATACGCTAATTACATGATTAATGACTATTACTATATATAAATGGACTGATGAAAGATGATTGATTGCATATGCATATGTGATACGGCTTAAGCATTTATTCTGGTCCAGGAAAATGGAAACTTATTGGAATAAATAGAATTAGTGTGCAGACTATTCAGATTCTTAAAGCAAAATGTCTCACTGAAATGTTTAATAAAGAGTAGTTTTTCTATCATCTTGAATGATTTCTAGATTTCATTCACGTAAAACTTTTGTTAATACGAATATAACTTCAAAATTATTTCAACATAATATAAGATATTATTGTGTAATTTCTCGAATTACATATAAACTTGGAAGAACTGTAATTAATGGTTCTATATTTAAAAAAAGAATAATTTATTTATTGTAACTTCTGAATGTAACTTAAGAAGTCCGGTTAAGATTAACCGACGGTTAAGATTAACCGTCATCGTAATAGATGAATCACGATTTAGGAGTTATATTTAAAAATTTTAATTCTATGAGATACAGTACAATGCTATTTGATGTTATAGTTCTTAAATTATATTATTAAACAAACAATAATATAGTGTTTTTAAAATGATAATTATTACTATACAACAAATATAAAATAATAATTATTATTTAAACAATTTCTTTGAAATCATATATATTTGAGAATAAATTACTTTCAAATCATAATTATTACGTAATTAAAAAAAATATCGGTTATTAATGCAAGAGTGTGCACTGTCTGTCCTATTCGTAGTAAAATAATTCAGATCCGATGTTTTGTATAACATTGTTCATGTTTGAAAAGAATTATTTTAGCATGTAATTTTTTAACATTATCCCTTTCCCTTATTCCTACACATCGATTTGTAATACACCTATTTCTAATTCCTTATTTGTCTATTATACAGCGCAAATGCAATAATTTGTTCAAGCAATAAAATTCGTTTAATATATAGGAACTCAAAATATTTCGGCTGTATTACCTTCAAATGGAATCATTTTACGCATAATGTAAACATTGACGGGAAATCTGGAAATACATGCAAATTATTTGAATGGCACTGGATCTTTAGCTGTCTTTGAAAAAGTTACTATACAAATTATACGCATAAAAAATCGTTTGCATTATTTTCAATAACATTTATTTTGGACACTTTTAAGGATTTCTTACAAATTAAAATTAAAATTTAACTAATCTATTAATTATCGCTCCCGCCAATATCACGGGCTGAGGTGTCGTTCGTTATTTCTCGTGCCCGTCATATTTTCGGGCTGGAGATTTATTGCTGGAAAAAAAATCGAAACCAGAAAAATTTAGCTGATATTTCCGTTTGAAATCTTTGAATATTACCGTTTGGGTTTGGTTTTTGGCTCTGATCGTGATGTTGAACTTGGTATTGCATGTTTCGAAATGTATGTACCTTAGAACAAAAAGGGCCAATGTCCATTTTTCTCAAATGGCAGAAAACCCAATTTAAGTTTGAGCAATTTTAAGAATTTTGCTACTATTTCTGTACTATTATTTTTCAAAGTTGTACCTTTCAATTCAGTATTTTTTTTTTTCTCTCTACAATCTAATGTTACATTGAAATTTTTTTAACACTAGGGGGCTCGGCCCCCTACGAGCTACGCTCGCCAACCCCCGTCCAGACACCGCAGACTCTAAATGCACGCTAATGTGATCGGCTTTAAAAAGATTTCGGAAGATTGAATTATAATTTAAAAAACAGTGGCGATCTCCCTATAAACGGATTTCTATTCATTTCTCTTTGATTGGGGAAATTTTAACGCCAAATCCGCTGCGGAACTACTTGATTATCCCGTCGACTAATTTCGCCAAATTATATAAATCGCCAAAACACTCGCCAAATTATACAAATTGACATAATTTTTATTTTAAATAACGAAAGAACAAATAAATTAGTACAACATTAATAAAAATACAAATAAAACGTCGAAATAAAAATAACTTGATGACGTAGACACGTGTAACAACATTTCAAAATAAGCTAATATAAAAGAAATTAAGTTAACAGAATCTTTGTCTCCCGGTATTTTTTAACAAAGCGAAAAGGAAGTTCTTTTAAATGAGACATTTTAAATTAATCGTTTTTAATCTGACGTAATTTTGACCAAACTATTCTTTCTCTTTTTAATATTCACGTGAAAATACTTGTGTTAGAAATAAAATATTATTTGCGCTTTCCTAAGAAAAGTAGTTGAAAAGTATCCTCTCAAAATATCAAATAAATGTCTAGCGCAGTTTGTAAATTTAAACCGTTTTGCAATATTATTTTGTGTTCATTTTATGTAATAACTGTAATGTGACGTAAATATGACGCAATTTCTTGTATTTAAGACTTCTAACGCATGTTAATAAATTTATTATTTTACAAATTCCTTTCTCTCTTAAAATTCACATGTAATTATAGTTTTTATGACGTAATTTTTAATAAGTTCCTGCTTTTTGTACATAATTATTTAATTCTAATTCCAAATGTTTTCTTCTGTTTATAATAGTCACGTGTAAATAAATTTTTAATTTATTACACGTATAAATATTTTTTTTAAGCAAACATTATTGTTTCCGCTGTTTATACAGTTGGCAACAGTTTCAATTAATATCACTTTCTAAAATCTGTAAAAAATATCTCTCGAAATGCTAAAAATTTGAATTTAAAATAGATATAAAACCTCGAAAAATGAGTCAAATTAAAAAAATAAATCAATTCTGCACACCGGGAAATTATAACGTATAAAATGAACTAAAAATTATTAAATTCCGATGTATAGTTTTTCCTACTATAAAACTTTTTCAGTGGAACGATTTTGTCCAACTTTAGCATTAAATATATCTTAAAATAATTCTTCGATTTGAAAAGTGTCTGCATCAGCCTGTTTATCAAACAATTCTGTATAACACTACCGTTTTTCATATTTTTGTATGCATTATTTTTCTTAATATTAACGAAGAAAGACCTCCGGTCACAAAAAATTCAAAACCGGCGGCGGCGGTGACAGCGGTAGTTACTTTTTTTAGAATAGAGAGATTTTAAATTGGCCATTTTTACATTAACAGTAATTAACATTGGCCTCGACAAAATATTTTGTTTTCAATGATCTAATATTGGGAGGACTTTGGCCTTTTTAACAATTACTTTATATCGCATCCCGAATTCCTTCGTGCATTTAACTAAAATTTCTCAATTTTGGACATTGGTCCTTTTTGTTCCAAGGTACTGATATATCACACTCAAAAAATTATTAATTATCAAAATTTAATGTATATTATATTGTTTCGAATATTATTTCTAAAAATTTGTTTGATGATGATAAATAAAGATCTAAGATGTGAAAAATAAAGGTGTTATTCGCATTAATTTGTATGATGTAAAACAAACATTAAAACATAGAGTTCTCGCATGATGGCTTTTTCACAAGTGTGAAATCTTTTTTTTTTTTTTTTTTGCCTTTAAAAAACTAATTTCAAGTTTTATATAGAAACCTTATAATTATTCAATTTCTGTAGTAAAAAAAAAGTACTTTTTTGATGGTCTCCCAAATATTAAGCGACCGTTAAGGGGGGGGGGGGGGGTGTTAAGCTATTTTATATAATCAACGTTGATACATCTCAGTGGACGGAACACCCGTATTTTCATAATAATATGCAGTATTAGCTTTATTTAATGCAAAAATATCTGTCTTTAGATATGACGACAATTACTTTACAAAAATTCTCGCATTTAAACTCCTTAAGGTATGTGTCTACCCTCAATCACTGTTTTTGCGAAAAAATTCATTTTTTTTTTTATTATTTTAAATGAAAATAGGATTCTAAAAATGCCTTACTTTTGGTGCAGTGATAATATGAAGCAAAGTTACGAGCCAAAATGTAAACCGGAAATGAACTTTCTGATACCGAAAGTGACCATTTAACACTAGAACGGCGGGAAATTTTACTCAAGTTTTATAAAAAATATTTCACATCAGAATTTTTACTTAAAACAATTTAAGTTATTTATTTAAGAAATTTTTGTTCATCTTACATTAAGGTTATATCATAAAACGTTTTCAGGTTCGAATCGACATATATTCATTTGCCAAGAGTCAAAATGACCCCTCTCCGCCGTTCTAGTGTTAAAGAGCCACAGAAAGGTATACAATACATTTTAAATACAAATATCTATATACAGGGTGTTCCGTTAAAGGGGTCCAATATTAATAGGGGTAATAGAGGAGATCACACGGAGCATAAATCAGTATATAATGCCTGGCCGGATCTCAATAATTTTCATGTTACAGCAAATAGAATGAAAAATCGGAAATTTGTAAAAAAACCCTCATTGCTAAACTATCGATAATGCTACATAAAAACGAAGCACATATTTAGAAAGAGCAGAAAAAATCCTACGAAATGACATAAGTTGTTTTAGAATATTGAGAATTAATGGCGAGTTACAAGCTCTGAAATAGTGAAAAAATACAAAATCAAATATTTAGCAAAATAGTTAATCATTAATTCCAAAAATGCAACTCTACCTACATCAAGGAAAATGTTATAAAATTTGGTCCATTCCGAAAGCTTTCGAAGAAGCTGACAATAAACCATATCAGTTTAATTGTATAAGAGAAATCAAGCATTTCCCTAGTTACAACTCTGTACTGTTGCACGCTCGGAAAGGGCGAAACTCCGCCCATGACGATTGTAAACACCCCGTTTTAATATCTTTCAATTATACATTTCTGATCAACCTCTATCAATACCCTTTCATTATTCAGTCTGGTCAAGTGAATGACATATTGTGCAGCTCTCGCCTTGTCTTAAAGCAAACTCCGTGACTGCTGCGTTTCCTCCATGAACTTTCAGGATGATGAAGAAGTACTTTTTATGCAAATTTTCTATGTGTATAGGAAGAAAAGTGTAATAAAACAGCAGTCATCAGTGGGCGTTATGTTAAAGGGAGGCTGTTGTAAGTGGGATTGTAGTAAGTTGATGTATAATAATTATGCCGGAATACTCTAACGAAGAATATGCGGACATGCGTCTGATGTACGGGCAAGCTCATGGAAATGCATGTCTAGCACAGCGCATGTACCGTGAGCAATTTCCAAGGAGACGTTGCCCAAGTTCGAAACTCTTCATAAAAATCGATAGACGATTACGGGAGACTGGATCGTTTAATACAGCAAGCATTGATGCAGGGAAACCTCGACATGTACGAACACCTGCAATGGAAGATGTACTGAATATTTTTAAAGATAACCCCTCCACGAGTACACGAGCTGCTGCGTCTGAAGTCGGTGTTTCTCACCAAAGTGTGTGGCGTGGTCTGCGTGCAGAAAACATGCACCCCTTTCATGTGCAGCGGGTACAACTGTTATCAGTAACAGATTGTGCTCAGCGGACAGAATTCGTACGCTGGTTGCTTATTGTAACAGAAAATAATCCACAATTTCTGGAAAATATTTTATTTACTGATGAAGCAACATTTACGAGAGAGGGCGTGGTAAACACGCACAATATGCACACATGGTCATATACAAATCCGCACACTGTTTTCCCGTCGAACGCACAACAAAAGTTCAGTGTGAACATATGGGCAGGTGTCCTCGGCGATTATCTCATAGGACCATATTTACTCCCAGATGTACTCAATGGCAGTACGTACTTGTTTTTCCTACGGGATATCTTACCGCAGTTACTGCAAAATGTGCCAGCAACATTGCGCCACAATATGTGGTTTATGCACGATGGCGCACCGGCACATTTTTTCATAGGTGTTCGCAATCACCTCAATTCAACATATCCTGGGAAATGGATTGGACGCAGTGGACCTGTTGCTTGGCCTGCACGCTCTCCAAACCTCAATCCGTTAGACTTTTTTGTTTGGGGACACCTTAAATCGCTGGTGTATGAAACGCCTGTGGATACACCGGAGGATTTACTAGCGCGAATCGTTGTCGCTGCAGGAGACATTCCCAACTCCGTCGGAGTTTTTCGGCGTGTTCGCCAATCTTTACGACGTCGCTGTCGGCTGTGCGATTCTGTTAATGGGCGCAACTTCGAACACCTATTATAATAATGTCCGTTCGTCTGCCTTCCGACACTGAACTGTGCAGCGCAGGCCAGAAGACTATGCTTCACATATGTCATAAAGTACGTGGAATGTAATTCTTTATTTGTCATTTTTCTTTTATTTTCAACACTTTTTGGCACAGTATTTTGTAAGTCACAAACTGTGGTGTACTCAAATTGTAAATTACAAAGTTTGTATGAATTAATTTAAAATTTAGTGTCTTTTTTAAATTTATAATTAATAAAATTATTATGCTATTTGTTATTATTATTTCCTATCATAAATTATGATGCACATATACATACAATAATTGTCCATGTAAAACATGTACTGAAACTTCTTGCATAGTTACAAATCGCAATATTTTTAATTATTTCCGAATTTTCACCACCAGTTTAATTTTAAAGAATTTAACTTAAGCTTTATATCAATAAAAGACCACTTTAAAATGTAGACTATTGAGAAGTTATTTTGGTTCATTCAACTCTTGAATAATTAAAAATGTTGCATCTCAGAAGAAGCATGATCGAAAATGTATAGTTGAGAGTAATTAAAAAGGCGGTGTTTCCAATCGTGATGGGCGGAGTTTAACCTTTGCTAGTGTCAAAGAAAGCGGAGTTGTAACTAAGAAACTGATTAATTTCTCTCACACAATTAAACCGATATGGTTCATTGTAAGCTTTTTCGAAAGTTTTCGGAATGGACCATATTTTACTACATTTTCCTTGTTGTAGCTAGAGTTGTCTTTTTGGAATTAACGATTAACTATTTTGATGTATATTGGATTTCGTACTTTTTACACTGTTTCAGGGCTTGTAACTCGTCAATAAATATTGCTATTTTGATACAATTGATGTCATTTTGTAGGTTTTTTTCTGCTCTTTCTAAATATGTGCTTCGTTTTTATGTAGCATTATCGATAGTTTAGCAATGAGGGTTCTTTTACAATTTTCCGAATTTTCATTCTATTTGCTGTAACTTGAAAACTATTGAGATCCGACCAGGCTTTATATACTGATTTATGCTCCATGTGATCTCCTCTATTACCCCTATTAATATTGGACCCCTTTAACGGAACACCCTGTATATAAAAGAAAGTCTGGAATTTGTATTAATCAACGCGCAGCCGAAACTACTGGACATAAAATCTTGAAAATTGGGGTAAAAATACTTCTTATGACATAGAGTGCCGCTAAGAAAGGGTTTTCTAAAATTCCACCCCTAAAGGGGGTAAAAAATAGAACGAATTTTTAAAAAATTCCTTAAAAATCTGATTTTATAGTTATTTTTCAAATTATAACATATTTTAGTGTATTTTTGTATGCTGAATCGAATGGTACTAACCAAATTCTTTTAAGTCTAATAGTTCATGAGATATTTCATATTTTTCTAATTTGGCGCTATCTTTGGCGCCAAAACCTCAAATTTTCAAGTTATAATTTCTAAAAACTCATTTTCTTTATTCTGTTACTATAGCAATGGAATAAATTCAAATTGAATATTTTTTAATCAATTCTTTTTGTTTAATAATTAAAACAACTATGTCAGTTAGGAAAAAGAAATACAAACGCCACAAAAACTAAAACTAAAAGAAAAAAAAACTGTTGTACTTTTTCGTTATACCAACATGCCAAGATATATGATATCACGCCATTTATTTAAACCGTAATTGTGCAAACGATTTTTACTGCAAACTGTGCCAATTATTAACACTTGCTATTTATTGAACGTGAATATTTTTTATGAGTATTATTCCATCGTAATCCCGTGAAACTTTTTAATTTGTTATTTTTTGAATAGAAAGCATTTATTATTAATTATAACTTATTTATTACTGATACTGACATAGATTTTACTATTTGGCAGTTATCTGATGAGGAGGAAGCTACAATAAAATTATTTTAGAAGTTAGGAATTATACATATAAAAATGTTTGTTCAAAAAACCATGAATGGCTTCATTCAACGAATGAAATGTTTACTGCAGTGTGAGAAACACGTATTACGTACGCCATGCTGCAGTAGTAAAAGAAATTTACAATTTGAAGACTGCAGTTTAAATTGACTATATTCTATTACTTGCAAAATATTTATTTATGCTTTTATTTTAAGTACTTATTGTTATTGATTTAAAAAACTGGTGTGTTAAAGCATGTAATTTTCAAAAGTTATATTTTTTAAATGCTCATTTTTTTTTATCAAAAAAATTATTTTTTTTTCAAATGTTTCATTTCATTTTATAGACAATGACATTATTTATATTTCGCCTGCGTAAATTACAAAATACTCTTTGATGGTGAAATAATTTTTTTTGGTTTAAGGTATTTTTTATTCTTATTATTTTTTCTTTTCATCATTTTAAATTAAATTAGTTAGACATATGTTTTAAATGTGTGTATTTTAAATGGAATGAGCAAAAGGCATATATGAATTAATGATGTCAATAAAACGAGATTTTTTTTTTTTTTTTTTTTTTTCATGGTTATAATATAGTGTGACGAAATGTACACCCGCAATCAGTTTTTTCCGCACGGGCTGTTCAATGCTATAGTAACGTATATATTTTAAGAAATTAACAATTGTAATCTTAGAAACTAGCTGCCCTTGGCGACCAGTTTGGTCTCCCTTAAAATTTATGTTTGGCAAAGCATGCTAAGCATTGTATCGTGTTACTTTTATTCATAATTTAATTTACTTGAACGTTGAACTCCCTTAAATATAATTAATATAATCCCTTAAGCTAATATTAGTTTTTGTTGCATTAAAATATCTCAATTTGTTGATTTTCTGTAAACAAGTAAACCCTATTGTTTTACAATGGAAGTCTATGGGAATTTGACGAAATATTAGAGATATCGATAAATTGGCATCACTTTTGACGATATATCTCGAATGTAGCGACAAACGTGGCGGCATTTGGCGACAGAACAAAGCCCCCCTATGGTAACCCCCTTTATAAGTATGGAGATGCATTAAATGCTGTTCAATGACTAGAAAATTAAGATACAAAAAGAGATAAACATAGAAGTCCAAATAATAAGAAAGCAATGGTTGTTTTAAAACTGTTTTATAACTATTCAATGTTTATATTAAAAATCACACCCAATTTTTTGACCGAAATTCATGTTTTTATTTATTTATTTATTTATTTCCGCTACGGTACATTAATCTAACGTGTGCTTAGAACAAGATTATGACGAATTCACTGCTTTTTCTGATGCTTGGTAAAAAACGGAAGCAAATGAATTTATTAAATGATATATAATTTTTACTCTGTTTCTTTTTAAAGTTAGGACAGCTGGAAAGAAAAAAACGAAACATTATGTTATCTTTTTTTAGGATTTCTAAATGTATTACTTAGCATATAATCCTAAATTAATTAATTAATAAAAATATATATTTTTAAAAATATTACATTCTTCATTTTTAATTTATTGTCAGTATTTTTTATTTTAAAATGTTTCATTGTTGCAGTTTTAATCATTTGGCATATTTTGGCGAGTGTTCATTGGCGCATAATTAAATCTATTGTTGTTCCAACTAGCATAAAATTGTACGAGGTACAGAAAATATTTGGTGAGTTATCACCTGAGATAGGCTAACAGTAAAATGCCTTAAAATTAATGCATTAATTTATAATTAATTTTTTTCTAATAATAAAGAGTTGCATTGTCATTATTGACCTATAAACACACCTGTAAATATAATGTTTATAATTCTAACATACCAAGAAGTGAGTTAAAAATCAATTAGTGATTGTAAAAATCCATCTTTACATATAAAAACTAGGTTGACTTAAATAAAAAAAAGGGTTCAAAATTAGAATTACTGATTGAGAAATCGTAAAAAAGACAGGCAATCAACCAAAACAGGAAGTTATGAAAAAGGGAGAATTTACCGTAGCGAAGCGCGGGTACTCAGCTAGTATAATATATAATACATACAAAAATATGTGAACACCTACAAATATGGTGGATTTTAAAGTTGTAAACTTTATACATAATTTTTTGTGCTGTATCAAAATCTTACTTTGCGTTTTCTGGAAAACTGCGTTTTTAATCGTATACGTTTACAAGAAATATCATTTCTTAAAAAGTTTTTAAGATATTGAAATAAAATTTTGTAACAAGGTTCTGCTTATCTATTGGTATGTTATGAAGCAAAATATAGCATGTAAAACAAGCATGTATGTATTGATTTAAGAGCTATTTTTATTGAAAAATACACAAGTTTTTTTTAAATCATGTTTTGTATACAAAATTTAGTATATGATAGTAAATTTAAGAGGTATTGAAAATCTTTTGCTTCATAATACAGGTAAGTGGTTTGCTAATATATTGTTGAAAAGAAAAGCGAAACATGGTGAATAGATTTCGTTATTGAAGGTTTGGCGTAAAAGCAATTCTTTACAGAAATTTGACTAAATATTGCCTAAATTTGAAAATGTAATTAAAATTCCATTAAAAACTTATAACAATTCATAGTTTCATTTTCTGTTTTAACACTAGAATGCCCGGAAATTTTACTCAAGTTTCATAAAAATATTTGACATCAGAATTTTTATTTAAAATTATTTGACACCAGAATTTTTATTTAAAATTATTTGACTGACTTATTTAACGTAAATCTGCGTGGTTTAAATTTAACATATTTTATGAAAGAATTTCTCGTTCCAGTTGACATTTAATCATATGGTCGGAGTCAGATCGACTCCTTCTAGTGTTAACTAAAAACACACGTGTTTGATAAAAATTTCATATTTTTCAAAAAAAGTTCCTTGAAGGTGGCACGTACCTTA
This sequence comes from Maratus speciosus, assembly GCA_963932465.1. Classification (NCBI taxonomy): domain Eukaryota; kingdom Metazoa; phylum Arthropoda; class Arachnida; order Araneae; family Salticidae; genus Maratus; species Maratus speciosus. The sequence goes on along the minus strand of CAWVRF010001527.1, from coordinate 66,499 downwards.
AATCGCTTGAATCACCTGGGTCGTACGAACCCCGATAATATTTTTATCTGCTTTACAAGTGTCCATAATTCAACGACCCTACTTGAAATTTGTTTACAGAAGAAACTTTCGTTCAGAAAGTTGTGAAATTTGATAAAGGACACAACGAATGTATGGGAATTTGTTTTAGCTAAAAAAAACACGTTCAAAATTTCGTGATCACAAGGTGTTTTAGAAATAATTACGTATTTAGAATAAATTTAGGATAGCTTACAAATTTTATTACAACAAAACATGTTCCACATAACAGTCACCATTGGTAATCGTAAGATACCATGTTCCACAGTTGACCGCAGTTGGTTATGCGAAAGGTTAAGAACATGTCGTAAAATGCTATATTTGAGAACAGCTAAAACAAAATTTGTATGCTAAATCTGTAATTCATTCAAAACGCCCTCTGGTGGTGCAATTTTCAACTATTTTCTTTTTTCGCTTCAACAAACTCATATCCTTTCATTATGTCTTTCGCACAATTTCACAACTTACTGAAACAGCTTGTCTGTAGGCAACTTTAAATTAGGGTCATTTAACCCTTTATATAGCGAATTATGAATTAATAAAAATTTTATCTTCTAAAGCATTTTTCGCAAATTTTTGAAATACATTAGAAGATTTACACAATCATTTAATAAATTTTAGAAGGATTGAAGGATTTAGAAGGATTAATTAAATTTGAATTTATAGGGATTTTGTACAATATTTATAACCCCACTCAAATCTTTTATTTTAAATATTTTTCTTAGTATTTTGTAATATTAGGAAATGTACAAATATAATGTTCTTACAATAGAATTACAGAAATATTTCATAATTAAAAAATTCCACCCCCCTCCCCCCAACGCTAAGAAATCTGAAAAGATGCAATGACAAAAGAAATCATCCTTTAAAAATATTTTTGTTTTGTGTAACCCATAATGCTTTTGGAACAAGACAAAGAAATGCATCTATAACTGATTCTGAATTGTATTACTACTAATCGATGTATTAAATGAATTTTATAACAAGTTATTTAAACCGTCAGTTGATGAATTATTAATTACGAACCCACTATTTTTTTTATGGGATTACAATAATTTTATAAAGTGGCATGAAAGAATTTATAATAGATAATTTAAATTAATTCGTAACCAATATATTATTCATCAATATCATTAAAACATGTAATATAGGTTGAAATAAAACATGTTATTTAGGTCCTTTAATCGTCTACACATTCTAATATAGTAAACTGCAATCTAAAATCATGTAAATGTAACACCTTTGCATGCCTGAGCGGAATTTGCCACATTACATGGAATAGCCTAAGATGCCTTTGAGATATATTCTCTTAAGACGATTCGCTTCATATTAGTATGGACAATTCAATCACAATCACCTGTAGAAATCAGAGTTCTTTAAATTCTAGTCCAAGAGCTGTTAAACATTTTAGGGAAGGTATTTGAGGCACCCTGAAAATTTGTGCAACACTTCTTTTGTAATGCCTGAATACAAAATCGAATGTCTGGCTGAAGGATCGTGGCCCAAAACCTGTGCCAGACAAAAAATGGCACTTGACACGTGTCTGGCACAGTTTTTGTGCCGACTAAAGTGTCTGTCATTTTCAAAATATTTTTTTTCTAAGCATAAATATTATTGTGCCTCAATCTCAGCGTGCCTCAAATACCTTTTTTGGGTAGTCAAAAAATGGCACTTGACACGTGTCTGGCACAGTTTTGGGGCCGACTAAAGTGTCTGTCATTTTCAAAATATTTTTTTCTAAGTATAAATATTATTCTGTTTCAATCTCAGCGTGCCTCAAATACTTTTTTGGGGGTAGTGTCAAAAAATGGCACTTGACACGTGTCTGGCACAGGTTTGGGGCCACGATCCTTCAGCCAGACATTCGAGTTTGTATTCAGGCATTACAAAAGAAGTGCTGCACAAATTTTCAGGGTGCCTCAAATACCTACTCAAAAATGTTCGACAGCTCTCCTACTATTCCATTCAATTGCATATATATTATGCATTTAATGCATACTTACTATATTTATCACTAATTCAGAACTGTTGGAATCAAGTATTTTATAAAACTTATAAATTAAGACAATACATGTATTTTGTTTTGAATAACTACCGTATAATTTTTGCAATATAAACTCTCGAAAATTATAATAATGCATTGTATTGTTTTACTAGTTGTTACCCGTGACTGAGTTCACGTAACATTTAAAGAAGAAGAAATTCACCAATTAAGCAAAAAATTTCGATAATTAAAAGCATATATAATTAACCATTTATCACATTTTATAGTAGAAACGCTTCTGATGATCCCAATTTGCTTATTTTTATTTATATATATAGGATCATTTAAATTTCTTTCGTGAACATGAAATTTCATACACCTTTTCTATGATTAAATGAAGAATAAATTTACATCTCTGTTATTCTATTTTATTATTTATATTTATACTATTTTATATTTATTCCGCTCAAGGACATTGATTTAATTTATGTTTTCGAGGCAACGAATATTATTTAAAGAAATATATTAGTAAATATTTTTAAAGGAAAGTGATTATTAACAGGTCACTTCAGACGTGACTTTGATAAGATTAGAATAATCGAAAAATCAACATTCAACATTATGTTTATATTCCAAAAAATCACATCTTGGAAGAAAAAAAAGATAAATGGTATTAAAAAGTAATAATCAAACGTGGTGAAGCATCAAAGTTCAAAAATAAATAATAAGAGTACGAGAAATATCATTATTTCAAATATTTATTACACTTTAATTTCACGGTACCACACTTTTATTAACTGTAGATCTACCAATAATATCAAAATATTTATCATGCTCTGATAACTCTTGAGCCTAAATACTTATTATTTAAGCAATAGAGTTGCTTATTGCTTTCGCGGAATAAATCTATTTATGGAAAAGCTCCCCAATTATGAATTAATATTTTCATATCTAACGTTGTGCTGTAATTTTGGCTTTTGAAAGCTTTGAAATTTGCAGGAATATGCTCCAATGGGGGACAGAGATTGTGTTTCAGCGAGAGTTTTAACTATAGATTTTGATATTTTAAAATCGAAAGAAAATTTCCCTTCTTCCTTTGCCCTTTTCGGTAATCACGATGCCTTTAAAATTTAGAGGGATCTGAGGCAAAAGACAAATTTATTGCTTTATTAATGGTTTTGGTTCTTTTTTACACATAAATGATGTCACATGTAATATCCTAATCTCAAATTAAAATTACTTGCTAAACTTTTTAAAATCGACTTTGATGTGCCATTTATTAAATTTTATTGAAACCAATGTTCCTGGATATTGTACGGTAAAAGGGTGTTAAACTTATGTATTTGCTATTGTTAAGTTCTTAGCAAATTACGCCATTTTGTATGACTGCTATAAAATGCTAACATTTTCTGAAAGAAAAGCAGCTAAGGATTTAAATATAACGACGCTTTCACTAGGTTAGTTTATCTTACGGAATGATACTTGTCGAAATAAAAAAAATACATATATTCTTTCACTTCATGAATCATTTAAAACTATCCATTTCAATTTGTTTAAAACATAGAATCGATTAATGAAATCTAATATTATTGTACATTTAGAAAAACATTGAAACATTATTTTTATTAAATATACTAAATTTCAAGTAATAAAATATATTTAAAATGTAAGCTAAAATTTCATTTTGAAATAATGCGACTTTTGGTGCAAGATTTTATTTCTAAAAGGTATATTATTATTTTAAGATTTCATTTTAACTTTCGAAGCTGGTGTAACGAAAACGACATCGCTTTGACGAAATTGAAATAAATATATGTTAATGATGTCGTATTAAAATTAATGATTTCCATGAAAAAATATTACATCATTTTTACCCGATAAAGCTTTTACTAAAATCACCTTTGTGACATGTTTTAACTGCCATCTTTAAAAATAATTAATTAAAATAGTATATGATTTTTTAAAACTTAAATCTTATGAATAGTGGGTTATAACTATCCACTTAAATGTACAGAAGATATATTTACATCCGCAGACGATTTTAGCTTCTGTGGAATAAATTCATTCATGAAGCTTCGATGTGTGTAAATATGTTTTCAGTTTGGGGAAATTTACTTTAATCATGTTTTTGTACCATTTATACTAATTGAAATTCAATTCTTTTTAATTTTAATGAGGAAATATCGTCAAAAAATACATTAATCCGTTTTAATTTCCCTTTCTTCCACCAAAAATATATTTTCCTTATAATCATAGCGTGATTTTTGAAAGAAAACTCTCATTTGTTTGTAACTTATATTCAAACTCTTTAATCAATATGGATAGTATTCTTTTGACGTCACAATTTAGTAAAATGGTTGTTTTATAGCCTCGAACTGAAAGCGAGAATAGAGTCCATTAGTAGAAAATATTTATGCTATTCGTTTTATGATGCAAAATTTTATTTCTAAAAGGTATATTATTATTTTAAGATTTCGTTTTAACTTTCGAAGCTGGTGTAACGAAAACGACATCGCTTTGACGTATATTTATGACGTCATTATTTATCTATTTTCATTATATACTGATATTCATGTCCCTTGCATTTTTAACGAATACATGGAAATATCTGTTTTATTTCAAATATGACGTCATATTTTTCCAAGCGAATAACTTTATTCATAATATGATTCTTTTTCATTCTTTTCCCTTCTAATTATGACTCAATTTTTTGCAGAAAACCCCTTATTAACGCAACTGATATTCATCCTTCATGTATAATAAAAAATACATATTTTTCGTTTCAAATATGACGTTATAAATATTTTCTTTTGAATTCTTTTTATTTTAATTTTTAATTAATTTAGAGGGAAAATTATTATTCCAGATTTAGAATTTCTAGGCAACAGGAAAGAAAAATGGTCAAATTTTATCGGGAAAATGTCAATTGATTCTGTATGAAAAAGTATGAAATTTTGAATTATTAAGTGAAATATTTGGATAAAATAAATAAAACATAGCCTATGTTCTTTTCCGTTTCATAATCTATCTATATGCAAAGATACAAAAGCATTAATTCATCCGTTTTGATGTTCACTTCATTCAAACATTCGGACACACATTGACATTTATAATATTATAAGGATTGATGAAGTTATGAATAAAAAGGAGGAGACATATAATTTTGTGTCGACCATTTGCTACTGAGTTAACTGAGAAGACAGTCTGAAGATGGCGGCTGTGTATTTACATCGAATCAACACTTTCTGGTTACCATGGAAGCAAACCTCCACAAGAAAACTTGAATAGAAAATTTCTCCTTATTTCAGCGCCTTTTTCATGCAAGATTTCTTTACCAAATACGGTAAAAATGTATATTAGATTTTACTGGTAGAAGTTGGCTTCCATATTGTAATCCTTTTCACTGATATTTTTAAGAGGTTATTTAGGTTGTCACAATAATGGAGTTATGAAGAAAGCGGAGGAGACATATAGTGTACTGTCTACCAGTTGCGAGTGAAGTAACTGAGGATGTTGTCACAAGATGGTGGCTGCTTAATTTAAATCGGATGTTCAGTTTCTGATTACCGCCAGGGAAAACATCCCACCAGTAAAATTCAATAGAAAATTTCGTCTTAATTAAGTGTCGAATTCATGGAAAATTTTCTCAAAAATGGCGTAAAATTTTCTATTTGTTTTTACTGGTGTCAAGATGCCTTGTAAAACTGTCAGTTTGTTTCCCTGGTTGTCACAATATGGCGGAAACGCGGGGCCTAACTACCGCCAAAGTAAACTCCTACCAGTAAAAATGAAAATCTGTTTCTACCATTATTTATAACTAAGAGTTTGTAATAATAACGTGTTTAAATAAGTTGAAAATTTATATATAAATATACTGCAGTGGTGGAAAATTGGCGCAGGGGAGGAGCCTATTGACACCACTAAATTATTATAGTATTCTTCACCTTAGTAAAAACTCAGAAATTCTGCCATTAGATAAGCCATAAAATACTACTAAAATTTAGTGGTGCCAATAGGCTACGCCTCTGCGCCAATTTTCTACCACTGATACTGGTAGGAGTTTCGCCCGGCGGTAAACAACTACCTGCGATAGCGGTTACAGTGGAAGCTTCACTATTTTAAGGATATGTCAATTCCTCTTTATTAATAATTCCATGGTCACAATATGACGGAAACGGAGAGCCTGAGAAGTGCCCAGGTAAACATCCACCAGTAATAATGAGTTTGTTTTCTGTCACAATTATGACTGAATTTCTGCATGAATAAGGCACCTAAATAAGTAGAAAACTCTTATTTAAATTTGCTGGTGAAAACTTGATTCTGTGGAAATAAACCCCTGCGAAACCGATTACAATTGAAGCTTCACCATTTTAAGAAATAGCAAATCCTCTCTATTCATCGTTCCATGGCTTTATTAAAATGATAACGGTTACGGTTTCGTTCATTCCTAATGTATCGCGTATTACACCACGAATCTTTTTATTCTGTTTTTCGCAAAATTTATCTTTCAAAAATAAGTTTCCGTAACTCACATTTCACTATATATATCTAAAACTACTATAGCTTTATATTCATTCGTTGCAGTAGATTCGATCAAAGCGCCATCTGGTGAAAATGTAATTTTTTGGATAAGGTTTATCTTAGATTAATATTAACACAATTATTCTAATTGGTAAACAAATCATATTAGATGTAAATTTCCAACTGGGCGTAAAATGTCCGGACCAGGATTCGAACTTGATGTTAAAATATAGTGTAATTTCGTATCCAGTGATTTCTGGAGTTCCATTACCGGAGATTTATTCTGTTGAGCTGAACCAGGTTTCAGACCAGATGCTGTAATCATCAAGGTTAGCTGGGTGAAAAAGTTCGACCAGAATCGTCCGGGATAGCTCAGATGGCAGAGAACTGGCGGCTTCAGCCAGGAGGCCCCGGGTTCGAATCCTGGTTCGGACATTTTTCGCCCAGTTGGAAATTTACATCTAATAAGGTTTAGCTTGTTAATTTTCCACAGTATATACTTCTAGACACTGTAGTAAAATGAGCATTTCCAATCAAATATTATAACTAGCCGCCCTTGGCGACCAGTTTGGTCTCTCTTAACACTAGAACGCCCAGCTGGTGTCGATTCGACAACGATAAAATGATAAAATTTCGATTCGAACCAGAATTTTTTTCGTAAAATCAATTAAATTGTAACCATAGAAAACCCAGATAAACAAATAAGTGGAAAACTTTTAAATAAAATTTCTGGTGTTAAAATGTTTTTATTAAAGTTGGGTAAAATTTCCGCGCGTACGGTTCTAGTGTTAACCCGTTCAGAACCGGCATTTTTTACACGAATTTTATTCGTTGCACCACTTTTTGTTAATTATTTGATTTAACTTTATAAATAATGAAAAAGTCGTAATTAAATAAAATCAATTTAAATTTTCTTTTTTACTGGCATCAAACTCAAGCGTTTCAAGCACTTTTTGAGGGTGCATATATGCACCCATGATCCCGAACGGGTTAAATGTATGCACCCGGCTAACATAAAAGTACCAAGAATTATTCGAGATCATGGCACCTTATTGTAATTTTATTCAAATAAATTATTTGATATTTTAATCAAAATGGTAGCTTTGCACATGAAAAGCGAAAGGGTCAACCCGTAATTATTTATGACAATCGCAAATGACTTCGACTATTATAATATAGATGAAATGATGGCGATGGAACAATAACTTGCGATTTCTAACCTGTGCCTCGTTAACATTGAAGTGCCAAAATGGCCGCCTGACATATAAAAAGTGAAGCAGTCAGCCCAGAACTGTTTATGACAGTCACATGACTTATGCTATTATTATAGAGATAGGGAAAATTTTTGTGTCTTTGTATGGGTATGCAAATGTTATCTATAAAACCCCTCTATCGATTTTGACTAAATTTTGTATCCTACCGTTTTGAAATAAGAGAAGATTCTAGGGCCAGGACACATGTTCGAGAAAATTTGATTTCTTACTCAATTTTGGGTTAGTACGCGTTATTGTATTTCAAACGGAACGATGGTTGAAACAGTGTTGTCAGATTGGAGACTTTTTTAATTCCAATTATTTGACTGTCACCACATTTTTAAAATAGTATAATTCGCCTTATTTTTTAGAATTTTTAATCTATTTTGAAATAGGCCGAATATTTCTACCTCAAAAAAGCGGTGACAATCGACAATCTGGGGACACTGGGTTGAAACAGTTTATAAGTTACTTCTTTTAATTGTAAAAGGGTGAAAGAGAAAAACTTAAGGGGGTCCGGAACACATTTTAAAATAATTTTTATTTTTTGAGTTAAAATTCTGAATTTTTTTTCTGATGGTTAACCTTATCATTTGTAAACAAAATCACATGATAAAACTTCTCAGAATTATTTAAAATTTATTTAAAAAGTGGGGTAATTTAAAATCGTTATAACTCGAAATATTATTTATAGAATTTGAATTTTTTTTTATTTAAATAAACAGAAATATATGTTTTAATTTTGATTCAGCATTTTTAAAAATATTAATTTATAAAAAAATTAAAAGTATTTAACGAAAAAAATTTAAAAAAAAAGTGGTGCAACTTTAAAAAAAAAAAATCACATTTTCAAAAGTAAATATTTTTTTCAAATATGCTGAACCAAAATTAAAGTAAAACAATTGAAAAATATATGTTCAAGTTTTAACCCGTTATCTTTAACTGTTCTCGAGTTATAAGAATTTAAATATGAGAAATGGTGAAAAAGCCTATCATGAAGAAAAACGCATTGTTACAAGAAGTCGTTTCCATGACAGCCATTGCTTGAAAGCCAGATTTTGAAGACAAACCAAAACGAAAAAATTAATATTTTTTGTTCTAATTCAGATAGAAACATGATTTAAATGCCATTTTAAGCAGGAAAAAACAGATAATTTTTTTATGAAATAAAATGTTTTTGCAAAATTTGAACATTTTTGTGTCCCGGACCCCCTTAAACGGGATTCGTATGCTTAAAAGATTTTAAAGCACCTTTTACCAAAACTATTGTAAAGTAATATTTACCATGTTTAATGAATAAGAATTCTATCTTGTGATATATTGAGCAGTACTTTACGAAATTTCTGAGGCTAAAGAACCTAAAATTCCCCGAATCCCTTGGTGAGTACGAACCCTGTTAATCCTTCAATGCATGATTTTTTATTTTGTTTCGAAAAAAAATTATATGATTCTAAGAAAATTTTATGACACAGGAAAAATAATGAAAAAGTCAGAGATACATATTTGGTACAAAACGTCAACCTTTTCTTCTGTTGCATATCTGCAATGCAAGTAAAAATTAAAATATTGCAAATTAGTAAATATTTTAATAAGTACGATACTAAATACCTTATGTTATAATTTTTTATTTAGTAAAACTTAACCCTTAAATGCACGAATTATTCTTTTAGAATTTTACTTTTTATTCTTATATTAAAGATTACACAGCAGAAATTTTAAGATACATTTTTAACTTTATTTAGTAGCATATTATTGTGCTTTTTACAGGATTAATATTTTTATATAAATAATGTTAACCCTTTGAGGGGCACCGGTATATATTATATACCACCTACGATTAATGAAGTTTTACACCAGAAAAATTTTATTAAATTTTACTTTTGTAACTTTGGTGGAAAAAAGCGTAAAATTGCTTTCACTTATTTTGAAATAGAATTTTTCAAAGATTCCGGTGGGAATTCAGCATTTCATAAACGTAAGTGTTTGCCCCTCAAGGGGTTAAAAGAGTTAAGTAAAAAGTGATGCAGATTTGCCTCACTATGCATTTAAGGGTTAAACATTAAAAATAATTTTGTTAGAAGTTTGTATGCTTCAGCTTTGTGTGAGCCATTTATAAAGCAAATAATAGAAACGGAACATATAAACAGACTAATAAAACTATTTTTCATGTTTTCATCTTATGCCTGTAAGCAATTAAAAGAAGTGTATTATTACAACGCGTTAATTTGTTTTTATTAGTTATTAAGTTGTTGAACAGTTGGAAATAAATGCAGTCGAAAAGTTGGCAGCATTTCTCCAATCTTGGCAACATTTAACGAAATATTGCTAACATTGTCGACATTTGGCCGGAAAATCGACTGTCGAGATTACCATTATCAAAACATTTGATTGAAGTCAAATCTAAGAATGTCGCCATATTTGTCAATATTTGAGGAAAAAACGGCTTTCAGAGTCCGAAGAAATATTCTGCAAATTCCCAGTAATAGCCGAGATACATATTAAACCAATCAGAGATAAACTAAAAATGTAGTTCGGAAGGATGGCCTTCGTTCTGAATACATAAGTAATGTAAAATTTTAAAATATGAACATTGTTTTAATATTGATTCTTTCTGTAATTAACACTCTTATAAAATAAAATGATTTTTAGCAATAATATAGCGGTAATTAATTGTTTTACTGAATTGTTAATATTCACATTTTCCTGTAATTAACCCATTAAGGACAAGCCTCTTTTACATTTCTTTTAATTCTTCGACATCGGTTTCTTCCACATTGTAATTTTGATTTGTGTAATCACTCAAAATTCGAGATTAGATAATGTGAAAATTTCCAAATGAAAATAATGCTATTCAAATTTAAAAGTTTTGTTTGGCTTACATGGCAAGTTTTCTTGCCAACCGGCTTTAACCCTTAATTGCATGAATTATTCTTTTAGAGTTGTGTTTTTATTTTTATATTAAGGATTAGACACCAGAAATTTTAAGATAGATTTTTAACTTTATTTAGTAGCATAATTTTGTAATTTTAGAGGAGTAATATTTCTATATAAATATAGTGGTTGTAAGAACTTAATTTATGTATTAAAAATTAAATAAAAAGGTAATGGAAATTTACATCACTATGCATTTAAGGGTTAACCCCTTGAGGGGCGCCGGTATATATTATATACCATCTACGATTAATAAAGTTTTACACCAGAAAAAAATTATTAAATTTTACTTTCCTAACTTTGGTGAAAAAAAGGCCGTAAAATTACTTTTACTTATTTAGAAATGGAATTTTTCAAAGATTCCGGAGTGAGATCAACATTACAGGAACGCAATCACTTGCCCCTCAAGGGGTTAATGAGTTAAAGACAATGAAAATAGCGTAAGGAAATAAGTGGCCCCCGGAATATCTGGGCCCCAAACCTGGGTAAACCACTGCTTGAATCATTGGAATGTGAATGGGTATTAACTTCATTTGCAAATAATGGCTATAAAGTGGAAATTATATTAACCCCTTAATTCTCGCTCCCGTCAATACCACAGGCTGAGATGTCGTTCGTTATTTCTCGTGCCCGTCATCTGATTTAATTGCTGTAAAAAAACATCTGAAATCAGAAAAATTTAACTGGCATTTCCGTCTGAAGTCTTTGACTACAACTGCCTGGGTTTGGCTTTTGGCACTGATTGTATTGCATGCTTCGAAATATATAACACTCAAAAAAATTATTAATAAACAAAATTTATTGTATATATAATATTTCAAATATTATTTGTAAAAAACTTCTGTGGTGATGATAATTAATGATCTATGATGTGAAAAATAAAAGTCTTATTCGCATTAATTTGTACGGTGTAAAACAAGCATGAAGACACAGAATTCTAGCATGATGGCTTTTCTACAAATGTGAATTTGTTCTATAGCATCTTTTTTTTCGCCTTAAAACAAAATGCATATTTTATTTAGAAACCTTCTAATTATTCAAGTTCTGTAATAAAAGAGATTATTGATATCAAATGTAAAAGTCGCTACCACTTTAATTTTAAAAAATATCAACTTTAATAGATATTTAAAATTTAGCACCATTTATTAGTTTTATTCGTTGTGTTGTTCGTTATTATGCGATTAAATGAACAATAATTTCTTTAAGAAAATACTGGTGTGCAAAAAGCCGGAGACTTGGCAAGTCAGCATAAAGTAAAAAAAAAAAAAATCATTCTGAATTTTCGGTCTGAATTCGAAATTTCTGAATAATAAATCAGGCAAAAGTATGAGCCTTGGTCCGGCACCAATATTTCGCACTAGAATATTTCTATTTAATATTTCGATAACACAATTCGGAGAAAAACTCGTTTAATCGTGGACTACGTAATAATTTTATTGTCAATAAACAAGGCTTATTGTTAAAAGAAATTGTGGTACAATTGTACGCACCAAGCAGAGCTCCAAATGGTCCGCCATTTTAATACCAGTGTTTACTTAGAGAAAATTTCATAGTAAGTTTCTACAAGATTTGTGCAAGAATGAACCTCCAAAATCTGTTTCTGAAAAATTTACAAGAAAATTCTAAAAAGAAATGTTTTTAAAGAAAGTTCTGGTATCTCAAAAAGGGACCATTTGGAAGCCCTGCATTATGCATATGCTTACAGAATTTACAGAAAACGTTTTATAAAAGTATTATGACTGTAAACATCTGTGATGTCTCAGACTTGCAATTTGCATTTTATTAATGATATCAAGCGAGTTTTAGAAGGCGACATATTTTGATCTTAATTTTTTATTGAATCAATTACGTTTGGAAAACAGGTAATTGCTGCATTTTCGCAGAATGCTTGAAATTTTAGCTCCACAAAATTAGCAGATAACAGAATTTTTGCTTATGTTTTTTTTTTTTTTTTTTTTTTTTTTTTTTTTTTTTTTTTCCATCGCAAATGCGCATGAATTTAATATGTTGTGGCCATCACAAAACTTTCTTCTATATAAATCACGTCAATTAAATCCTTTAAATAGTACAAGAAATAACAACGATTTAGCACCAATTCATATCAAAGTACATCTGAATTTGAAGTTGGATGAAAATTCGTGCATTAGTTCTTGAGATAGAGCTATAGCGGAAATTCTGAAAAATGTAGCGTAGCAGCGCCACCTGTTGAGCGATTTACACCAAAAATAAGCAGCACTAAAGGATATCAAGGTATACCTGAATCTGAAGTTTGTTGAAAATCCAAGCATTAGTTCTTGAGATAAAGCTATTGCGGAAATCGCAAAAAATACAGCATAGCAGCGCCACCTGTTGAACGATTTACACCAAAAATTAAACAGCAGTAATTTATATGTCAATTCATGTCAAGAACTAACTAAATCTAAAGTTTTATGAAAATCCGTGCAATAGTTCTTGAGATACAGCTCTTGCGGGAATCGTGAAAAATGCAGTACAGCAGCGCCACCTTTTGGGCACTTTACATCAAAAATTAAACAGCACTAATTTATATCAGGGACTAACTGAATCTGATGTTTGATGAAAATTCGTGCTTTTTTTTAGTTAGAGCTATTGCGATAATCATGAATAATGCAGCATAGCAGCGCCACCTGTCGGCGATTTTCACAAAAAAGTAATCAGCACCAAACGATGTACTGGACTAACTAAATCTAGAGTTTTATGAAAATCCGTGCAGTAGTTCTTGAGATATAGCTATTGCAGGAATCAAGAAAAATGCCGCATAGCAGCGCCACCTGTTGCGCGATTTTCACCAAAAACTAATCAGGTACAGTTCATATCAAGGTCTAACTAAATATAAAGTTTTGTGAAATTCCGTGCATTAGTTCTTGAGATAGAGTGCCCACAAAAGTTTTGTCACTTACAGACACACAGAGTGACAGAGTGACAGACATTTTCTAAAAAACATGAAATCGTGTTCTGGCCATTCTAAAACGAATAAATCCGTCGGAAACCGGAAGTCGAAATCTTTCACGAATTAAATACTTTCTTCTTGTAAAGATAGAAGAAAGTAAAAATAAAAGAGAGGGAAATTGACACTATTAGAAATGCATTAGTTCAAATGTTATATGACTACTCAAAAATTGAGAACAGGATTTTTAAGCTATTAACCAAGCATGCTGCGCAATGACTATTTTTGTTGTTGGTGGTGGAATTTTATCAAACAAATAATTTAACACGTCAGCTGTTCCTTTTAGAAATAAAAGTGTTGAACGAAGAGTAAATTTAAAATAAAAATAAAAATTAACAACTTTAATAATGTTTTTATAATAATGTATTTAAATAAAGATCCCTATTCTTGCGAGAGACCGTGATTCATTCAAATTTTCGTTACTCTGTGCTAACCTTGAATATGTTTAAATTCGAAACTGTAATTTATAATTGAAGGATTTTGGGGTAAGAAGGGATTCATTTTAAATACTTTTGGAAAAATAAAAGAAATAACTTGTAAAAAGTAATGTTTCGATTTATGCATTAATAGGTTCCACGTATTTATGCATTGATTGTCACCGATTACATCGAAAATACCAATACTACAGCGTCTAGAAAAATATAGTGCGGAAATCGCGTATCGCAGAAGAATTACACTTTCTTAGGCGGCGCTGCCATCGACTTTATTGCTTCAAAGTGTAAACAGTAAGCATTAGTTACAGCGTCTAGAAGTATGTGATACAAAAGGCATATGAAATATTATATTAGATGTAAATTTCCAACTGGGCGAAAAATTTCCGGACCAGGATTCGAACCAGGGATCTCCTGGCTTAAGCCGCCAGTGCTCTGCCATCTGAGCTATCCCGGACAAGTCTGGTGGAACTTTTTCACCCAGCTAACCTTAATGATTATAGCATCTGGTCTGAAACCTGGTTCAGCTCAACAGAATAAATCTCAGGTAATGGATGCGATAATCATTAAGGTTAGATTGGTGAAAAAGTTCCACAAGATTCGTCCGAGATAGCTCAGATGGCAGAGCACTGGCGGCTTCAGCCAGGAGATCCCTGGTTCGAATCCTGGTCCGGACATTTTTCGCCCAGTTGGAAATTTACATCTAATATGATTTATTTACCAATTAGAATAATTGTGTTAAAATTAATCTAGTGTAATTCCGTATCCAGCGATTTCTGGAGTTCCATTACCTGAGATTTATTTTCTTGAGCAGAACCAGGTTTCAGACCAGATACTATAATCATTAAGGTTAGCTAGGTAAAAACGTTCCACCAGATTCGTCCGGGATAGCTCAAATAGCTGAGCACTGGCGGCTTCAGCCAGGAGATCCCTGGCTCGAATCCTGGTCCGGACATTCTTCGCCCAGTTGGAAATTTACATTTTGTAACGGAGATGGCAGGCTTTAACAGAAATTTGAAGAGATTTCTTGAAAAGCACAAACAACTTTTATTGTTGACACCACAATCATAAATATATATACATAGACGACACGACACACAACGGAAGAAGAAGTAACAAACGGAAGTTTCACATATATAAATATCAATTTTCCTGCCAACGGATGTGACCCGGTAAGCCCCTTGGCTAGCTCACAACTGCATATTATGAAATGTATTCCGTGCGCAAGGAACCACGACCTTAGCGCCCTCTGGCCGTGCGGATAAACTGCCAATTTTTTACAATCTCTCCCTCTGGTTCCGAAAACCTCCCGCTGAGGAACCAGAAACCTTTGGCGGTCTACCACGTTTCCGTAGCGGTTGCACGGGCAGCTTGTCAGCTCCTCGATATGGGCTGAGTGTGGATGTATGGTAAGTACCTACCGCAATGTTGGGATTACTCGGATAAGCTACCTCATAAGTTGTTAATGATTTTTGGGTTAGGATGGTATACGGACCATCTCTGCGCGGCATGAATTTATCACTGCGTTTCTGCTTAGACTTACTAACTGGATGTAAAGTCACCCATACCTGATCTCCAGGACCATAATTTGGACCTGGTGGACGGTTTTTATCTACATAGAATTTACGCTTATCTTGCTTTTTTTCGACTAGATCGTGTACCCTAGATGAAAAATTTCCGAAATTTTTAAGGTACGGAGTAATTTCAGGAACGAAATTATCATTATCTATGACAGTTCTTAAATTATGTGTAACATCGTCGAGTGTACGCATCTCACGTGCGAACTGCAAATACGCGGCAGTTTGACCTGTACTCTCACACTTTGCTGAATTCATTGCAAACCTAACAGCGGGTAGGAACCATGGTCGTCTCCTACTAAAATAGCAAGTCGAGGTTTTACATCGCGATTTTTACGCTCAACAGGGGTCGCTTGAGGATGGTAAACGGGTATTAGACTTTGCTTAATGTCCAATAGGTGACACAACTGTTGCATGACATCACTCACAAATTGGGGTCCATTATCACTAATTAATCTCCTAGGTAACCCGTAACGTAAAAATATTTCATTGAGAAGTGTTAATGCACATTCCCTAGCGGTAGCGTGCGATAATGCGAACAGCTCCACCCACTGTGTTGCACAATCCTCAACAATGAAAATCCATCGTTTTCCAGTTTTACTTTCGGGAAGAGGTCCAAACAAATCTATAGAAATAGTTTCCAATCTTTGAGCATAAATTGGAGTTTGTAGTAGTCCAGCTGGCTTTTGATTTGAGGCTTTATATCTGTTACAATCAGGACAAACTTTAACATATTCTGATATAAATTTTCTCATACCTGTCCAGTAATATCTTTTAATAATCCGACGGAAAGTTCCTTCGACGCCATAATGTCCAGCGATCGGGGCATCATGGTATTCTTTTAGGATCCTTTCACGGTCCTGAGTTGGAACTACCAACTGAGCTTCTTCGGCTTCAGAGTCAGGGGCATATCGGTACAGTACACCCTGATTCATCAAATAACCTCTTTCGGTCCAGTTAACTAAATCTGCAGCATGGGGGCTACTCTCAAAACAATTAACAATTTTCTTCAGCTCTGGATCTTTCAACTGCTCTTCTCGAATAACTTTAGAACTTCTAGTGGGAAAGTCCACTATAACAGCATTAATCTCACATGAATCTTTTGAATGCTCTGGGCGAGATAGCATATCCGCAACCACGTTTGCTTTGCCTGGGATATACTCTATCTTTAGATTGTAGGGCTGTATCTGTAACGCCCATCGGGCCAATCTACCTGATGGAGATTTTAGGCTCATCAGCCATCGGAGAGGTTGATGGTCTGAGGATATGATGATTTCAGAACCTTCAATAAACCCTCGAAATTTATTTAGAGCCCACACAACGGCTAAAGCTTCACGCTCTGTGGTGAATAGTTACACTCAGCAGATGTAAGAAGTCTGCTAGCATACTCGATCGGATGTTCCTCGGATCCTTCACCTTGGAGTAGAACTGCTCCGAGAGCGTATGGACTGGCATCTGTTCGAATAATAAATGGTTTTGTCATATCAGCTTGTTGTAATATAGGAGCGGTAACCAGACATTGCTTTAGAGTGGAAAAAGCGTTTTCTTCTTGAGTCCCCCATTTCCACTGAACATTCTTTTTAGTAAGATTACTTAGAGGACGTGAAACATCAGCAAAATTCGAGATAAATCTACGATACCAGGAACAAGTTTGTAAAAATGATTGCACTTGTTTAACAGTCTTTGGGGAAGGTATATTCATAATGGATGCAACTTTTTCTTGGTTAACTTCAATTCCTTTGTTTGTAATCCAGTGTCCGACATACTTGACCCGTTTACAAGCAAAATGGCATTTATCACGGTTAGCATGAAGTTTAAATTTAGCCAGTCTTTCAAACATTAACCTTAGGTCAGAAAGATGTTGTTCAAAGGTCGAAGACAATACAATTATATCATCTAGATATGTCAACATTTTAACACTGCTAAGTCCATAGCGGAATTTATCCCTTAACCGTTGAAACGTACCTGGAGCATTACGTAATACAAAAGGCATTCTTATGTAACGAAATATTCCAAATGGGCAAAGGAAAGCTGTTTTATCTCTATCAGTGGGATACACATTAACTTGGTGATAACCAGACTTTAGGTCAATGGTTGACATGTATGCTGTAGGAGTAGCATCCTGTAATAAGTCATCCATTCTGGGAAGTGGTTAAGTGTCTGGAGTCGTAATACCATTCAGATTTCGATAATCTATGCAAAGACGAACTTCACCGTTAGGTTTCGGCATCAGGACAACAGGAGCTGCATACGGGGATTCGCATTCTTCTATAATACCCTGTTCTAATAACGCATCCAATTCTTTCCTTGACAAATCTTTCTTCATAGGTGACATTCGGTAGGGTGGTCCAGCGACTGGTGCATGGTCCCCAGTAGGAATATGGTGTTCCATAAAAGGAGTGGGCTGTCCCCCTGGTTTGAACACATCCTCATATTCTCGTATCAATTCGCTTAATTCTTCTCTTTGGTTTTCAGGTAGATGATTCCCTTCCTCTTCACGTAAGACGCATGAATTAAAAACATTCGGCAGTTTCTGCGGAAGCAATGGATCATTATTAGGGAAAAGTTCGAACATTTGACGAGGACTGTCATGAAAATACCACTGCCGGTTCTTTACATCAAGGACAATACCTGCCTTTTGCAGAAGGTCTATACCTAACAAAGTATGATTACATTTGGCTTTGGGTAAAACAAGTAATTCTAGTTTTAAAATTTTTCTTTTTACTTTAGTTACTTCAGTACATAAAACTTCGCCATTTAATGTACTTCCATTTGCTAAAGTCATGGTAATTACTTTGGACTTAAAATCAACTCCTTGATTTTTTAATATGTTATATAAGGCCTCTCCCGCGATGGAATTACTTGCACCTGTATCGGTACATGCTGTACCATAAAATCCATTTATGTGGAGATCTAGAATGGCAAGGTGGGCAGAGTCTGATACACACGTATACAAGACTACGCTATTAAATTCTGTAGATCCTGCTTTGAGAGAAGGATTACATTTGGGATATTTTGAACGAATGAACCCAGAGTTGCCACATCCATAACACTTTAAGAGGGGTCTATGGTTTTCCAAACGAATTCTATTTTTATCTGAAAAGTTTTCCTTTTTCGTGTTAAAAGTATTACCTTTAAATCTTTCATGATTTTCGGAAACCTTATCCTGAACTAGGTATTTCTTTTTGGGGATATTGCTGTATGTTTCTTTTCCAGAATCATTCCGAATACTATCGTAACTATCTAACTTCTCTACTAGTTCCTCTGGAGAAGTTATATCACCCCATTGGTCCAAAAAATGGTCCCTAGAGTCAGGCGGAGCACTCTTTTTTATTTGATCAGCTATCATGAGATCCCTTAATTGATCAAAAGTACTAATATGGAGACCTGAAATCCATCCATTAAAATAGCTTTTCAACTCAAAGTAGAAGTCCTTCCATGTACTGTCTTATGTTCGCTAAATAACTGCCTAAACTTTTCCGAACTCAGTTTAAATCTTTTTAAGAGCACCGATTTCACATGCGCATAATTTTGAGATTATTCCTCTGGCTATCTAGCTATTACATTAGCGATCTCACTTGGCACAGATCCAATTAAATGCGTAACCCAGATATTTTCTGGAAATTTTAGAAATTTTAATTGTCGTTCAAACAATGTTAGAAAAATGCTTATGTCGTCATTATTCGGATCAAATTTGGGAACCAACTTTTGTAATTCGAATTTAAGATTTTTCTCATCCGAAGCATTTTAACCTGATTCGCTAGTATCAACTTTATTTTAGATTTTTAATTTCGCAAGTTCGAACGCCCTCTCATTTTCTAACTGACGCTCTTTTTCCGCTTGTTCTTCTTTCCTAGTGGTTATAATTGTATTTAACATTTCTTTCACAAAATCCTCTTTGTAATTAGAACTATTTTATATTATATCCCGTAAATCTACGATTTTATGATTAGTATCTACGGTTTCCCCCAATTCTTCAGCCAAAATTTTTAAATCTTCTTTTTTCTCCTTCCCTAGGAAAGCCATGATCCTAACTTTTAATTTTTAAACTCCGTAAATTACAAAACAAACAACCGAAATAAATTCTGGTTCCTCGCCTACGGAAAATTCTTTACTAAAAAATTAAACAAAATAATAAAAATAAACATATAAATAATATGGCAATAACATTCAAATAATAAATTTTCTTACCTAAAACAATAAATTTGTTTTGCTTATATCAGTTACGTATACCAATATAACTAAATACCAATCTAGATTCTTAACGTAAATACCAGAATAAATACTTTACGTGAATACCAATTTAAATACTATATGTGATCACGTTTCAAATATTATTCTTATAATTTACATTTAAATAAACATATCAATACAATATATATGAAAATAATAATAAAATAAAACAATTTCCTGATGCAAGTTAATTGCCTACACTGGTGCCAGTTTAAAAAAAAAAAGAAATGGAAAACAAAAATATAAAAAAATCAAATGCAGAGTTTTAAAGATATTTCTTCACACAACCATAAATAAATAAAAATAAAACATAGTCATGACCACTTATTTAACTTCATAACGAAAAAGAAAATAAATAAACCAGCATAAAATAATCAAAGTAGAGTAGGATTAGAAATCGAATGTTTCAATATAAACAAAATGATCAAAAATGCAAAAAACTGTTTTTTTTTTTTTTTTTTTTTTTTTTTTAACGTACTTCAAAATAAACACAATTTGCACTAATGTTTTTGGAATATTTTCAATTATTTTGTTCTTAAACGAACGTTATTTTTTCACTTTTAATAGAACTTACTTCGATGATCTTTAGGAATCGAAAATAAATTTTTAACAATGAAACACATTTTCTTTTAAGCGCAATCACGTCATCTCGCAGCAAAAATATTTCGAAATGGCTTTTTTATTTCTGGCTTCTGTTATGAGAATCAAAGATTTTTTTTTTTTTTTTTTTTTTTTTTTTTTATACACAACACAACAAATAATTTCAATATGTTCTGAAAATCGACCTTTCAGTAACAAATATAATAAATGACATCAATAATGATTGATGATACTTTTTACACTCCGAATATACATACGTATTTCACCACTGAGAACACTTTGGTATTCGAAAAATTCGAACGCGCCGCGAGTTGGGCGCCGTTGTAACGGAGATATGGCAGACTTTAACAGAAATTTGAAGAGATTTCTTGAAAAGCACAAACAAATTTTGTTGTTGACACCACAAACATAAATATATATACATATACGACACGACACCAATAACAAACAGAAGTTTCACATATATAAATATCAATAACACCCAGGTTGGGTGAATTCAATTTTCCGGACAACGGATGTGACCCGTAAGCACCTTGGCTAGCTCACAACTGCATCAAGGTTCTTTTACATAAGGTTGTTCCATTTGAAGGATAGCCAATCAGAGCAGAGCAGGGCTGTTACGTCATGTGGCGGACAAGATCGGAGATCAACTAGCCGTGAGAAAGTAAATGGATGCGTAAAAGAACGGAATATGAAGTAAATAAATTTTAAAAAAGCAGATCTTCGAAAGTAAATTGAACGAAATCACTTTACTTAGAATAATTTGTTCAAACACTGATTGGAGTTAATTAAATATAATATACATAATTGTTAAATAATAAATATCGCGATACGTTTGTTTACATTCAAATACTTGAGTAAATTCGCGAAAAAAAATAAATTTTTAATGCGTAAAAGTACAAATGAAAACTATTAAACTATTGCAAAATAAAATGAATTATATGAATATGATGGCACAGCAGTAATACAAGGACTAGAATTATCAAACAGAATAAATTAAACAAAAGTCACGCATCAAAACTTTTAACAATAATGCATTGTCCGATTACTAGATATAAGTTTTAAAAAAATTTCGAATGTCACTATGCTTATTCAGGATCAAAATAATACAAAAATATTATTCTATAATTAAACTAATTCTATTATGAAAAAAAAATATGTACTATACATATTTTTTAGATTATGATATACAAATAGCAATATCGTTATTTCATGTATACAAAATTTCCGCAAAAACTGAAAAATTTAAAACAACTTCAGTTCTAAAATTTCCATGTTATCTTATAAAATACATCGAATATAACATTTCTCCATACAAATAAGAAACAATAGAAAGAAAATTTATGGAGATATACAGATTTAACAATGAATTAAAATTTTCAAAAAATACAAAGGAAAAAAAAAGTAAGAACCATTATCATATTTTCAATAAATCAATATGTGACTAATACTTTTTACACACTATTTTATCAGGTAGCAAAATCATTGATCCTCATTAATAAACAAAATTCAATTTTTAAATTCATTAGTTTCAAATGCACATCAATATGATATATCTGTATAATAATAATATATATAATAAAATCTGTATAATAAATATATATGATATATCTGTATAATAAATATATATGATATATCTGTATAATAATAAATATCTGTAACAATATATATACACAGGGCTTAGTTTCTAGAAAAAAAAGAAAAAAAAACTACAAGAGCTCTAATATTCTGCAGTAATAACAACTAAGTGTATAAGAACCCCCAAATTCAAATAAATGACTAGAGCAAAAACATTAAAATTAGGAGTGGGAAATTTTCAGAAAATCCTACTCGTCACGGACTTGACATTGGTGCACAGTATTTATAAACTACGGTCTGTTCTGACTAATATTTAAATGTTCACTAAAAATAAAGACGTACTGAAGCAGCGCTCCTGTGTTGGAGCAAATTAAGTACCGCACAGAGCTAGAAAGTTTATCAGAGAGAATATTTTAAAAACACGAACAAAAAGCAGCGAGTAAAAACGGCAAAACATTTGCGACTAATTCTGACATTTCTCATCGCCGTTCTGAAATCATAAAAAAAAAAAAAACGCTACATATGACACATTATGTCACATAAGTGCTTTGGTAGGAAAGAACGTAAAAGATTGGAGATGGGAGGGAAAGAAAAATAAAATATAGGCACTGATTTTTAGAAACACTATTTTCGTTGAAATCCGGAATGAGCGCAAATGAAATCAGACCAGTATTTAAATTTCCACTAAAAATAAAGAAATAGCGAAGCTGAGCTTCGGCGCAAATTAAGCACTGCTTATAGGTTATTACCTCAAACCTACATTAATTTTTACCTAACACAATATTTAATAAAGTAAATGTTATCGTTATTCTGTTTGCGAATCGCCGGTCAGCTAGAAACGAAATGCATGTCACTGCATCAGCAGCAAATGTACAACAGAACAACGAAAAATCGAGAAAATCGTTATCACAGCGGCCCCTTCCAAGGTTACATATCCATTTTCAACTGGGACTTGGCGTCAATTGTCAAAAACATATGTATGAAGTTTGGTTCAAATCTATGCTTTCCGATGAAACAATAATGAAAAGTTCACAAAAATCGCTATTACAGCACCCCCTCCCGGCGGAATACTCCCAAATTCAACCTGGACCTACTGGGCATAGTCAAAACCATACACATGAAATTTTGTTCAATTCTATGCGTAACTTCATACACTTTTCGATGATAGAATATAGAAAATGGCACAAAAATCTCTACAACAGCAACCATTACAGCAAAACACTTATATAAAATTTGGTTCAATTCTATGATTAACTTCGTATACGTTCCGATGATATAATGAGACACACGTATATACGGACAGACAGATATTTTGTAAAAACATGTTTTTCGGGATCTCCTACCCTTAAAATGTGTAAATCCGTCGAAAACCATAAGTCGAACAAAATTTCGACTACAATACTTTCTTCTATTACAGATAAAAGAAGGTAAAAAAAGATAATGCTAAAACAAATATTTTAATAGAGGAAATTTTTTTAGGTTAAAAAAATTATAGTAACAAAAGAAATTTTTAAAATTTTTTATGCAATTTTTGACGTTTTTTTTTTTTTTTTTTTAAATTTTGCGTCGATTTTCCCCGTATGAATAAAAGGAATCCGGCTTTATTTTTTTGCCCAGTATAGTAAATCTTTTTTTCAATAACGTTTATTTGGAGTTTGCATTTTTCGCGAGTTTTTTATATGAATTTTAGAGTTTTGAGATTTGTAAAGGGAACTCGGTTACCAGCATTTAGCCAAATATAATAAATTTTCTCCTGTGATAGTTTTAAACTGTTTTTTTTTTTTTTTTTTTTTTTTTTTTTTTTTTTTTCATTTCATGGCGATTTGTCTGCATTTGTGAAAGAAGTCCGGTTTTAATCTTTTAGTCCAATATAGTAAATGCTGTCCTCTTTTTCTTTTTCTTTTTTTTTCGCTTTCATTTAAGTTTACTCGGAATTTCTCGCGATTCTTTTATGCAATTTTTAGAGATTTTCGCGTTCTGCAGAAATTTTTTGACGTTCGTAAAAGGAATTCGGCTATAAATTGCAGCCTAATATAGTAAATTTGGCCTCTGCTATTTTAGCGTTTTTCTAATTTCTCGTTGCGATTCTACAGAATAATAATCGTCAGTTAACTAAATGCCCGGCTTTTGAAGAATTCCGGATTTCGACGTCCGGGTTTGAGACTTTGTACTGTATTTTTAAATCTGTATGCGTGTTCTCCGAGAGTTATTAGAACATGTTGATATAGTGCATTCACTAGGCTCTTTTCAAAACGTTTGTTAAAATAACAGAATAATTAAAATCATTCACAGAAAAAAAAATTTCCATCGGAGAACGGCATACAGAATACTATTGAAACGAGCGAAGCGAGGGGAATCTGTCCGCCACGTGACGTAATGCGCGAGCAGTTAAGAAATCTTTACATTTGGCGCATCGGACGAATGGTACCACCTGAACTGCATATTATGAAATTTATTCCGTGCGCAAGGAACAACGACCTTAGCGCCCTCTGGCAGTGCGGAGAAACTGCCAATTCGTTACAATCTAATATTATTTATTTACCAATTAGAATAATTGTGTTAAAATTAATCTAATATAAAATATTAGTCCATTAACACTTTCCGAAGAGGAGTAATTCTCTTTTTAAAATAATGAAATGATGGATTGACACCAGAATTTAAAACCGTATTTATTAAAAAATGAAAACGTGCCTATTTTCCCATTCTTTATAAAAGGAAAATTTTAATTAAATTTTCTTGGTGCCGTTTGTCACTCTTATAATTAAAATTAGGTATCCTTTTTTGTGGACACCGCCCACTAAACGGTTAGGTATGAAACGTCCGATTTGAAAGAGAATTTTTCATTTCGAAATTCCGATGTCTCACCAGAAAGTTTTAATAGCTGTTTTTATGTTGTATTAAGATAGATATTTCACAGATAAATGAGAAAAAAGAAGTTACAGCTCAAAATTTTCTGGTGTGAAATCAGAATTTTTAAATAAAAAAAAATCGAATCGTAGTTAATGATCTAATACATGCCTAAATTTGAGTTCATTCGTAATGTATCGCACAGTGTTACCAG
Source organism: Maratus speciosus (assembly GCA_963932465.1). NCBI lineage: Eukaryota > Metazoa > Arthropoda > Arachnida > Araneae > Salticidae > Maratus > Maratus speciosus. The sequence continues at coordinate 41,308 of CAWVRF010001527.1, read as the reverse complement.
TGGGCTACTTTTTTAAAATTCATATTTCTTGATTGACACCACTTTTTTTAAATGTCAAAATTCCGCTTTCCTTCGCCTTGATTAATATGTCATTAAATTAAGCAAATTTTATCATTTACAAAAATTGGTGCCAATAACGAAATCTGAATCTAAAAAAAAGTAGCCTACTGGCAACACTGGTATCGCGTATTACAAAATAAATCTTTACCTTTTAAATTCTGTTTTTCACAAAACTTATTATTCACAAATAAGTTTTCCGTAGCTTACCCTTTAACCGTCTGACCCGGATTTTTCCGTTCCTAGAAATCCTGTTAAAATGGCTGCAGACCAAAATATTTTAAACAGAATTCTATTTTGAACCTTATATAGAAAGAAGTGAGATTAAAGCTATTATAGCATCAAACCGTGGTTAAAGAATATATATATCCTGGGATTTACAAGCATTCTTATAAAAATACTGTAAAACTCTCGAATGGTGAAAGGGTTAAATTGCACCATAAATATCTAACACACTAGATTTCTATTCATTCAGAGCAATAGACTCGACCATAGGGCACCCTAGTAAAATCTTAATTTTTTGGATACGGTTTCGCTTGTTGATTTCCACACTTTATATTTCTAGACACTGTATCCATAGTCCTATTCTCGAGAATATTTTAAATTAGGAATGTTTAAATTTCGCCAAAATTGGAGATAGAAAATACTAGCGTCTAAACCGCGGCCCTCACAACGGCTCATATCCCAAATGCACCCGCGAAATTCCCTATGCTACTGAGAAAATCCGTATTTAAAGGGAAAATATTGTTTTTCTTTTTTATCTGGTGTAACGAGTTACATTCAGAGGTTTCTTTTGTTTTTGAGCGCGCGCGCGCGCGCGTGTGTGTGTGTGTGTTGTTATTGGTGTGGGTAGCAAAATGATTTTAAATAGATTTGACACTATTGAGATTAAATTTTTACTTTTTGATTCTGAATAAAATAAATAGATGAATATAGAGGAATATTTTTGGATAAAAATGTTGTCTTTTAAATGTTATGAATGCGATTTTTATTAATTTTGTTATTTTTTTACTTATCAAATCTCTGGTTGTTTCAGTATTTAAAGGAAAGAATAAATAGCATAAATATTAGTTAAAATGTCTTTCTTTTGTAAAGGTAAGCAATCAGATCTTAAATATCTGGCATTAGAGATCAGAGAATAAGGGACTAACGAGTTGAGTATAATAGATTTAAAAGTTTTAGTAACTTTAAGTGTAGATCGACCGAAATATTCGTTACCAGACCCAAAATCTGAGTTTCGCCAAACATTCGTTTTCGGGTAAAATGCTGCTGAAAATTCGGCCGAAACTATCTGTATTGCAAAAATTCCGTTTGTTTGTTCGGAAATTTTCTACATTACTCATTGATTTGAGCAGTATCGGCTTAAATGAGACTCTCTTCATTTATTGCTAAGAATTTCACTGTTTTTAATTATCACAGTACTCCAGAGGTGAGTGCAAATTATAACGCAAGAAATGCATGCATGACTAGACTTTGAATATGCTTTCAACGTGCTCACTGAACGCTACAATCTTAACAGTAATTATTTATTTATTCTTTTAATTGAACAGCAAATGTTACATATTATTTTCTTTAAACAAAGAATTTAAAAAAAAAAAAACTATCGGGTTTTATTTATGGTCATGCTATCCATTTGCATATATTTCATTTAATTCGGCTACTATGATGCAAACAAAACATTTACATAAATTTTACTTGTGATTTTTGGAAAGCTTGACACAAAAGATAACTCAGTTGTTTGAAATAAAACATTTCAATGTATGATATAGACTCAGTGAAAATTTTATATATTTAACAATGTACTGGGAAATTTAAAAAATATCGTTTGGATGCGAAAATATATTTAAAAAGACAAATCAAAAATAATTTTTATGGAATTTTAAAACAAACCTTTTAAAGTTCTATAAATTCGTCACTCAAATTTTCATATCATCTCATTTAAAATCCATATTTTGAATTTATCAGAGACCTGAATGAAAAAGCATTAGTGAATAAATTGTATATATATAGCAATTGTTGAAAATACTGTTTGCACTTTTGAATATAAATAGAAAAAAGAAAATGCTTATATGTTTTTTTTTTAATTAATAGCATAGCAGTACCAACATTTTTATATCATTAATATTAATACCTACATTTAAAATTTTTAGAGCCATAAGGTAAAGTGCTGTGTCAGAAAGATTTAACCCGTTGAGGTTTTTTGTACTGATTTTAATTACTAATAAAAATTGTAAATGAAAAATCCATGTTTCTCATTTTTATGTTCTTCTATCTTTAACAAGAGGAAATTAGTAGATTCGGGATTTATGGATTCGGGAATTAATTCGGGATTAATTGGATTCGGGAAAATTTTCGACTTCCGGTTTTCGATGGATTTCTACGTTATAGAAAATCCTAAACACGATTTAATGGTTTTTAGAAAATGTCTGTCTGTCACTCTGTCTGCGAGTCTGTCTGTATGTGACAAAAATTTTGTAGTCGCTCTATCTCAATAACGAATACACGAAATTTCAGAAACCTATAGATCAATGGTTCCTAACGTGGGGCATACGCCCCACAGGGGGCAATATGACTTTTCAGGGGGGCAATTTCAGATTTCTTATTAACAAATTTTGTCATTTTTTCTAATGAGTGTCGTAGTCTAAAAATAATGAAAAAAAAATTAAAAATAACTGAATAAAAAGTAAATTTCGAAATGTTCTCATTTAAAAGTTCAAAATACACTGATCTCGGAATAATTATGTGAAGTTTTTTTTTAGAGATTTTGACACCTTTTAAATATTAAAGAATCATTTTATTTTTTCTGGTTTTAATACTATTTTAGTAAAACACACCTCTATTTTTACTATTTATAAAAAAAAAAGAAAAAAAAACTTGTACATCTTTTCCTAGTGTAATATGATCCATGAAGGTACTTTTACATATGAAATTTTGTAGGGTATACTTAAAATGACTATTTGGACATGTTTAATCTAAAAAATGTTTTAAATTATCTAAATGAGGTACTACTTTTATGAAATGAATAAATCCCCGTGAGGATCACAGAAAGAAATGGGTAGAAAGTAAACTTCTCATGTCTCTTCTGCAGACCACATACACAATATATAAACACACTTCATGACATAAGCTTTTTAAAATTTTAAATCGGAGAAAACATGGTGGACAAATAATAACGGGAAAAAGAAAGCCCGCTATCAAAGAAGTATTATGTTAAGAAAAAAAAATACTTAAAATGGATAAAAAAGCGAATCCGGCAATGTTACTTGTGAATTATATTATACATACAGTCTCGATCATAAACAAATATCACTTGATCTTAACCCATTAATGCCAGTTGGTACAAAAATCTACCAAACCGAATTAATTTTATTATTAATCACTTGATGGCACTATCTCTTAAACAATGATGCATTTGACATCTTAAATAATCACAAATAAGTATAAAAATGGAATTCCCGCATTTTTGTGTAAAATGTGTGTAGTAGTAGCAGGAAAAACTGAGTGAATACGAAATCAATCAGCATACCTCTACCTTCAAAAAGAAAAAGGTAAATTACGCATATTTTTTTTTTCAATTTTTAATAATGTTTTAAATGGAATCACAATTGTAATAGTCTACGTTATAGAATTATGCTATTTAAAGTTAGTTTTACTTTTCTTTCGTTTCGTATATTCCATAGGCGTAACCAGGGGGGGGGGGATGCCCTCCCCCCCCGTTTCCGCAGACTCGAGCACAATTATTTAAAAAAATCGAAATCTACAAAAGAAAACAGAAGAAGAAGTGAAAGCAGAGTTCAATTAGTTTAGTTCAGAAAACTAAACGGCTAAGTTTTGAAATGTGATAAAAAAAGAAATCCACATTCTTTTTTTTTTCTTTCTTTTCTTTTAAAGAAAATTATGTCGTTTATCTTTTTTAAAACTAGAATATTTGCAAGAATCTGTATTAGTCATAGTAATTCAAAAAAGTGGCTTTATAATCCCACTTTGACGTCCTTTGTCTGTGGGAGATGTTTTTAACGCCGTTCTTTCTATTGCATGTTTCTGCAATTTCTTGAGAAATTAACGCAAGTTCTTGACGAGGATAGAAACTATTTGTCTCTTTGCTTTGGTAGTTTAAAGTTAAGAAAGAAGCAAAAAAAAATTTTTTTTGAAAGGGGATGCAAATGTGAAACAGTAATTCCAAATTTCGATTATTCGAGGTAAAGGGGGGGGGGGGGGGACATATACCCTGCCTCCTTTGTAAATGATAAATAATAGCACAGAAAATTCAAATTAATCTGCAGGTTGGTTGGTTGGTTGAATTTAGTGTTTTGTGGCCATTTTTTGACATTCTTGAAAGGAATTATGGTTGCAGTTTTTCAAGTCAATATAGTAATTTTTTTCCTCTGAAAATTTGTATAGGATTTTTAGAGTTTTGTCTCGTTTCGCGGCGTTCTTTTGAAAGAAGGAAAAGGAACCCCGTTTCAACCTTTTAGCCCGGTGCAGTAAATTTTGACAAATTCGCGATTTTATTCTGTGATCATTTCATGATATTTACAATTTTCCCCCAAAATCGTGTGACGAAATTCACGTCTTTCTACGCGATTTTTTGTCAAAATCCGCACTTTTCGCCACTTACCTTTGACAAAATTCATGTTTTTTACCGCTATCCTCTGACGAAATTCGCATTTTTTACCGCAATATTTTGACGGAATTGGCATTTCTTTAGCACGCGATCCTTCGATGAAATTCGCGTTTTCTTTCCACGATCTTTTGATGAAATTCTCTTTTATTTTCCGTAATCTTTTGACAAAATTCACGCTTTCTTTCTGCGATCCATTGACGAAATTCTTGTTTTTACCGCGATCCTTTGATGAAATTTATTTTCTGTTGCGACCGATTGACGAAACTGATATTTTTACAGGGAGATCATTTGTCGAAATTCGAGATAGTATTGCGCGACCGTTCGGAAAAATTCTCGATATCTTTCCGTACCAATTAACAAAATTCTCTACTCATTTCCTCAAGATTTTGACGAGATTTGAAAAAAAAAAAATTCGTCAATCCTTTATCGAAATTTGTAATTTTTTTGCGCAATCTTTAAACGAAGTTGGAGATTACTTTCTGCACTCTTTTATTGAAATTCCCAATATTTTTCCACGATCGTTTGAAGAAATTCTCATTTTTTTACGGGACTGATTCACGAATTGATTTTGAGAAATTCCATAAAAGAAGTAAAAATCGCAGACCCATTTTTTTTAAAATACTTACTGAAGAATCACAGGTTTGTGAAAGAATTTGAAGGGGTAAATACTGCTCAGCATTTTTTATTATGAGAGACTTTCCTTTTCTGTGCACAAATCGCGCGATCCCGCGTGTTGTTTCAAACCCTGTCCCTGAAAGAAAACTTCATTACTAGAGAAGTGGTTGGTTTTTTTTAAACGAACATAGAATTAAACAAATCTAGGATTGGGGGGGGGGGGCGACTGCCTTCGGCAAAGTACTCCCGAGCAAGCTACCACCTTTTCTGTCTCGAAACAAGCGAATCTTGAATTATTGCGTTTTTTTATTTCAAGTAAAATTAAATTTTCAGCTTTCTTATAAGAGCTGATTTGACATTATTCTAATTCGAATTTAATCACGGTAATTGCAAAAATTACAAGAGAGTTTTTCTGTTTCAAAAAATGTCAATAAATCCCCTCAAAGCACTAAAACCCCCGCTAGAAAGTGCATTAAAAATTCGGAACAGATTATAAAACCACAGAGAAGGAAATTAACTAATTGGGTAAAAGATTTAAACCGGATTCGTTTTAGGAATGTCAAAAAAAAAAAAAATCCCCGCGATATGCGAAAAAAACCCCTCTAAAGATAATATTAAAAAATTGTTATTTATTGAAAAATCGCTGTAAGAATCTCGAAAACACTTTATTGAAAAGAAGACAAAGTTTACTGGGTAAAATATTGAAATCGGATTCTTTTTTACTTATTTGAAAAAATTGCCGCAAAATGCGAAAAAATTCGCATAAAAATTAATTGAAAAATTCCAGAAATTGTCTTCCATATGCATGAGTTCAGGAATACAGGTCTTGACAAATCTTACGGGTGAGCTCAGCGCGCGCGCGCGTACACACACACACACACACAGACATACAAACACCTATCTTTATTATTACAGTCGCATCATGATAGTATAATTTTTATCGTCTTGATAAAATTTAGTGCATATTATCATGACCTGCTTTACCTAATATATTCGACATATTCTGGGGTAAAAAACCTGAATTACCATAATTCCCGGCCTATAATCTGCGGATCAAACAATTAGGTTCAGATCCTCGAAATTTTGTTTCATAAAACGTAACTTATTAAATCGCGATAAATATTTAACTTAAATAATGAAATAAAATTTTTGGGTCTAAACATGATTGTTTGAGCCGCGGATTATAGGCAAGAAATTACGCTATTAATGAATATTATAATTATTTATAATATTATAATAATTATTTATATAGACTTTCCTCCAAAATTTCTTGGGTCCCTCCGGTGATCCCTAAGAAGTCATGGAGTCACATTCTGAAAAAATTTCGTGCGCATGTACTGATATACCGCATGTATTATCTGAGATTTATCTTCCGGCAAAATTTCACCTACAAGACTTAGCCTGAGATAATTTTAGATCTCATACAGTGTTCCCCTGTGCCTATAGAAGTTTCCAGAATGATTAAAGGCCTTTTTTAATCTTTATAAGAAGTTAGGGTGCCAAAAGGTTTTACAGTTGTGACCACAATTAGTCACTGTCTTATATCACTGCTGCAAGGACATTTGCCGTATTTTATGGAAGAAACGCCGCACTCCTCAAATTGGCCTGAATAAACTTTAAAATATCGTAATCGCCGCACCCGTTGTAAACGCCGCATCCATCGGAAGGCTACTTTTGTCGACAGCGTCACATTGACCTAACTTTAATCACAGTTTTCTGTGCAGTGTAGGATGCCTCGTATTTAATATCTTAAGATGTCTGAAAATTTATTTAAAATATTTAAATCCGAATTTAAATATTTTTATGAATTTTTAAATTAAGGAAACTCAGTTGGTATTTAAAAAAATCGTAAACGCCGCACTTGAAAAAAAAAAATTAACATTTAAACTCGTAAACGCCGCTGCGTTTCTTCCATAAAATACGGTACATATCTTTTTTTTTTTTTTTTTTTTTTTTTTACTATTAGATTTGGTTTTAATGTTTTGAACCCCTTCTCAACCCTCCTCACGCAAACAAAAATCGCGTTTCAGCCCTTTTTAAAAGAAATACCACACAATTATACCTTCTAAGATGGAAAACTCTCTAATACGGAAATTCGATCGGTTTTATGGGATTCGTTTTAGCAGGTTTTACTATATAAGATATTGTTTGTATCCAACATGTTCAGGTAAAAAAGTCTGGGCACACCCCCGTTCAAAAGGCTGGTTATGCCTATGTATTAATTTTTGATTTTGATGGTAGAAAATTGTACCAACCGGCATATATATAGTCTCAATCTTAGGTCGACGAGGAAATAAAAAAATAAACCTTAATTTCATTGGCGCCCACCCCATACTGATTTTGAAAATTAATCAACACGATTCGTTTGTGCTGCTTTATCCCGCAAAAAATTTTCGTTTGTACCACTTATGTTCCCTCGTTATAACGAACAAAATGGGGCGGGACCAGTGAAGTGACAGCCCCGCACCATCAACGAAATGAAAATTTTATTACAGCATTCGTTTATGCTGCGTTTGTGCCGCAAAAAGCTTCTTTTGTGCCACTTCCGTTCTATCTCGTTATAACGAAATTTTATAACTGAAGGACACTTATAGAAAACCACTTATGAAAATCGTAAATAAATACGTGTCACGAAATGAAATACGTAATTATTTAGTGCTATGTAAATGTCGGTTTGTGCCGTAAAAAGTTTCGTTTGTGCCATTCTGACTCCCTCGATGTAACGAATTTTCCACTTTTTCAACATAGAGCGACCATTTCGGTGAACCGCCCAATCAACGAAATCTAAATTGTATTACGGCATTCGTTTGTGCTGGCTTTTGTCGCAACGTGTTTCGGTTGTGCCACTTCCATTCTCTCGTTATAACGAATTTTTATAATTCAAGGGCACATAAAGAGAGTCGTCTATGAATAAATACGTGTCGCGAAATGAGATGCGTAATTCTTTAGTGCTGTGTAAATCTCGGTTTGGACTCACAAAGGAAGATATCATTGCGTTCATTGGCCTTTTATTAGTATCTGGATATAAGAAATTGCCTAACGGGAGACTCTATTGAGCTCTTTCAACTGACGTGCACAACAATTTAATTTCACAATCGTTTAGAAGCGACACTTTTGATGTGATTTTGAGATCAGTACATTTTGCAAATAACATGGAAATGGACGATGATAGATTATATAAAGTCCGCCTCCTTTTTGAGCACTTCAACAGAGCATGCAAAGATTTAGACATCCCAGAATATCTCTGTGTAGATGAGTCCATAGTCTCTTATTACGGACTTAGACAATAAGGCATAAAGATAAAAATGAATAAAGATTTTACCAATGAAACCATTAGATAGTCAAATCAGAGAAGAAACATGCTCAATGTAAAAAGTGTGGCGGAAGAAATTGTTATAAGTGCGAAAAGTGTAATCAACCCCTTCATCTCAAATGCCATAAAATTATCATGTTGTTTCTTATGCATAAATATTCAGTTTAATAAAAATATATTACTATTTTTTAAAGGTAATTACAATTTTTATCTCTCTTTTTTTCTAAGTTTTAGAATTTGAAAATTATATATTTTACAAAATTTTCCTTTGCAAATTGAATTGCAATTAAATTTTTTAATTATAATTTTAATTTAAAAAAACCCTTATTATACAAGTATAAGTAATATTTTACTAGTATATAAATCTAGAATCTATTATTATAAATAATATTATTATTATTGCAATCAAACAATAAATTCAAATTTTGCATAAAAAAAGGTGATTTCGTACAACGCAAACAACGGTTGGTACAAAAATCTACCATTAAAAAAAAGTTAGTAAATACAACGGGAAAAATAAAATTTATGTACGATGTACTTAATAGACACAGAATGAACAATTCTGAACAAAATTTTCAAAATTGATCGATTATCTTGAAGTCGGCATTAATGGGTTAACGAAGTACTAAAATTCATTATAAAATGTATCAATTCTATCAGGTGCAATACAAAATGTGGAAGAGATTTCAAGAAATTTTACGAAGATAAAAATGTAAACTGTTTAGTATCACATTCAAATTTGAGGTGAAAACACAATTTTGCCGAAAAACAATAAATCTTTTGTCGATGTAAAGGTGAAGATTCATGATCTCATTGCATTCATAATGTTAAAAACATACTTGTAATAATAATAATAATAAAAAAAAAAAAAACAGTGGCACTCCGGGAGTGCCAATAGATGTGAAAACTTCAACAATTACGTGTGTGTGTGTTTTTTTTATCGTCAGGAAATGTTTTATGCGTTGAATTGTGTAGCAGCACTAATGAAAGCATCTGGGGACACGGCAGTGACCCTGCCAAGTCTTGAAAGCACAGCCGTAAGCATCTTTTTCTGGAAGCAACTCAGGGTACATTTGACACCCCAATATCTTTGTGTTGGTGATTCCCAGAAACTTGAAACTTCGTAAATATAAAGTAATGTGGAAATGGAACTAAATGCTGAAATTTCACGTTTCTATCTTTTTTATTTCAGAAGATATATGAACTTAAACTTTCGCCTTTTCGACACTGATTCACCGATCATCAAAACTCAGAGGTACGTCCTGTATTCCTAGAATCTTGAAATTTGGTATGAAGGTAGTGTTTGGGATACAATGAAAGGGAAAATTTAAAAATTCCGGAAAATTTGGATAAAAAGTCGAAAAGTCAAAAAACCGAGAATTTGTCAGAGATGTGATATACGAACCTGGTTTGGCGCGATTTTTTAACGTCAATTTGGCGAAAGCCCGTTTTCCAATACCAGTTACAATATATATTTTTAAATTATTTTCTATTGTTTTAAAAAGTAAACAACAATAAATAAACGGTAATTTCATTAATAACTATAGAACAAAACAATTGTACAATTTAAAAAAATAAAATAAAAGTAAATGAACAATTTATTAATAAATAAGCAACAGTAGCCGGGTTACCTTGTAAAATAAAGTAACGCCATTTTGCTGTCAATTAGGTACCCAAGTGCGTATCTGACATCTGTGCCCGTATTTTATCTTCCGTAATCGAAATTCCCGCCAATACTGTTGGTCATTGACCAGACCATCAACACGATAAAATACAGCGTTATCGGTTTTTAGTTACACGAAATAGGTAGGTCACGAATACGGTATAATTCATTTTAACTGACGAAAAACAAAATAATAATTTGTTTTAGCAATACGCCGGGAGAAAAAGTGAGTTTTAGCTTCCTTCTTCTTTTGCGGATTGAGTTGAAGAGGGAAAAGTTCCTGTCATTCACCGCTTGGCGCGCTAGTATCTATGTGTCAAAATGCTAGCATGTCGGTTACGTTACAGTGTCTCGAAATCAGTGGTTTTTCCCCATCTCAAAAAAAAGCTCAACGCGCCTAAAGAAGTTTTCACTTCAAAAAAATATATATTATTTTTACAGATTAACACTTTCAAGGGCGGTGGCTAGACGGTCTAGTCACTAAATTTTAATTCCAAAACTGACAAATGGCAGCAAGAATATTTTAGTAAAATTTTGCTTTTGTAATGAAAGTGAACATTAGCGGGTTTTTATTTATTAAAAAATTCGTTTGAATATTCTGGTGCCAGTAAATTATTTCATCAGTTTACGAACAAATTTCTTGTGCCCCTGAAAGGGTTAAAGAATGTGAAATCACTTAGTTAATGCTACTTTCGGATCCTTACGGGAAAATAGAAGTTTATTTTTTGTGTAATAAGATTTATATGATATAGAAGGGAGGGGTGACATCATCATTTTAGAGATGCTTAGGTGAGGCACGGCCTAAAAAAGATTGGGCATCACTGCTATAGATTCAGTTAGACCTTGATATAAACTAGCTTGATTAGTTTTTGGTGTATATCGCCCAACAGGCGGCGTTGCTGTGCTGCTTTCTGTATGATTTCAGAAAAATTAATAGCTATCTCAAGAACTAATGCACGGATTTTCTCAAACCTATAGATTCAGTTAGACCTTGTTATAAACTGGTGCTAATTAGTGTTTGGTGTATATCGCCCAAACAGGTAGCGTTGCTATTCTGATTTTTTCACGATTTCAGCAATAACTCTATCAAGAATTGATGTATGGAATTTAATAAAATTTTAGATTCAATTAGACCTTGATATAAACTAGCTTGATTAGTTTTTGGTGTATATCGCCCAACAGGCGACACTGCTGTGCTGCTTTCTGTACGATTTCTGAGTAATTAATAGCCATCTCAAGAACTAATGCACGGATTTTCATCAAATTTCATATTCAGTTAGACGTTGATGTAAGCTGCTACTGATTAGCTTTTGGTGTAAATCGCACAAGAGGTGGCGCTGCTATGCTGAATTTTTCACAATTTTCGCAAAAGCTATATCTCAAAAACTAAGGCACGGGATTTTATCAAACTTGAAATTCTATTACATTTTCACGTAAATAGATTCTTATTAGATTTGGGTGTATTTTGAACAATAGGTGTTGATTTTGATACTTTGGGTTAGAATTTTGGTTGCGGACATCTATGAGATCGGGTTCCGAAATTCCATGATTTGTTTGAAACAATGCGATACTTATATCTTCTTATTAAATACATCCTCCTCAACGAACCTATATACCTTTACATTCCTCTTGATGGACATAGATTGAAATTTAATTTTAGTACTGTGACAGCGAATTTTGAATTATTAACATGTATGAGTTAGAATAAATTTTGGATTTGGCACATCAGTCTAGTTATATTCTTACAAAAATAAAGTGATCATCTAGCTAGGAAACAAAGCAGTTTTTAAAAAAAGAATATTTATCCATACTTTGATTTTCAGGATATTGCAACTCGCATCAATACTTAAAAGGCAGATTCTTTTTTTAATGTATTCTAGTATTTATTTTCCAAAAATAATAGCGAGTTTTTTTTCTTTTCTAAAAGGCAGAAATTTTATAAAATGTTACCTCTTTCATTATGTTTAAGTTGTCTGTAATATTGTTTTAATTTCTCTTTATTGAACATTAATAAATATAAAATCCCGTCTCCAGTAAAAATCAATCCAAATAAATAAATAAATATATAAACTGATTTTATTCAGATTAAAAAAAAATACAAATAAATGATGATATCAAGCAATTTAAATCCGGTTTTAAATAAAGCTCATTTAACATGTACATGAATGATACTTGTTAGCTGTTTTAATATATATATACTAGGGGGCTCTGCCCCCTGCAAGCTAAGCTCGCCAACCCCGATCAGACACCGCAGAATCTAAAAACACGCAAATCTGATCGGTTTAAAAAATATTATAGAAGATTGAATTATACTGAAAAAAAGCTGTGCAGATCTCCCTGTAAACGGGTTTCCATTCAATTTCCTTTGATTTCAAAAATTTAAGGTCGAATCCGTTGCTGTTAAGACATCCAATGGTTGTTTTAGTGTTTGATTAAAGAGGATCAGTTAAATGTTTGAAAAGAAGCTAAAAATAAAAGGTATTAAGTGTACAGAGTCTTGTCTCCCGGTATTTTAAAACAATTTCTATAACAATAGCCTAAGTCATGTGACTATCATCAAGTGTTCCGGGCGAACCACTTCACGTTTTATATTCCTGGTGCCATTTTGGTACTTTAATATTAGCCAGGTACAGGTGATAAGTCGCCAAATATTATTCTATCGCCATCATTTCATCTATATTATAATAGTCCAAGTCATGTAACTGCCATAAATAAATACGCTCTGATCCCTTCGCTTTTCATATGAAAGTTTGGCCCAGATATAATATACGGCCCCATATTGGCGCGATTTTTTTCCGACGCTAATTTGGGGAAAAGATCAATAGCATAAACGACAACATCCGGCTTATCAAATCAAGCAAAATAACGATACTATGGCGCCAGTTAAGTACCCGTTGCGTATATGACATTGGCGTCAGAAAAAAATAGCGCCAATATGGGACCGTATGTGGCATCTGTGCCGAAAGTTTTCCATTTCGATTTAAAAAAATCAATTTTTTTTTCGAATAATGCTACATAAATGCATTGTCGCAAAGAATTCTTGGTATTGTTACGCTAGCCAGGTGCAAATCTCGCCAATAACTATTTTTCAACTCGCCAGTTAGCATTTTTTTTTTTTTTCGAGTGGTAAATTGAAACATTGCTTTGAAGTTGAAATTAAATGTCATCGTTTGTTACATCATTTAATATTTGGCCAGATGCCATATACGCACCCGGTTTGGCGTGATTTTTTTTACGAAAATTTGGCGAAATCCTCGTTTTCGAATACCAGTTACATATGTATTTTTGGTACTACTTAGTTATCCCGTCGAACAAAAATCTATCACCAAACTATAAGATTAAATGCCAATAATGGTTGATAAATGCCACATTCACGTGACTTTAAGCAAGTTACATGTTTTTACGTCATCAGGTGATTTTTATTTCGACGTTTTATCTGTATATTTATTAATGTTATACTATTTTCTTTGTTCTTTCGTTATTTAAAATAAAAATTATGTCAATTTGTATAATTTGGCGAGTGGTTTTGCGATTTATATAATTTGGCTAAATGGGTCGATGGAATAACTAAGTAGTACCGTATTTTTATTTATTTATTTATTTTTTTTTTTAAGGAAAATAACCAAAAAAATAATTAACTATAGAACAAAACAATTTATGTAATTAAAAAAAAAAGAAAATAAAGTAAATAAACACTTATTATTAAATAAACAACAATAGCCGTGTTACCATGTCAACCAAAATAATGCCATTTTGGCACTCCGGTGCGTATATGACATCTGTGCCTAATATTTTTCTTTTCATTTCGTTTAAAAAATAAAGAAGTGAAAGCCATTTATTTTAAATGTATCTGTTTGTATTAAATAAAATGATAATGAAATACAAATTGAATTATGAATAAAAGTAACATGATAAATTTCTTAGCATACATTTAAGGAAGGTCAAACTTCTCGCCAAATTAGTTTAAAATAGTAACCTTTTATAAAATCTGAAAAAAAAAAAATCTGTTTGATTAAAATTTGAGTTGCCATCATTAGAAAAATGTATATAAAATTAGAAAAATATTAATTTTTCGAAAACTAATTCGAATTTAAAAATTCTAATACCAGTTTTGAAATCTGCGGATCAATATTGATTTTTGGTGTTAATTTCATCACAAAGTATTCCATATTTTATGAGAAATCGCCATGAAACATAATCAGTTGTTTAATCAGTCGATCCAAAGAATCGTTACACTTCAGCCGTTCCATATATTCGTTTCATTAGGATTTTATATATATAAGGTAGATATTTTTTCTAAAAACTATGAAGACAGGATATGCACGCTCCGCTTTTAAGCTGACAGCAAAAAAAGCATCCTATGAGTCAACCCGCCGTGCTAGGGAATTTCCCGGGTGCATTTGTGATATGAGCCGTTGTCGAAGTAGCGATTTAGACGCAGTATAGAAAATCACAGTTCCGCTGTAATTTCATATAAGCTGCCTTTCAGCTCATACGGACAAGATAGCACATATTGAGTGAGAGATTTGAGCATATTCGCACAAGATCGAACAAGTTCATTTTTTATAATTTATGTTTCCCTCATAAATTTTATGGTGCTAGTAGTTTTTTCGGGGAATATAAATAATGTAAGCAACTCCTAAAAATAAAGCTATATCGTTGGTACCACGTGAAACTATCCAATATGAAAACAGTGGGCTACTTTTTTTAAATTCAGATTTCTTGATCGGCACCACTTTTTTGAAAATTCATCTTATTTAACGTTATTTAATGATATAGTAATTAAGGCGAAAACAAGGGGAATTTTTCCATTTCAGAAAAGTGGTGCCATTCAAGAAATCAGAAAATTTTAAGAAGTAGCCTACTGTTCTCATATTGGATAGTTTGACATGGTTCTGACGATACCATCCTGTTAAAAATATTCCCTCTTAATGTAAAATTTTTTGTTTATTTTTATCTATTTAAATCATCTTACATTAAACTTCAAAAATAAGTTTTTCATACCTGAAAACTAGAACGCCTGGAAGGAGCTGATTCGACTCCGACCATATGATTAAATGTCAATTGGAACCAGAAATTCTTTCCAGAAAGTTAAATTTAAACCACTCAAATTTACGTTAAATAAATCAGCCAAATAATTTTAAATAAAAATTCTGGTGTCAAATATTTTTATGAAATTTGAGTAAAATTTTCGGGCGTTCTTGTGTTAAATTTCATCATAAATATCTAAAAATACACCAGATTTCTATTCATTCATAGCAATAAACTCAATCATAGGACCTTCTAGTAAAATCATAATTTTTTGGATACGGTTTCGCTTGTTGATTTCTAAACTACATAGTTCTAGACACTGTACCCATACCACTATTCTGATAGATTATTTTAAATTAAGAATGTTTAAATCTTTCCAAAAATCGGGATACACCCAGTAGTGGGATTCAAATAATTTAACAACCGGTTCGCTGCTCGAATGATTTCTGATGTATAAACATGAAAGGAAAGTGAAGTTTCACACATAGATTATGAAGCACTTTCCAATATTATAAAAACTTTGATCTTTTGGTATAGTGAAGCAAAATTCCTGAAATATATTTCCCTATAAAAGGACGTAATTTTTTAAATAAATATTTGGCAATCTTGAAATCCTGATAAAATTTTATATCGGAAAATGCATCAAAGCAGTATAATACAATAAGGATAATGCAAAAATAGCAGAAATATAAGCTTAAGAATTAACATATGCCCACGATCTAAAGTTGCAATCAGTTAGATATTAAAAAAACGAATTACAGGAAGATCTCAGATATTGTTGAAGTGTCTAATCTCGTGAGAATAGAAACAAACTCAATGTCAAGAATCCTTGCCTTGGTGATAGATACTTTCTTCAAAGTTAATCTCGATAAATCAGATCTTCTGAGTGGTAGGTGCTTGATTTTTGGATGTTTTTAATGCGTATTTTATGTTAGGTTTTGTCACTAAAATAGCATATTTCACTAAGATATGCGTAAATCCATCTTCTATAATTAGTCCCAAGTGACTCTAAAATTATATTTGTAGTAACAATAATGCGCACGCGAAAAATATATATATATCTAAATTTTGCATCCATAATGAAATTTAACATAGCTTCAAACTGGCAACACCTTTTTAAAATCTTTCGTATAATAACTGCCATGGAATACAATTGCTGATGAAATGCATCAGCATGCTATACACTTTCGAACTGAAACCAGCAAAAATAAATTTGAATTATTTTGAGTATCCTGTACAGAAAATAACTTTATGATGTTGAAAAGTTCGGAACAGATGTTATATATTCCCGCGGCCGACATCTTGGATTTTTTTTGGCGTCAAAACCCTTTTTCCGCCAAGTAAATGTCGCCAAGCAGATTTATGCGCATGTTAGGCTTAACGGGGTTGCCGGAACACATCACTCGTCTGGGTTGCCTTATCGATAAACGCCAACAAAAAATCGCCGATAAATCGAATATGGCGGCCGCGGGAATATATAACATCTCAGCGAAAAGTTCAAGAAGGTAGTATGTTATTTCATATAGTTAATACTTAAATACAACAATAAAGAACATAAAAAATCTATATATTATAGAAAAGAGTTTTAAAATATTAAATAACTTGTGTTATGAGATATTTATATATAGCGTCCTCAATTTCAATTTTTTGTCTTTACTCGAACATTATCCGACGTCTACTTCTTTCGTAACATACATTCACTGTAAAAGTAAGGGACCATTCTTTTATATGTTTTTAGGCCAGTTAGACTAATCGTCATTATGTTTCATATATTAAAAATAGTTTATCGACTTCTCTTCTCTGACCATATTATGACCATATTATCACCATACATAATCTTTGAAAACCTTTTTTCCCATTTCTGCTGAACTTGCAGCAATTGTCCTGACAATATTTTTAGCCTTTTGAATTCTTTACAAAACTACATAGCTTTAGAAAAATATTTAAAATATAGTAAAAGAAAAAATCTCGATAATCACTAATATTAATTATGGATATCGTTAAATATAAATAATAGTTCTTCAGCTGCTTTCCACGGAAGTATTACTTCATCAATATTCCAGTAATCTGACGGAGAAAAACTTCAGTTTATTCCTATATTCAGTTTGACTGCAACTTGTTTTTAAATGTTGAAATTCAATTGCCAATCATATTTTTGATTCGTTACGTTGTTTTTAAAAAATATGTTCAATAGCTAACTAAATCATTTACGGTCGCCTACAAATTTGATATTTTTTCAAGGAGTGGTAAAATCCTCATCGTCTTTCTTTTGTATGGTTTTTTTTTTTTTTTTTTTTTTTCTTTTCAGAAGCATTTCAGTTTTCATCCTTTATAATGAATATACTTCTTGTTCGCAGTACTTTTGACAGACGAGCAATTTCATTAAAAATATATAGTCATCAAGATAATATCAGAAATAAAATACTTAGGGCGTCCCTTCTTATCACTGACTAAGCTAATTCCTGAATCGTTAAATTCAGAACATTTCTAATTTAAAAAATACTCTAAATGTTGTTCTTCATTACCTTAGAGACCGTTTTTACTTATTTAAATTTTTATGCGGTTCTTTGTGTCCTATAACATATTTAGAAAAATTTATCCATGCAACTGAGACAAATTTTTACATATAGACAATTACAGACAATTAACTGAGACAAATTTTTACATGACCAAAACTTCTCGATTTATGATATTTAGAATTGAAGGAATTTTTGCCATTTCTTGGTACAACAAATGGACCAGAGAATGCTGGAAATTCGTAAAATACAAACTATCATGTCTTGGAAAGTTTAGACCATACGATGTTTTCTCATTTGTCAGAGCATGGAAAATATTTTTGTAAATATAAATTATAGGACTCAGCGATCTTATAAAAATTTAGAATTTGTTACATTTACGAAAATAAATAATTTGATTTAAATGACTTCTAAGATATTAAGAAAAATATTTCAAAAGTAAATGCAATTGGAAGTATACCACTAAATCATGTGGTATCAAAACATGTTCAATAGCTAACTAAAACATTTATGACCGTTATTAGTTATAACAGGGAACATTCCGTGCCAAAGCAAAGTACCTTTCATTCGAATATTAGTAGTTATTGCAATGTTGAATAAGTATGCCATATAATTAGGGTTATCCAAGTCTGCCGTTTTCGAGCACAAAACTCTTCAAATCTTCTTTTTTTTTTTTTTTTTTTTTTTTTTTTTTTTTTTTTTTTGGAGTTGAATTTGCTATTTACAGGACTGATGAAGAAAAAGTATAGTATTTTTCCAAATGGAAAATCACTTTATTAAATGAAATAAATCAGTACATGTCACAGTGTTATATTTAGAAAATGGTGTTGTGCAGATAAACATTTAAAATAAATAAATTAATGTAAATGCAATTTTCGCATTTGAAGTATCATATTAAAAACCGGTTCGCCGAACTCAACCCAAATTAACAACCAATTCTACCGAACCGGCTGAATCCCAACACTGGATACACCGTTTCGCTGCAAAAGGTAATACAATAACTGCACTGTATGCGCAACCATCCAGTTCTTACGAACAGAATAGCACTTCTTGAGCACAGAATACTAAACTTGCATGCCGAATTCCCACTTACGTTCAATTTTTTATAATCTAAGTCTTCCTTATAAACTTAACGGTGCGAATGGTTTTTTCGGGGAATATAAATAATGTAAGAACTCTCTAAAAATAAAGCTATATCAATACATTAAAAATATTTCCTCTTAATGAGAAATTTTATGTTATTTTTTAACCATTTAAATCATCTTAAATTCTATGTTTATACATAACTTATTTTTACTATTCTCTAAAGCGAAAATTCAAACCTTTTATAGAATTGCACGTTCTTCGATAAAAAAATACCTTAAACACATCGAACATAAAATTATTGGACATCTGGGGATTATTGGACAAAGTAAGGTGTTTTCGCCAATAACGTTGAACATAAATTAGATTTTCCCAAAAAGACTGTCGTCTAACGTTTATACTCACTGACGTAATAAAATTTTAATGAAGTATTTTTGATGAAAATAGAATAAACTTCAACTAGATTAACATAGCGGTAGTAAATAAAACAAACAAGAGAAAGAAATTTTCAATACTTTGCAACTAAACGTATCGAAATAGTTCGTGAAAATCCGTTTAAGGGGTCTCAGGACTCTTAAAGGTTCAAAATTTCCGAAATTTAAATTTTTTTAGATACAAAACTCCTGTCTTTTCTGAACATTTTAATATATTGTTTACCTGAAATTAACATTAGAAAAGAAGTTATGGCTTTTAGAATGATACCCGATCAATATCTGAAGCGGCGTTTCCGAAACATTGAAGTCATTTCCAAATGACGTTTTGGGGCACAACGCGCAGAATATCTGAAACACTTCTGAATATTTATGCACAAAATTTTCAAAATATAGGTTTCATGTTAATCTGTGTAAACTGAACCTAAAATTTCCTTTTTATTGTTAAATATATATCAGTGGTGGAAAACTGGCGCAAAGGTGGAGCCTATTGACACCACTAAATTATAGTAGTATTTTGCCTCTTATCTAATGATCAAATTTCTGAGTTTTTATTAAACTGAATAATACCATAAAATTTTAGTGGTGTCAATAGGCTCCACCTCTGCGCCAATTTTCCACCACTGTATATATATATATATATACAGGGTGTTCCGTTAAAGAGGTCCAATATTAATAGGGGTAATAGAGGAGATCACACGGAGCATAAATCAGTATATAATGCCTGGCCGGATCTCAATAATTTTCAAGTTACAGCAAATAGAATGAAAAATCGGAAATTTGTAAAAAAAACCCTCATTGCTAAACTATCGATAATGCTACATAAAAACGAAGCACATATTTAGAAAGAGCAGAAAAAATCCTACGAAATGACTTAAGTTGTTTTAGAATATTGAGAATTAATGGCGAGTTACAAGCTCTGAAACAGTGAAAAAATACAAAATCAAATATTTAGCAAAATAGTTAATCGTTAATTCCAAAAATGCAACTCTACCTACATCAAGGAAAATGTTATAAAATTTGGTCCATTCCGAAAGCTTTCGAAGAAGCTGACAATAAACCATATCAGTTTAATTGTATGGGAGAAATCAAGCAGTTCCCTAGTTACAACTCTGTACTGTTGCACGCTCGGAAATGGCGAAACTCCGCCCATGACGATTGTAAACACCCCGTTTTAATATCTTTCAATTATACATTTCTGATCAACCTCTATCAATACCCTTTCATTATTCAGTCTGGTCAAGTGAATGACATATTGTGCAGCTCTCGCCTTGTCTTAAAGCAAACTCCGTGACTGCTGCGTTTCCTCCATGAACTTTCAGGATGATGAAGAAGAAGTACTTTTTATGCAAATTTTCTATGTGTATAGGAAGAAAAGTGTAATAAAACAGCAGTCATCAGTGGGCGTTATGTTAAAGGGAGGCTGTTGTAAGTGGGATTGTAGTAAGTTGATGTATAATAATTATGCCGGAATACTCTAATGAAGAATATGCGGACATGCATCTGATGTACGGGCAAGCTCATGGAAATGCATGTCTAGCACAGCGCATGTACCGTGAGCAATTTCCAAGGAGACGTTGCCCAAGTTCGAAACTCTTCATAAAAATCGATAGACGATTACGGGAGACTGGATCGTTTAATACAGCAAGCATTGATGCAGGGAAACCTCGACATGTACGAACACCTGCAATGGAAGAAGATGTACTGAATATTTTTAAAGATAACCCCTCCACGAGTACACGAGCTGCTGCGTCTGAAGTCGGTGTTTCTCACCAAAGTGTGTGGCGTGTTCTGCGTGCAGAAAACATGCACCCCTTTCATGTGCAGCGGGTACAACTGTTATCAGTAACAGATTGTGCTCAGCGGACAGAATTCGTACGCTGGTTGCTTAATGTAACAGAAAATAATCCACAATTTCTGGAAAATATTTTATTTACTGATGAAGCAACATTTACGAGAGAGGGCGTGGTAAACACGCACAATATGCACACATGGCCATATACAAATCCGCACACTGTTTTCCCGTCGAACGCACAACAAAAGTTCAGTGTGAACATATGGGCAGGTGTCCTCAGCGATTATCTCATAGGACCATATTTACTCCCAGATGTACTCAATGGCAGTACGTACTTGGTTCTCCTACGGGATATCTTACCGCAGTTACTGCAAAATGTGCCAGCAACATTGCGCCACAATATGTGGTTTATGCACGATGGCGCACCGGCACATTTTTTCATAGGTGTTCGCAATCACCTCAATTCAACATATCCTGGGAAATGGATTGCACGCAGTGGACCTGTTGCTTGGCCTGCACGCTCTCCAGACCTCAATCCGTTAGACTTTTTTGTTTGGGGACACCTTAAATCGCTGGTGTATGAAACGCCTGTGGATACACCGGAGGATTTACTAGCGCGAATCGTTGTCGCTGCAGGAGACATTCCCAACTCCGTCGGAGTTTTTCGGCGTGTTCGCCAATCTTTACGACGTCGCTGTCGGCTGTGCGATTATGTTAATGGGCGCAACTTCGACACCTATTATAATAATGTCCGTTCGTCTGCCTTCCGACATTGAACTGTGCAGCGCAGGCCAGAAGACTATGCTTCACATATGTCATAAAGTACGTGGAATGTAATTCTTTATTTGTCATTTTTCTTTTATTTTCAACACTTTTTGGCACAGTATTTTGTAAGTCACAGACTGTGGTGTACTCAAATTGTAAATTACAAAGTTTGTATGAATTAATTTAAAATTTAGTGTCTTTTTTAAATTTATAATTAATAAAATTATTATGCTATTTGTTATTATTATTTCCTATCATAAATTATGATGCACATATACATACAATAATTGCCCATGTAAATCATGTACTGAAACTTCTTGCATAGTTACAAATCGCAATATTTTCAATTATTTCCGAATTTTCACCACCAGTTTAATTTTAAAGAATTTAACTTAAGCTTTATATCAATAAAAGACCACTTTAAAATGTAGACTATTATTGTAAAGTTATTTTGGTTCATTCAACTCTTGAATAATTAAAAATGTTGCATCTCAGAAGAAGCATGATCGAAAATGTATAGTTGAGAGTAATTAAAAAGGCGGTGTTTCCAATCGTGATGGGCGGAGTTTGCTAGTGTCAAAGAAAGCGGAGTTGTAACTAAGAAACTGATTAATTTCTCTCACACAATTAAACCGATATGGTTCATTGTAAGCTTTTTCGAAAGTTTTCGGAATGGACCAAATTTTACTACATTTTACTTGTTGTAGCTAGAGTTGTCTTTTTGGAATTAACGATTAACTATTTTGATGTATATTGGATTTCGTACTTTTTTCACTGTTTCAGTGCTTGTAACTCGTCAATAAATATTGCTATTTTAATACAATTGATGTCATTTTGTAGGTTTTTTCTGCTCTTTCTAAATATGTGCTTCCTTTTTATGTAGCATTATCGATAGTTTAGCAATGAGGGTTCTTTTACAATTTTCCGAATTTTCATTCTATTTGCTGTAACTTGAAAACTATTGAGATCCGGCCAGGCTTTATATACTGATTTATGCTCCGTGTGATCTCCTCTATTACCCCTATTAATATTGGACCCCTTTAACGGAACACCCTGTATATATATATATATATATATATATATATATATATATATTTAGGTGATTATGTTGTTGAAATTTTCAAAATTTCGTATTAACTAAATAAAACTTTGTATTCAACATATAAAAATGCTTTAAATACAAATGTATTTAGGTTCACAACAATTATAACAATATGAAGTATAAGCAGACACCAAATGTTTCATTCTAGTTGCAATATTTATTTTCTAATCGTGCACATAAGTTCATATTTCAATTTTCTACTCGTCAAATATCTCACTGTTTGGATTCCCGTGTAAATGCTAATTCTGCATCTTGCAATTTCTTATATACGTAAAATGAAAGAAAGTACTTATATATTTCATCTGAATAAAAATTGTGTTTTAAAATCATATACATTTTCTTCAATTTTAAAAGCCTGAGACCCCTTAGAAATAAACTATATTTGTACTTCAGTACTGTAAAATAAATTATACATTGTGCAGAATTGCCCTTAGCGACCATTTTTACCTTCACATAACGAAAACAGGCTCACCAGTTGACTTCCATTTTTTAAAGAAATTTCGAGTAATTTGTACCAGCAGTAAAGAACAGTATTTCATTCTTTATTTGATAAGAGATATTTAGTGAGCACTTAAAGTAAAAATTCTTTATTCGAAATATACGGTATGAATTGAAATTTTAGATTAAAATTGTAGGCCAAACCTGAAATCCTGATGGAAAGTATTGCAATTACGATCTAAAAAAAAAACAAGTTATGGGAATATTGGTATAAATTCTATATTTTAAGAATCCCTCAATCTTTTTTTGCTATTTTTAAGCATACTGCATATGTATGTGAATATGTATGCGTGATTATTAGATTTGGTCACATTATTTGGTCCCCTGAGCAAGTTTTTGGTGCTAATTGACGATGTTGCTATGTATATATATGTGTGCGTTAATGCGGCAGTGCCCAAACTATGCAATTTCTATAACGATTCCGTTTAGTGAACGTCTTACAGTCCGCTGTCGCAAGAACTGTATACTAGGGTGGGTCGAAAAAAAGAAATTTTTTTATTTTCCGAACGCTTTAGGGTGGAAAAGATGCCTATTGTAATAAGAAGAAAAACGCCATAATTTTTTTAAAAATCAGTTAGCATCTTCCATTCGCGCATCGTACTTAATTTAATGAAAAATTGCAAAAATCGCGCCTTTTCTCTAATTTTTTTAAGTTAATAAAAACTTTAAAAATAAACACGATTTAGCTTTTTATGCTTGTTTCATGGTTTACATAACCTAAATAAATTAAATTCTATTCAATAATCAAATTTTTCCGTTCGCGCAACATCTTAGAAAAAAACATAAATTTAGCAATTTTTTTGCCATTTTCACCTTGCAACTCTTCGCTTATTTTGCTAGAACAAAACGACACAGAATTCCCCACGTGGAGGTGGTTGCACGTAGAGTTCCACCTCTACCCTACCCAACAAACCATCCAATTGTTGGGTGTGGCATTTACACCCAATTAACCCAACAATTTAATGGCGTCCCCATTATATTTGCAACTATTTACAAAAATTTTCCATAGAGTAGCATTCTTTGGCTTACTGTGTTTTTTACGATTTCTTTTTTAAATCTACTACACATTTAAAGCTTGATTTTTTGGAGAAATGAGGCATAACCGATTTAGACTTCAGCGTTGTTCGGCTATAGCCATCTCTATCTTCATGTCCATATACTATATTCGAGGTCTCTGTCAAAAGTTTGATGCACATCTTAACCGTCTCGGTGCGACAGGGAAACATTTGTATTTCTCTGATGAGAGTCATGTCAGAAGTGATGAACGATTTAACATCATCTTCACTTAGGTCCCGCGACATTGGGTAAGGATACGCCGCACAAGAATTCCAATTAATAATTTCTATGTAATCGGAATCTTGAAAGTTTCCATTCGGTGGCATTACATTTGTAACAAACTTCTTCTTTATGACGGTTTGTCTTTCTTTTACGATCCTTCTGTAACCAATATCCCGAATATCTTTTCTTTAATCGACAATTATTGCCAACAGAACATTCTCTGGGTGTGCAAAAAACGCATTTCGTTCTATTACTGGATTGACAACTTGCAGTAATTCGTCGGATAAATAGCGTGATGTTTGATTTGCTTACAATACATGTTTTGGTCCGTCAGTAAAATATTTGCTTATTTTATGGCAAATTTCACAGGCATGATTTTATGATGAAGCCAATAATTTCTTTAAAGTTTTCTGATGAATCTGATACAATCAAAGGACTCGGTTGGCCGCAGTTAGTCATCTGGAATCGGACAAAATACCAGGGTCCCAATTCGCCAAGTCTTCTGGACAATGTCCTAAGGTGATAGTCTTCAAAATGTCCCGAAAATACTGTTGTCCTTTGCTCAAAAAATCCCTGTCTATATCAGGAATCGATCAATCTGCGGGTTCAGAATCGACCACTTGAGCTTTTCCATGGCAAGTGAGCTGCTACTCGACTGGTGCAATAAAAGATTTCTACCCTTCAGTTTGACCGTGAATATATTGGAAAATTTGGCGATAAAAAAGATCATTAAAATGCCGGATGCATATGCTCCCCGTTTTATGATTTCCTAGTTGGTGGAAAGCACCGTTATTCCGTACAGTGTTTGTTACAGTACCATCACACCCTGCTACTTCTAGTTTTTCTAGTGATATTGATAGTTCAGACAAACAAGAAATAATGCTTTGACTTAGATCATTTGATGAACTCGTTGAAGCGGATACACGTCCAATATAAGTTGATCCAGATTCCTGGATAAGAGAATAGTGTTCTTATTTCACATTCCTGTGAAATTGCTTGGCATTAAATTTTTCAACAAATAAAGTACTCATTTTTGTCCGTGGAAAAAAGAAACCCGAACTCCTCGGGGAGTGTGAATCGGTTTTTCAAATCCGCCCTAAAACGACACTTGTCTCTTTTTATTTAACACTTATCAACCACATCAGAAAAATCTGTGTCGGTTATCCAGAACACTTGACGCTATGACAGCTTTTGACCTATCAGAAACTCCGAAACGATCGCTGTTTAGCGTTTGTTGCGTTAATTTTAATTATCATTTGCCATTTGGGCTTTTAGTCGATGTACGCGGTTTGTGTTTATCTTCTTCATACTCAGAGTCTTCGAAGGAAGTATGTTTGAGTTCATCAATTTCATAGTACGCTGCCACTTTAGGAACTTTAAAAGTATTTAAGGATCGACCCAATGCTTGCTGAAGATCACGAGCTTTCCGCTCAGCCTTCACATTTAACTTTTTTGTAACTATTTTGTAAATACATCCAATTTTTCCCCAAATTGTAATTCGTTTGAAGAATCATGAACCTCAACTCAAAGATACAAAATTTCTTTGTTTTGTTTAGATAAGCATTTAATTAGAATTACACATTGACATGCATGTAGTCTTTTTAATATAATATAAATACCACACCCAACAATTGGACGGTTGGTTGGGTAGGATGTGGGTGGAACTCAACGTGAAACCACCACCACGTGGTGAGTTCGGTGTCGTTTTGTTTTAGGAAAACGAACTAAGAGTTTCCCGGTGAAAATTGAGAAAAATTGGTAAATTTAGATTTTTCTAAATTCATGCGCGAGCAAAGAAAATTGGATTATTGATCAGAAATTAATTTATTTAGGTTATGTAAACCATGAAACAAGCATAAAAAGCTAAAGAGTGTTTATTTTTAAAGTTTTAATTAACTTAAAAATATTAGAAAAAGGTGCGATTTTTGCAATTTTTCATCAACTTTAAGTACGTTGCGCGAATGGAAGATATTAACCAATTTTAAATTTTTTATGCAGTTTTTCTTCTTATTACAATAGGCAACTTTTCCGCACTAAAGCGTTCCGAAAATAAAAAATTTCTTTTTTTAGACCCACCCTACTGTATACGTTTTCGAAAACATCAGTCAGCGAGCCTAAACTTCTTGTCAGAAATTTTGTGACGATAACTGATAAAAATTCTCTCACATATCTCAATTAAATTATTGTTATTGCTCACGTTCATATTATGTCAATGCAACAACGATGTTTCACCAGAATGTGACTTAATTCGTAAATTATTAGAATTAGTAAAATCAATTTATTATTATCGTTATTATTAACAGTAGAATGTATTTACTTTCTTTGTAATAAAAATGTTTATGGAAATTTATTTGTTAATTTTGTTGAAGAAGAAAAATATATACACAAATATACAAAAATGTATATTTATACAGAAATTTTCAACTTTTTTAAACGCCTTATTGTTACAAAATTTCAGTCATAAATAATGCTAGAAACAAATTTTTATTTTTATTGATATTAGTTTACTTTGGCGGTAGTTAGGCTTTCCGTTTCCGCCATACTATGACAACAAGGGAAACAAACTGACAGTTTTACAAGGCATACTGACACCAGAAAGAA
Source organism: Maratus speciosus (assembly GCA_963932465.1). NCBI lineage: Eukaryota > Metazoa > Arthropoda > Arachnida > Araneae > Salticidae > Maratus > Maratus speciosus. The sequence goes on along the minus strand of CAWVRF010001527.1, from coordinate 13,936 downwards.
ACAAATAGAAATTTGTATGACATTTTTGAAAAAAAAAATGGTCATGAATAAGACGCTAAATTAAGACGAAATTTTCTATTCAATTTTATTGGTGGAATTTATGCCCTGGCGGTAATCAGAAACTGAAGATCCGATTTGAAAAAATCGATCGCCATGTGTGACGACCTCCAGCTGTGACAACCTCCTCAGTTACTTCACTCGCAACTGATAGACAGTGCACTATATGTCTCCTCCTCATTATTCTTAACTCCACTGTTATTACACCTTTGGACTCCGGCGTCTCTTACACAGATTTATTCTGTCGGCACCACTTTTTAAAAAGAAGTTTCCTTCAAGAACACAATTTCAAAAATGCTCTAATTAAATAAGGCAAATTTTATTTTCCTTTATTACTGGTGCCGAAAACTAATATTGCAAAGAAAGGTGGTATCGCCGCAGTATTATTAATAGGTGGTATTTTCTTCTTCAAAAGACGCTTAATTATCTTCAAATAAATTGGAAAATTGACGTCTATGTAATGCTTTGATCAAAACGACACTTTTAGTAAAAGTAGTAAATTACGACAATTTTCCTGTAGAAAATTTGTATGTTTCCACACGTAATTCTCACCAGGGGCAGATATTCCTATTCAAACTGAGCATAATATTTCGTACCAGTAATTTTTAGCAATTTTTCGTAATAAAATTTATTGAAAGTTTTCATGTTAAAGGCGATGAAAGCTACTCAGAAAAACTAGTGGAATTGGGTATGTCCAGATTGGGTAGCAAGATCCTCCACTGATTTTGACCCTTTAGATTTAGTAACTGTCACTTTCAAATGTATCCTGTATATATTTTCAACACTTTATATATTTCTATATAAGGGTTTTTCCAAATTATGGTATGCGTATCACTTCTAGTACGGAAACTTTTAGATTTTACGTGCAGTGTATACAAATTTTATGAAGTTTTTCAGTACACGAAGCTTATACAGAAAATTATTATTCAACTGAAATCTGATTTAAGCTTTAATACCCCCAAACCTTCTAGGGAAGTAAGTCAGTATATTCTAATTCGTGGCGTAATAAGCCACGATTACCGTGAAATTTTCTTCAAAAAATATAATTGATAAATCTTCATAAAATAGTTTACTAGCTTCACCAGTTTGTCTTTTTTTTTTACAGATTTTTTTAATTATTTACTTAATAAATTTTGTTTAACCCCTTAATTCTCGCTCCCGTGATATTCACGGGCTGTGTCTTTTATTCATTTCATTCTTTTTTGTTTGATTTCCAACAGTTTTATAAAATAGTGTATTTGGCTTTATTATGGTGTCATTTTATCTGTAATTGAATAAGGTGAATATTTTTTTTTTCAAAAAAGTGGTGCTAATAAGCAATTTGAATTTTTAAACCGTAATTTAAGGCGACAGTAAAGAGGTTAAAATACAATTTTCGTGTTACTTATACAATTTGAAGATTTATAAAAGAAAATGATCACACTATTAATTTAGTGATATAATAATTCCCTTATAAATGTTGCTATTACTATTATTAACGATGGTACACAGAATTATTTAACTTTAATTTAGTGGCATGCCTGCCTAAAAAGTATGGAACGCCCTTTGTACATATTAGTCTAAAGAATATTAAAAAAGTAAGAAAAAAACAATAGATGCCAATTTCTCTTACAAGGAGAGAGCCAACCTTAGTAATCACGGATTTTGATTATTTTTATATATATTGTAGGGTAGAGGTCTTAGACTCAGTTTCAACGGATTTTATACGCTCTCTAGTTCTCGAGAAACAGGGGGGTGGGGTCTAATATTATAACACTACTTAAATACTTACTTTGTAGCGCATTGACTGCGTTGGTCGTAGTTCAGTCGGTAAAACGTTTGCTGTTGATCGCTGGATCCGGGTTCGATCCCGGAACGCGCTACGCTTGTTTTTATTATGTTTTGTTTTTTAAATGTAGTTATAATTTAATAATCTTATCATGAATTGATAATTGTGTATCAATTATAATTTTAACAATTTTTTTTTTTTAATTTGTGACTAAATCGTTGTATAAAACATCATAAAACTATTAATTTTTTAAAATTATTTTAAAAATGTATTTCATATATTATTTATCGATGTAATTATATTGAACAATTGTGTAAATTCTTAATTTTAAAGAAACAACATGTATGTTTTGCTTAATAAAGGAAAAGAAGGCGATGATAATGCTGGATGACTGGAACGTGCTACATTTGCTTTCTCCTTTATTGTTTTATGAATATACTTGCAATTATAATTTAATAATCTCAACTAAAAAATTTAATATCGTACATTAACTATAATGTTAAATATTTAAATTTTAATTTAGCCCTTCTGATCTTTAAATCATTATTAAACATTTCTCATCATTTAAAGAGATTTGAAAAAAATTGGCTCTATTATTGACTAATAAATATTTCAAAATCGTTACAAAAACTATTGTGGCGCCCTCTAGTTATGGTAAAAATGAAAATGAATACAGAAAGAAGATAAAAAGTAAAGCAAAATAATTCAAAATCCAAGCATACGTATTACAAACTTTAAAATCTTTAATATGCAAAAAAAGGTTATAATTAAATTCTTATTCTATTTTTCAATATAATTATGTATTAAAAGTAGAGAGTAGTATTATCATCGTTTCCACTTTTCTTATTAAGGTAATACATAAATGATATTTCTTTAAAATCACGAATTGACACAATTGTTCAGTATCATTAAATGGATAAAGGATATATGAAATACATTTTAAAAGTAATTAAAAAAAAATAACAGGTTAAAGAATATATGAAATACACTTTAAGAGTCAATTAACAAAAGGAACAGTTTTATGATGTTTTACACAACGATTTAGTTACAAATAAATAGGTTAAAATTATAATTAATACACTATTTTTAATTGACAATGAGATTATTAAATTATAATTACAAGTATATTTACAAAACAAAAATTAAGAAAAACAAGCCTAGACCGTTCCGGGATCGAACCTGAGCCCTACGATTAATAAGTAAGCGTTATACTGACTGAGCTACAACCAGCGCAGTCACTGTATCACATTGTAAGTATATAAGTTGTGTTATAATATTAGACTACCCCCCCCCCCCCTGTTTCTAGAGAACTAGAGAGTGTTGTATAAAATCCGTTGAATCTGACACCAAAGGGCCTCTACCTTACAACATATATAAAAATAACCAAAATCTGTGATTACCAAGGTTGGTCCTCTCCTTGTTAGTTCTTCAGGAGTCTGATCAAAGTTAAGCATGTTTAACCTATTAACGCTCAGTGTCATCATTTGAGGACGTTAGACTTCGTGGCAAGAAAGTGTTCTTCACACCAGTAAATATGAAGATAAATATATACTTTCTTTGACAAGACAACTTCCTTGATAAAATAGGATAAATTATTCTACTTCTAACAGTGGTGGGAAATCCAAAATTTACATTTTAACAAAGATAATAATTTGGGCGTTAATGGGTTAAATCTGTAAAGTGCTTATAAGAAAATGTGTATTAAATTGTGGCACAAGGTATTTATGATATTTCCTATTAAAATTGTCCATTCAATAAAATTTAGGGTTGAAAACATGTTTGTCTTGAATAAGACTCTGTAATAATTAGGAAATGTTGGCATCTATGATGTTGGCATCAAAACGTACAACTTGAAAATTCTGAACACCTTTTCTGTGGCATTAACAGAACATCATGCTAGAATAGTGTATTTACATTTCTATAAAACGTTTCCTAGAATGATTATGTGGATATTAATCCCCACACCAGATTAGTCGTTTGATTACGGTCCAGGTCTGACAATGAATTTGTATTCAGTACTTCCAGAATTAAAAAATATATATATATTTATGGAAAAATTCTCAAGAAAGTATCCTAGTATAAGCATATGAGATTATTTTTTAAAAAGTGTATAATTAGAATAAAAAAATAGTCTATTGGGAAATGCATGTTCAGACACGTACTATTATTACCTTTTAACAGAATATCGTGCTGTAACAGGGTATTAACATTTCTTTAGAACGTTTCCTAGAATGACATGTGGATATCAATCCTCACACCAGATTAACCGTTTGATTACGGGGTAAACCTGGCGACAATTTCTATCTTCAAAACTCCCAAGATTAAAATACAGGGTGATTATAATTAAAGTCCGACTTTCAAAATGATGTAAAAAAAGAACCACTGGTCAGAATGACTTCAAATTTGAAATGAATATACTGGGAGAAGGGGGAAACGGTATGGCATAAGAAAAAAAAGTTCCAAAGTGTCTCAATAGATGGCGCTGTATGCGGCATAACGAAAGTGGATTCTGCGTCAACTGACATTTTTAATTGAAATACGACGGTTTTGTCATGAGTTGCACAGTAAACCAACCGTACTGTTCAATGTGCATGAGTGTTTCGGTTGTTTCACGGAAAAAATGGCTTCCAAATCAATCAACAGTTGTGGTACTGTTAGTGGAAAGTCCATCCATCACGGCAAGGTCGTACCACATTGGATGGGAAAAATCAGTTTTTAATTGTCCTTGGGCCAAAAACCGCATAAAAAGTGAATAATGATTCTGTTTTTAATCATTGCTAGATGTGCGGCAGACAGGTTCCATATGCTGTCCACCATTGTCCGCCACAAGTTGAAACCGATAATCGTTATCGGTTGTCTCATTGCATGTCTAGCAATAATTAAAAACAGAATCATTATTCGCTCTTTATGTGGTTTTTGTCCCAAGGACAATTAAAAACCGAATCATTAAGTGATTTTTATGCTTTTTTGGCACAAGGACAATTAAAAACCGAATCATTATGTGCTTTTTATGCGGTTTTTGGCCAAAGGACAATTAAAAAAGGAATCATTATTATCTTTTTATGCGGTTTTTGGCCCAAGGACAATTAAAAACGGATTTTCCCCATCCAATGTGGTACGACCTTGGCCGTGGTGGATGGACTTTCCACTAACAGTACCACAACTGTTTACTGATTTGGAAGTCATTTTTTCCGTAAAACAACCGAAACACTCATGCACATTGAACAGTAAGGTTGGTTTACTGAGCAACTCATGACAAAACCGTCGTATTTCGATTAAAAATGTCAGTTGACGTCGAATCCACTTTCGTTATGACGCTTACAGCGCCATCTATTGAGACACTTTGGAACTTTTTTTTTCTTATGCCATACCGTTTCCCCCTTCTTCCAGTATATTCATTTCAAATTTGAAGTCATTCTGACCAGTGGTTCTTTTTTTACAGCATTTTGAAAGTCGGACTTTAATTATAATCACCCTGTATATCTACCCTATATATGGGGCATTCTCACAATCTTTTGACTTTCATGTCCCTGAATAATAATTTTTTATTTAATACACTTTTTGTGTTTTTTTTATTTAGTATTCTGGGGATTAACAATATTAACGAGACAAATAAGTTTTGGACGATGTTGGGGGTCCAAATACCAGGAAAACTCATCTACCGTCCCGTGTCTCTGATGCTGATTTTTAAGCATGGAGCTGTCTGTATAGAATTGTTTCAATAAAAATAATTCGATGTAATTTTTTTCTGAAACTGGAATTATTGTTTTATATAAATATGTAGCTAAAAATTAACCTGCACACATTTTTAGGGCTGTTATTATTTTTTAAACTCTGTCTCTGAGTTTTAGATTTCTTACCATCCCTCTTCTAAAATTATACAGAAAATCATTTCAGATGCAGCCACAGAATTTTTTTCAAGTTTTTTTCTCATGCAGAAGTATGCTAGAGAAATAATGTCTAAAATTATTTGGCAGGAAATTTACTGTAGAATTTAAATCAGCATTTAAATATCAATTTCAAGCATCGTGGCTTCATTGGTAGTCTCACCGTCCCCAAGATTTATTCCTGCACTTTTCGAGGTAAATTTAAAAAAAAAATTAATTTAATGCAATGTTAAAAACTGTTTCTGTAAATTAATGAACATTGTCGCTATCACTTAGTCGTAATATGATTTTCCTAAAAAATAGGTGGTAATTTTCCTTGCCGTTCCATCCTTACCGTACCTTTTTTTACCATTTCGTCCCTTTTTACCAATACCATCCCCTTTTTTTACCTTACCGTCCCTTCTTTAACACCCCTTTAAGACAATGTTATACAAAAATTCTGTATTTAAAGTACTGCATTGTTATTATTTCTTATTTGAATGTCCTATGGGTACTATGCAAATTCATTATAAGTAAAAATTTAGAAGAAAATAAAAAGTTATAGGGTAAAACGGTAAGGAAAATTAAACTCGCAAGTTAAACTTAAACCTCAATTAAATAAAAAAATTTTCGCTGCTGGCCATTTTTTCTTTATTTTGAATCATTAAGGCTATCAGATTAAAATGTTATTTTAGCAAGTTTAATTTCGCCAGATTTTTCCTCCCAAAATTCAAAAGATTGTGAGAATGCCCCATATATAAAATCCTAATGAAATGAATTTATGAAACGGATATATGAATAAGCGGCTGAAATGAAACGAATTTATATAACGATTCTTTGAAACGACTGATTAAACAACTGATTATGTTTCACAGCGATTTCTGCTAAAATATGGAATACTTTGCGATGAAATTAACACGAAAAATCACTATTGATCCGCAGATCTCAAAACTTGTATTAGAATTTTTAAATTCGAATTAGTTTTCGAAATATTAATTTTTTTTCTAATTTTAAGTACATTTTTTCTATTGATGGCAACTAAAATTTTATTCATAAGAGATATTTTTTTTTCATATTTCAGAAAAGGTTATTATTTTAAACTAATTTGGCGACCAGTTTGGCCTTCCTTAGATATATGCTAAGAAATGTATCATGCTACTTTTATTCATAATTCAATTTACTTGAACAATTTTCGCCAAATCGAAAGATTCTGATAGAGAAATCAATTCTGACGGTATTTTTATGTTAGGGAGACGCAGGTGATAATTCGCTAAGCCTTTTTCCCGTCGCATTTTTTTTAAATATTTCATTAATTTCATTTAAATTATAATCCTTTCATTCATTTTATGTAAAATACACAACTTTCATTTAAAATTTATGGCTTTCACTTCTTTCTTTGTTTTTAAAACAAAACGAAAAGAAAAAAAATTAGGCACAGATGTTAACTACTCACCGAGGATCCTTATTGGCGCCAAAATGGCCTTATTGTGATTGACATGGTAACCCGGCTATTGTTGTTTATTTACTTTTATTTCTTTTTTAAAATTATATAAATTATTTTGTTCTACAGTTATTAATTATATTTTTATATTTCCTTTACAAATTAAAAGAAAATAATTAAAAGATACGGTACTACTTAGTTATTCCGTCGATCAATTTCACCAAATTATACAAATTGACATAATTTTTATTTTAAATAACGAAATAAATTAGTATAACATTAATACATATACAAATAAACCGTCGAATTAAAAATCACTTGATGCCGTAAACACGTGTAACTTGCTTAAAGTCAAGTGAAGGTGACATTTGGGATCAACCATTATTGGCATTTAATCTTATAGTTTGACGATAGATTTTTGGTCGACGGGATAACTAAGTAATAACAAAAATGCACATGTAACTGGTATTTGAAAAAGCAATTTTCGTCAAATTTTCGTTAAAAAAAAAAAAAAAAAAAAAAAAAATCACGCCAAACCTGCGGTGTGTATATGACATCTGGCCAAGTATTACCAGTCGAAAAAAAAAAATGCTAACTGGCGAGTTATAAAAAAAGCTATTGGCGAGATTTGCATCCGGCTAGCGTAACAGTACCAAGAATTCTTTGCGACCATGACGAATTTATGTAGTTTTATTCGACAAAAAAAAAAAAAAAAAAAAGATTTTTTAATCAAAATGGAAACCCCATATTGGCGCGATTTTTTTCTAACGCCAATTTCATATACGGAATGGGCACTTAACTGGCGCCAAAGTATCGTTATTTTGCTCGATATGGTAAGCCTGTTTATGCTGTTGATGCGTTCCCCAAATTGACGTCGGAAAAAAATTGCGCCAATATGGGGCATGTATACGACATATGTGCCAAACATTCATATGAAAGACGAAGAAATCAGACCGTATTTGTTTATGGCAGTTGATGAATTGAACTATTATAATATAGATGGAATGATGGCGATAGAATAATATTTGCCGACTTATCACCTGTGCCTGGCTAACATTACCAAAGTGTACCAAGTACAAAATGACACCTAGAGTATAAAAAGCGAAATGGTCCGCCCGGAACTGTTGATGATAGTCACATGACTTAGGCTATTGTTATAGAGATTGTTTTAAAATACCGGGGGACAAAGACTCTGTATACTTAATTCATTTTATTTTAGCTTCTTTTCAAATGTTTAATTGATTCTCTTTAATCAAAAACGAAAACAAACATTGGATGTCTTAACAGCTACTGATTCGCCCTTAAATTTTTGCAATCAAAGAGAATTGCATAGTTGAATAGAAACCCGTTTACAGGGAGATCTGCACAGGTTTTTTTTCAGTATAATTCAATCTTCTCTAATATTTTTTAAACCCATCAGATTAGCGTGTTTTTAGATTCTGTGGTGTCTGAACGGGGGTTGGCGAGCGTATCTTGCAGGGGGCAGAGCCCCCTAGAATATATATATTTGTGGAACATTTCTCTAGAAAGTATCCTAGTATAGGCATATGAAATTATTTACCGAAAAGTATATTAATTAGAATTTAAAAAAATCGTCTACTGGGTCATGTATGCCTTGACCCATAGTAGTATTAACTTTTAACAGATATATCGTGCTAGAAGAGGATGTTCAAATTTCTTTAGAATGTTTCCCGAATGGCTTGTGCATATCAATTCCACACCATACGAACCGTTTAATTACGGACAACACTGGCGACGATTTTTATATTCAATACTGCCAAAAATTTTTTTTTTTGTGGAACATTTCTCTTGAAAAAGTCCTGTATATGCATATGAGATTATTTTTTAAAAAGTGTATAAATAGAAAAAAAAATAGCCTACTGGGATATGTTTCTCCTGATCAGTAATAATATTAATTATTACTGAATATCGTGCTAGAACTGTGTCTTCAAATTTCTTTAGAACATTTCTTAAATGGCATGGGGATATCAATCCCGACATCAAATAACCGTTTGATTCTAGGCCACGACTGGCGACTATTTTTATATTCAACTAGGGCATCGTACCCGGGCTTCCCGGGTTAAAGAACATAGGTGAAAACATTTTTTTTTTAAATTGAAAACTAATAATTTTTTTTATATGCAATAGATTTTTTAGATTGTTCACTTACATAAAAAAAATTTCATATGGTTAAATACGAATTATACAATCAAATAAATTCTTGAAATTTACCAAAAGCCATATTTTCTCATTAGCCGCATGCTAAGAGTTATTTGACCAAGGTTTTGCTACTTATGGCATCATATTATATTCTGATAATTTCAGAGCTTATACAAGTCTATTAAATTTGCGTTTTATCTATATTATTTTATTTATTTATTCATAGGGAAGTTTTTTTAATAGATATTAGCCGTAAGAAAATGATGAACCATTTATTTTGTTTTAAGGGCAAACGGATTAATTTTTCGTAAGCGAGCTCTGCGTGATATAGATAAATTTAAAAATATTTCATGCTTTAAAATTGTTTTTAAAACCATAGACAATCAGTAAACTGAGATGAACTTTGCAAAAAAATTTCATTTGAAAAAAAAATCCTATTTGGTGATCTAAAAATTTAAATTGTACTATTACAAATATGTTCGATTTGTGTTTTTTCAATATTATTCTGTTATTTGTTGATAAAAGAAGTATTAATTTCGTTAATTTTTCTTTCACAAATATGTTAGATTGGTGTTTTTTTTAAATATTATTATTTTATTTGTTTATAAAGGAAGTATTAATTTCGTTATGCAAAAATAGTCAGAAACAAATGCTGAAAGATGTTTGTTGCTTTATGTATAAAATGTTTATTATTTATGTATTGAAACGGGCAGGTGATAAGATATAATTAAAAAAATCATGCTTAAAAACTATTTTAGAAAATATAATACATCAGTCAATTAAGATAAAGTTTTAAAAAAAATTGCATTTGAAAGTCATTTTTTTCCCTATGCAACGAAAATTGAAAATACACGATGGTCAAAAGATCAAAAAATTGCAGTAGCGAAAATTTAAAGACCGAAATTTGATCGTGAATCGTTGCCATTCGCAAAATGACGTCAGCGTTACCCACAGATACGTTTGTTCTTTATAATATAGATACTTAATCAGTAAAATATAATAAAGATTAGTTATTAGGATATGGTTATCAATTGAAGCTCTTATGCTCCGTATTCGGGAATGATAAACAGCAATTTTCACCTTCTCAAAATTTGCATACGCACTTCTCAGATCCATATTCATCATTAAAAAAAAATAGTATTTTGTTTGATCGTTTAAAAATAATTTTAACTCAAACCTTGAAGTCACGATTGTCAGCAACATCTTTTATGTGAACAGACGCACTGTTTACTTCATATTCTAATCTCAATTCCGGAGAGTAAAAATGTCCGTAATTTATGTTTTTTAGACTCATTTGTGTCGCATGTTTAGTTTTATCTAAGAAAATGATCGTGTTCTTTTAAATATGACTTCATTTTCACTTAAATAAGCATTTCGCCTAGTGTCTGAAACTTAGTATCAATACACATGCAGAAGGAAAAACAATATAGAAAATTTATGAGGTAAAATACGTGTTTTCAAAAGCAGTATGTCACTTTCCGTTATTATGCCCCTAATATACAATAATATTCTGCTCCTAATGAGATTTTGCAACACTAAGCCCTATACAACAATTTTTATCAACAATTTTGAATTTTTATCAGAAAATAGCGTGACTAAAGATAAAAAATACCTCATTATTTCTCTCTTGTCTGCAATAATGAAAGCTATCTAATTTTCACCATTTTAAAGAAATTTCATAAAATGCTTTTAAAATAAAAATATAAAAGTAGGAATATTTAAAAAAAACAGATAGTGCTATCACATCTACAAATGCAGAGCTTTCGTTAAAAAAAATATTAGTAAAATTGGTTCAATGAAATATTAGGGCAGATGACTAAAAAACACACTTCTGTTTTACATGTATAGATTACATAAAATTAGGAAAAATTAAATTATGCTATTTTGATAAAATTATAGTAGAATGTCCTAAAGAATAGCATCAAAATTTTATTATTCGAGAGAATTTTGGACAAAAACTTCAGGAACATGATATAATTTTAAACCACGAATTATTTCTTTGCTTGTCTAATTCGGTGAAGCAAATCCATACAGGCGAGAATCATCAATTTCTGTAATATAAATCGCTATTATTTGCATGTCACCTCTCTTTTATGAAGACACTCTAAATTTTTGTAAAACATTGCGTTTTATCAGTGTGTTATTTCGATTATATTATTTTCATAAGTGCAGCATTTTCACCTGTGAAGAATTTCAAAGCAGCTGGGCTGTGAAAATGACGAACTTCTACAAAAAATAATTCAGGTTTAAGAATTAAAATACACGCTCTTTTATAAAATGACGTCACTTGCATCCGCTAAAGCAATCCACTTTTACAATTCACCCTTAAACTTCGTCTATAGAATAGTATGCATATGACGTCATTGTCACGGAATAACAGACAATATTCTTGACATAGCCCATATTTTAATTTCAAATTTTTTCAGGTTTTATGAGAAAATGGCAACAAAAAGATACAGTAATCTCTTGTTTTCGACTATTTTCCGTTTTCTCTCAACAGAAATGGGGTATTTCTGTTGCCACGATTAGAAAAATGGTATTAAAACCTCAAAAAAATTAATATCTCAAAAATAAATTGAGATACAGCTTTCAAATAAATTGCATTTAAAAGAGCATTTTTTCCTTATACGAAAGAATAAAATTTTAAAATGTGCGATGTTTAGAAGTTTAAAAATTTGCAGTAGAGAAAATAGCAAAACCAAAATTTTATTTCAAATTTGAAAGTGTTGCCATTCGCAAAATGACGTATACGTTACGCACAGATATGTTTGTCCTTTATAATATAGATACTACCAAAATTTACGAAAAATTCCCTTGTGGAACATTTCTCCTGAAAGTATCTTTAGTAGAAGCATATGAGATTATTTTTCAAAAAGTGTACAAATAGAACAAAATAATAGTCTACCGGCACGTATATGTCTCAAACAGTGCTCAAAGATTTACAATAGAGTGTTTACTTAAATGAATAACACAACTCTACAGGGCTATGAAAAGAAAAAGAAAGTATATCCTTGTTGTTCATAGGAAATAAAAATATAACAGTTGAGAGTTTAAATTCAACACAATTATATGTGTTCAATGTGAGCCCCTCTAAAAACACGAGCGATTTCGACGCGGTACGATAACTCATCCCACACTTTTCTCAGCATGAGTGTTTTTAAGGGGCCTCATCAAAGATCAGGTGTTTGTACCATCGCTACCGACTGGCGTTGACGAACCTCACACACGCATATCTGCAACCACTCAAATTGTCACACTGGACATGCAGAATGGATGAGATATCGTACCGTTTCGATATCGTTCGCGTTTCTGGAGGGGCTCACCTTGAACACTTATAACTGTGTTGATTTTAACTCCTTCGCGGTCGCTTAATATTTGGAAAAAACATAAAAAAGTGCCTATTTTTTATTACAGAAATTAAATAATTAGAAGTTTTTTAAATAAAATATGCGATTAGTTATTTTAAACCCTTGAGGGACAAGCAATTACGTTTGTGAAATCCTGAATTCCCACCGGAATCTTTGAAAATTTCTATTTCAAATTAAGTAAAAGCAATTTTACGGTTTTTTTTTTCCACTAAAGTTAGAAAAGTAAAATTTAATAAAATTTTTCTGGTGTAAAACTTCATTAATCGTAGGTGGTATGTAATATATACCGGTGCCCCTCAAGGGGTTAATCGTAGGTGGTATATAATATATACCGGTGCCCCTCAAGGGGTTACGGCGAAAAATAAAGATGTTATAAAACAAATTCATATTTATAGAAAAGCCATCATGCGAGAACTCTGATTACAATCAGCGCCAAAGGCCAAACACAACGGGGATATTCAAAGACTTCACACGGAAATGCCAGTTAAATTTTTCCGGTTTCAGAAGTTTTTTACAGCAATTAAATCTCCAGCCCGGAAATATGACGGGCACGTGAAATAAGGAACGACACCTCAACTCGTGATATTGACGGGAGCGAGAATTAAGTGGTTAAATTGTCAACTCTTATATTTGATTTCTTATATGGCTAATTCCATGGGTCTTTGTAGTGTAAGTCACACAGCTGATTTCTGGTCACCGTTATATTCAAAAAGTTTTCTTAGCTTTATTCAATTAATGAGACATGTCCGATAAAATAAGTCAAATTTTCAGTTCTAAAATTCTGGTAGCGAACATTATATAAATTTGAAACTATGTGACTTACACTACAAGTACGCATGGAATTAGCCATATTTGATTTTGAACAGCAAGGTTGCATTTTTCATGTTTACTTTTAACCCTTCAATGCGCGATTTTTTATTTTGTTTCGAAAAAATGATATATGATTCTCTGAAAGATTTATTACACAGGAAAAATAATGAAAAAAATCAGATATACATTTTTCATATAAAACGTCATTCTTTTCTTCAGTTTCACATCTGCAATACAAGTAAAAACTGCTGCACTGTGGCTGTATTACGCTAAATATTTTAATAACTACGTCTCCAAATACCTTATTTTGTATAATTATTTATTTTATAAAACTTAGCTTTAACCCTTTAATTCCCATGATAGAATGCGTTCTAGAAATTACTTAGTTCAGAGAATCTGACTTTACACCAGAAGGTTTCAATAGTTAATTTCGCTTTATTTAAATATGCGTCTGTTGTCTGTTATT